>VXAV01001904.1:99662-118320 GCA_013399715.1 Alectura lathami
AAAAAAAAAAAGAATACACTACAGCTTTTGCCAAAACATCTCCGCCATCTCAGAACAATGCTGCTTTCCCCACGTTAAGGCTCCCCAGCGGCCCCAGGAGCTACGCTCCCCCAGTGCCTTCCCATTAACACAAGTTAGAGGGAGATGGAGAAGGACCCAGACAGGGTGGTTTCAAAAGCAAGGATTAAGACATTCAGAAGGGGAGATTAAAGATCAGCTCGCTAACAGCAGGAGAACGAGAAGTCTGAAGGAAGCCAAGCTGTAGAAAAGGAGGGAGAGGAAAAGAAGAGCTAGAGAAGGTCACAGCAGAAGGCAACGTGCCCAGCCCACCTCCTGCTCAGCCACCCCAGCAGCGCAACCCACGGAGCTGATGCACGTCCTCCAGGCTCTGAGCACTTCGCTGCCCACGCCTCACCCCAGCGCCCCTGCCCCGTCCCTCCCCACCAGCGCGTTTCGCTGTGCAGCAACCCTGCGTTCCCACCTCCGCCCGCTCTTCCAGCTGAGCCACCCTGAGTCCTCGCGGGTCACACCTCAGTGCTTTACACCATGCCCTGCCCACCCTTTGGACGGTCTCACCTGGTTCCCATTACCTCACGGAGCCCAGGCCCAAGCTGCATGCTGTCCCTACTCCGTGCCTAGCTGAGTGAAGGATCACAGAACGTGATCACACGGGGATCTGCAGCGGTGGTGGTGCAGAGCCTTTCACCGGGCCGCACAGGCTGCGAGCTACACGCTGCGCTCCCCAAGCCCTTCTCCTAAGGGTCAGCTGCTCATCTCGAGTCAGCTTAATCCTCACGGGGGTGTGAACCCTTGCAGGTAGCCTGACAGAGTTTCACCCCAGTTTGTCCGGACGGTTTGGAGGAATTCTGGCATTTCTCCCAGCGCGGCTGCAGCCTTCCCCACTTGTTGTGTTACAAGAGAGCTGAGTAAGCACTCTACGTACTTCACCATCTGTCTTCAGCAAAACCCCTGAACAGAACGAGGGAGACCCATGCAGCCCAACTCAGTCCAGCCATCTACCACAATTATTAGTCACCAGACCTTACTTTCTGAAGGTAATTACCCCATCAGCTATTGGAGATGACTCATGTGAACCCATGCCGCCACGGATGGCTTAGAAGAACGTCCCATGAGACAGAACCAAAACCATTCCTCGGTCAAGACAACACCCGCTTCTTCATCCCTGCTCACACAGCTCTTCCACAGAAGAGATTCAGACCTCCTTGACACACCTGATTCTTAACAAGGGCTTCAGCAAGAGCCCCTGCAGCTCCCTCACCTCACCGCCCCTCACACATGGCTGTTCTGCACCAGAGCCTCCAGCAGAGCCTGACTGCTAGAAACCCGCCGGCGCGGAGCCTGAGAGGGAACAGATGGTCACGCCTCATCCTTACCACGGCTGTCAGCAGCTGTCCACGGGCCCGCGGGCGGGACGCCCCACACCTCCCGTGTGCTGCTCCGCATCACCCAACACCAGCGAAATGACGCCGCCGGCCCCAGCTGCGGGGCTGCGGGTGTCGGTGTGCTCGGCTGGGCGCCGACACGGGCTGGGGCGGAGCCACGCCACACGTCTCCGTCTTTTGGCAGTTTTCTTAAGAATATCAGGAAACTTTGCATGCACGTAAACACTGGAACACTGAAGCAGCAAGGTCATGCACTTAACGGTTAGGAAATGCTACAAACAACGTTGTTCTGTGTCGATGCACCGTTCTGGTCCAACGTAAACTTAATGTAACCTCAGTTCTCATTGCATATATATCCTTCAGCAGTCAGCACAGGCAGGGCTTACTTCCATGACAGGCCTGAGTATTTTGTTTCGTCCTCATCACCCAGCACAAGGCCATTCCTCGGGGCCGCACGCTGCTCCAGCTCTGCTCTGGAGCTGCATCTTCCTCCCAGGCCCCGCAGCAGTGGCTCTCCCGGGGGTGCAAACAAGTGTGCCTTGATTTTGACAGCTTCCTTGGGAGATGAAACACTATCACCCCCACCTCAGAATTAAAAAAAAAAAAAAAAGAAAAATCAATAGTTAAGGTTTACTGTGGGTGTCTGGCAAGTGAGGTTTTGAGCCTCTTTTGAAAGAGCTGCGCAGCACAGCCAGCCACCCCCATCCTTCCCAACAGCCCCTCAAGCTGCCTGTGCTTCGTCACGCCCAGAGCGCAGCTATCGCTGCCTTCTGTTAAGCACCAACACCCAAAGCCTCCGCCAACAAGACCCTGCAGCTCCAAGTCAGATGCACAGAGAGAAGCACTTCTGAGCAAGCCTGACCCAGGTGGGCTAACAGCATCCCAGAGCTCATCCACCACTGCCATAAAAACCTCCTGAAGACCTTACACATTGTTTTTGCCACTACGTAAACTCAATTCAAACCCAGAAGAGACAAACTCCTGCGCACAGAACGAGGCAGGACTGGCTGAAAGTGGTGTGCGATTGTTTGAAGCCCAGAAACACACGCAAGAAGTGCCATCTAACCTAGTTCTGGCATCCCCCAGCTTGTGAGTGTTCATACGGAGACTGAGCATTCCCCTGTTTACATCACTGATGACAAAGAGCAGTGTTTAACACGGGTGTTAATTTTTCCCCTAAGAAGGGTTAACTCCAACTAAGCAGCATGCACTAAAGACAGAACATGTCACCAATAGAACTGCAGTCATTTCTACTCCATTCACTAAGCTCAGGAAGCAAAATAAAAATATGTCTGCATAGCATGAGGTCAGTCAAGCCACGGCTGGTTATTTAAAATCTGAGTATTAAGAACATATGCTTCTCTTCAGAGGCTTTTAAAGAACCTGAGCCTGCTGGTGCCCAGCATTTCTCAATTTCACACCCACACCAGAGGGCTTGGGCCATCCCAGATGGGGGTCTGAGGATGGTACTCTGCCTGATGAGAACACGCTCTGCTTAGAGAAGATTGAATTTAGAGTTTTTAGAAGTGTTCACCTTCAATCATTTATTATTTACAAACTAATCCTAACAATGAGTTCATATATCCACAGCCCCACTGGTTGTAGTCTCTTATCTCATACAAACTAATGAGTGTTGTGTGTGGAATATGTATTACAGCAAAATGTTCCTAACAAACAGAAACGTGAAACTACTTCAGGGCTCCTTGTTGATTTTGACGAGGCAACAGCCATGTAAAAGAATTCCCGGGAGAAGCACGTTGCTGCACGAACACCGCTGGGCTACCTGTGCCAGCTGCCACGGACCTGCCGCCGATCGCCGCCCTGGGAGACAGGAGCCGAGCCCAGCTGTGCGAGGTACTGCAACGAGCCCCCGCACCAGCAAGGCTGTTTGCACTCATGGAGGAGTACTCCTGTGAAATCAGACAAAACGTGTACACAGAGCAGCCGCTGAGGGCCCCAGGCTGTGCC
This sequence comes from Alectura lathami, assembly GCA_013399715.1. Classification (NCBI taxonomy): domain Eukaryota; kingdom Metazoa; phylum Chordata; class Aves; order Galliformes; family Megapodiidae; genus Alectura; species Alectura lathami. The sequence goes on from VXAV01001904.1 coordinate 103,034, forward strand.
TAGCACTGGCCCCACGAGGTGCAGGTGCCAGCGGGCCCCAGGCTGTGGGTCCTGAGCTGGGACCAGCGGGGCTGGGTCTGGTGCGCCAGCCACCAGGGCCAGAGGAGGCACGGAAACCTCTGCAGGGCTAGTAAAGAGAGAGTCAACCAATGCTGGAAACATGGGCTGGGTTTAGAAATCTGACTGATGAGAAATTAGAAGCGTTACATAACCATGTAATCCAAACATCGTCGTGACAGATCACTTACTTCAAAAGGGCCATCTTGATTAAGATCTCGGGCAGTCGCTGTGTACAGCGCTCCCCTGACCAGTAAGAGGTCTCATGGATTTACGAAAATAGTTATGCTCTGACAAATTTTGAAGGGCAGGAGGCAGAAGAACCCATCCCTGATGGTGTACACCAAATGGGGAGTAATATGGTAAAAATGTCAGACACTACATGTTCTGCCAACTGTTTTGCCAAGTATATTCTCATGCAAGCATGCCACAACGAGAAAACATCATCTCTATAAGGGTAAAACAAACAGCATTCAGAATTTCTGGAAGCATTCTTCCAAAATTATTGCACTAGATTAGATTGCCTCATCAACATGGCCAGAGGACATTTGCACTATTTTCTTGGATTTTTTTTTTCCCTCATGTAACAGATGAAAAGAATACAGAAAGTTTTCTGGGGCCAAATTTGGAATTAACAATGGGAAAATTCTTTTGCTAATCCCCCATCTCTCCCACTGCTAGCAGACTCCCAAGGCTGGAAAAACACAATGTCTCCTGGTATCCCGCTTCTCCTTTGCTCACCAGAGCACAATACTACGCTCAGGAGGTTTGAAAAGGACCCTCAGCTTCGCTCAGGGCCATAAAATCACAAGGGCAGAGCTACAGTGACAATCTGAGCAAGGAATGACATGAGACTCCAATTAAAACTTGGAAGCTTCGCAGTGAAATCAAAGGGCAGGGTTCATCCGCTTGGGGCAGATGTCTGCCAGCAGCCACTTCCATCCCGGGACAGGCAGGGACGGACAGGGCACAGCCTGCAGAGCAGAGCGGGCTGCAGGCATGGCACCAGGAACCCCCTCGGTGCCTGCGGGTCAGAGCCCGGCTGCAAGGTGGGTGCTGCAGTGCCCCGGAGCCTGCCTGAGGGGAAGGCCCTCCTCTTCCCAGAGCCCCAAGTGCCCTGGAACACAATTGTCCCACGAGGCTCATGCCTGAAGATGCCCTCTCACAAACCTCCAGCACTACTCCCTGTCATGCCTGTCAGCCCACCAGCAAAGCAGAAATAGATACCACCAAGCAGCAGCCCCTCTAAAAGCAAAGTTTAATCATTTTTTGGTCATTCAAACACAAAAGACTTTACACATCCCAGCTCTACTCAAGAAGCAAACTTTGCAGAACTGATCTGAGTGCCTCCAGCCCTGGCTGCAGCTGGAGCATCCGCAGAGGCACAGCTACCCCAACCGGCAGCCAGGGAACGCGCCGGCGACCGGCCTGGAGAGCTGGGATCTCAAACAGCTGAGCAGAACTGCAGCTGCCAGGGGAGGCACAAGGCAGGTTGTCTGGGAAATAACCACACTTACCCAGTCCTCTGAAGCGTTGCATGAACTGTCTGACACCACCAGCGACTCTGGAGCAAGCTGTATTTTATCACAAGCTCTAGGTCCAAAGCCGGAGCAAGCTGGAGGCACCTAACGAGCTGCAGAGGGCGGCAACCCCCAGAGCAGGTTGGCAACATAGCAGTCAAGCTCCTGATGGGGTATCACTCACCACTAGGAAGGAAAGAGGTTCTGGTATGGGGAAACTGCACGGCAGCTGTGCTCATCAGCCTGACAGCGTAACAGTGACACGGCACTGGCACAGCGCTGGGGAGAAGGCTGCAGGCAGTTAAGCACAGGGCATAAAACACGGTGCATCAGGGGCAAGCAGCCAGCTGGAAAACACCGCTGGGGATCTGGGTGGCATGGAACTGCCTACCGCACCCCCGCATCCACAAAAGACCTGCATAAAGCCAGAGAAAACATGGAAGTTCTTTACTGCCAAGCAGGCTGAAGCCAGACCCTCAGCGCCCCAGGTCCCTCTGTCTGCACAAGCCAGACTGCTTCCCCACTAGCCTGAGACCTGTGGACAGGGCCCTCTGCAGACTGGCGGGTTTTACTGCAGGGCACTCAGAAGCACCACATTTTCTCTGCTCCCAGAACATGGCCTGCAGGCAGCCGCAGGCCATCTCAGCACTTTTTACCCTGAGTGCTTGGGCCTTTTTTAAGAGAAGAAGTTGCCCATAGCTCACAAAAGAGCTCCTACAAAAACATTAAGGATGTTGCTCCGGGCTTTGTAAAGATCTGCAAGACAAGCAAGCCAAACAAACCTCGCATTATTTGCATCAGTTGTAAGAAGGAGGGGAAACTGGGAAATACTTTCCCAGTTTCAAAGACGTTTCAAGGCTTCCCCGCTAGAACAAGCCCGGTATGGTCACGCCGAAATGCCATGGTACAGTACACAAAACCTTCCCAGTCCCAGAAACATGCAGATTTGGGGAGCCTCCCCTGGCCCCCAGGAGAGGGAAATGGGACACAGATTCTGCATTTTCCTGATGAGAAACCAAGGTTTCACAGAGAATTAGTAAACATACTCATGCTTCCCACCTGCTTTCCATTTAGAGGAAAAGAGCAATTAATGTGACTTCTAAACAACAGTTAATAGAAGAAACTTCTGAAACAGATTTCTAATTGAAAATGTCTTTCCTCAGACAAGGCAGAGGATCAAGATATGATAAGAGCGCTAGGCAGAGCTTCTCCCATCTGTGCAAACCATTTCTTAACGATCTTAAGACTAACAAAGACATATTCTGGACATTTTTCACCCCTCCTGGAATTAGCCAGAGCATGTATGCAAGGCAAGCATGAGAACGCTCTACCCTGCCTCGCTCACAGCTGGGACGGAGCTCCCAGGCAGTGTTTGTGTTACGTGACTGCTAACAGGGAACCCCCTCACCACGAGCAGGCACACGGGGAATAACACAGGTCCAGGAAGGAGCTGATTTCAGCGTATCATTTATTAGCGGGTAAAAGGACATTTACCTTCTCAGTGGTTAAGCACAACACGGCCCAAAGATAAACCATATGGCTCAAGGCTTTGTGCAAGGGAGAAAACTGGCAGGGCTCCAAGGCTCTAATTGAACTATTACCATACTGCAAGGAATGGAGAAGTCAGGAAGGCTGGAGGAGCTGCTCTCCTAGGGCCAGCTGATGTCAGGCAAACAATTAAGTGAGTAACAAAGCGGATTTATCAGGAGAGCAATTCCACCATTTGGATACTGGCTCAGCTAAAAGAAAAAAAAGTACTCTATCTCAATATTGCACTTAATTTGATCCTGCATTCAGTTCATGAAAGCTTGAGAATCCAAGTAATTCGTAGCAAACAATACACTTCTCTCCTCTAATTGCTGGCTCAAGCTTTCCCATTTAGTTAACAACTAAATACAGTAAGAATGCTCCGATGGAATCCAGCAACAAATCAAAGACTATCCCAGAAAAGCTGTTAGAACAGAATCACTGAGAAATGCAGAAGAGCCAAGTACAAAATCGATTTTGTGGCATACACAGTTTCCCATCTTTTCTTCCAAAGTCAGTCCTCATAAAAACATGCCAAGTGTTACACACCTACACACAGGTTATGCAGTGAAACTAAACAGAACAACCAGTTTATGACAGAACCCCCACAGTACTGTCCTGTTACTGCGTGGGGAAAAAGCAACGCACTTGTCTGAAGACTGCAAGAGACAAAACACAATTTTGCATGGGGATGGGGTAAAAGGAGTCTCTGTGGCTCCTGCTCTCACCGTTCTGCTCATCCAGCTCGTTCCCGATCTCCTGTCCCATCTGCTTTTGCCGGGATATGATTGAAGAAAGAGCATCCAGTCCAGCATCTTGCTCTGCACCAGAAAATACATGAATTACATGCAAAAAATGCCAGCCTGCCAGGCTGTGCACCTTAACAGTGCAGAAGCGAATAAAAAGATCTACTCTGTGCTCTAAGAGTTAAACCATGTTAAGAAAAAGACATCAACACAACAGGAAAATGAATCCTTATGGCAACAGCACTCCTAAAACAACGGGAATGATGGGTGATTAATTTGTCTGCTCTGGCTGGGACACATAGCTGAGGGTCCCAAAAATCCAAGAATTCAACCTCCAGCTGTTACACAATCGTAAGTGCAGGAGATTTTCTGGCACACACAGACAGATCCCTGATTAGCCTTTTTAAATTTTCCAAGAAACTTTTAACATGAATAAAAGACAAACAGGTGATGCAAGCCCCAAAGAATTCAAATAGATTTTTAAAGCCACGAGAGGACACAGAGTGCACGGAGGAGAGCTGGAGACCAAGGGGACAGCGGGGGCAGCCGGGGCTCGCCGTGCTCCCACCAGCCCTGCAGCCCCTGCTCTGCGGAGGCCCACGCTGCCCCAGCCTGCGGGCAGCCCCAGGCTGGAGCACTGCATGCAGAGCGCTGCTCCTGCTCACATGGGGGACAGCCACCTGGGACTGCCCCAGGTAACAGAACTTCAGCACAGGTTACTGCACTGATGTCCCACTAAGGGCCCTCAGCAATGCTCACAAAACACAGAGAGGCTCTTCTACCTTCTATGATCCGCCGCTGCTGCTGCCGGATGTCATCGAAGCCGAGCCCCCTGGTTTCCTCAGGCTCCTCCAGGAGCCATGGGTTGGTCACTCCTCGTTTGACCCCTCCGGTCATGAGGCTAGATCTGAAAATAATTCAGTACATCATTTTCAAGTTTCAAGCATAAAATCCACTCGCTCTAACTTGTGCATGCAGGACTGGCTGGCAGGGATGGAACCGTGTTTGTCACTCTCCGCACAATCCTCTGCAATCGTAGAGGAAATTACCCAAAAAGAATCCAATTATCTCAGGTAACAAATACCTTCCACAACCTCCAGAACACTGCCTAAAAGCAGGAAAGCAAGGAGAGAATTAATTTTGCATCAAACAGCTAGGCTGCATGCTGAAATGTATCCTGTACTGTTCATAATCTATTCACGTCAAGCACTTTGTTTCCGTGTAGAACACACTGCATTCAAACCTGCCACAGAGTCAGAAAAAAAAAAAAAAAAAGATTACTGGAAATATAGACATTCTCCCTGTATTTGCTCTGTAATCAAGCCACAAACTTCCAAAAACAGAAAGGTACAGCATGAAAGTTTCCAAGAGTAAAAGAATCAATGCACTAAGACACAGAACAGACGAAAGAATTTTTTTAAAAGTTATTATTTTTATTTTATTTTTACACTTGACCAAGCCTGAGAACCAACAAAAAAAAACATTTCTGCATTTTAAAGACTGTAGATGCAAGATATGCAGACACAACCCTGCTTTCCTGGTCTGCCCCGAACATGAAGGCAGCCACACACACACTCAGCAGGAAAGAGCAATGAGCTTACAGGTTTTCTTTTAAAGAATTACGACTTGGGTCGCTCACGTTACAGACACTTCCCTGCTTACAACAGAAAGCAAGTTCTTTGTGTCCAGGGTACATAAATTCAAGCAGTAAAGTGAAATGCCGCTTGAATATTTTCCCTCATTACTAGATTTCTGGTTTCCTCCTTTCAACTTCTCCATGGTTTCTGCTACAGGATAAATATTATGGCAGCATGCAAGATATTGGACCCCAAATGGAAAACCCAGAGAGCCACTGATGAGACCAGATCCTCAGCAGCAGCACAGAAGGAAAAGTTTTTGATTTCTGCTTTGCCTTTTTAAACCCTGTGTTTTATTCTCATTTTGTTTTTGCCCTCTTCATTCCCAAATCACTTTCACAAACAGAAGAAAACAAGAGCAGGGAGCATTTTCAGTACCTCAAAAAATTGTCCCAAGTTCTCAGAAGTATTTGATTACCCTAGGAGCTATTTTTCTTTTAACTGAGTCCAAGTAACTTCTCTGCAACATACACTGAAACACCAACATATGCCCGCCAGCGTGGTGCGCAGTGTCGCAGGAACACCAGCGCAGAGTTAAACGCGTACTGCCAAAGCGGAGCTCTGCTGCAGAAGGCTGAGTGAGGTTCCACAGCAAAGCTGCTCAAGCAAAAGCCGCCACTTGTGTCTAGGAGATCCTGGAGGAATGATGGGGAACTGGAGACATCTCCTGGCCACGAGATGAATCAACGCTGCTGGAAAGGCTTCCCCCTGCCACGTGAACTTCGGGCCATCCACGAATCAGAGCCATCTATCTGCGTGCAGAGCCCCACACACCTCACATCGCACTCACAGCCACCGCAATTCGTCAGCCTCTAGTTCCTCCTCGCTTAAATTTCTGATCAGAGAAATGAAGTCTGTTCCTGCAATGCCAAGCAGCGCTTGCTGTCAGTCACAGAACCTCACGGAACCACCCTGGTGCTGCTGCGGAGCAGAGCCCCGTCTCGCTGTCCCAGCAGCGCGTGGCCTTCACGAGCCGGAGCGGGGCGGCTGGGGTGCTCCTGTGCTTCGGTTCTGTGCACCTCCACTCAGACCTGCATGCATTTATCGAGTTGGGGAATCAGGTTTAAGTAAGGATGACCCTGCATACAGCTGTACACGTTATCCAGATCTCTTTGCTTTGCAGGGTTAAACACTTCTTCGCACTTCGCAGCCTCACAACCACGGAGCCAGGTTCACAGACCCAGGCGCTGTGGAAGCGTTACGCTTCTGCAGACAGAGATCACCACAGCCCGCTCAGCTCAGCGGCTCAATTAGCAAACACACAAGATCTAGGGTTAACACTGACAAAATTACTTCAATAAAGCAACAGGAGCACGAAGCTCTCTGCTTGCTAGGAAGAGCACAACTATTTCTGCCTGTTAAAACAGCCAAGGCAAGCAAATCTGAAATAATTTGCACTGCTCCCTCTCTCCCCCCTAATAACCTGCCCCATTCTTGTAGGCTGGGTCATGACAACAGGTCTGCTCGTGACAATAATCTTTTTGACATGTTTGGTAACTGCCTTCCCACACAACACAGCCCGACTTCCTCCTTCCTCTGATCTTGCCCTGCCTCGCTTTGGTGGTGTGAAGATTAAAGCTTATCCAATTAGCCACCCACCGCCCCGCCACCCTAATCACGTAAAGCCCTGAGCCCGTCACAGGGCAGTGGGCTGTGCGGATAGCTTTTGATTCCGGGAGCAGATTTAACTAATTATGAGGCTTAGCAATGTGCCCAAGTATAAAAGATGATGGGGTTTAAAATCAGGGAGCTATGTCAGTGCTTAACAAGCGAGGGCTTATCTCTCAGGAGGCATTCTTTCACGGGGGGCTCCTATGGGACTCCCCGAGTCACCCAGCTCAGTCAGCCAGCGCCCACCGTGGACCGCGGCCACACAACGAGGCTTAGGGCTTCAGAGGGCCGATCAGCACGACTGGATTTTAAACAAAACCTGGGTCACATGGCAGCTGGCCGCGGGATCACCGGGACATTCCCTGAAGGTAGGGTCACACAACGGGGCTCCCTGAAGTGCCCACAGCACCCCAGGTCACCCTCCAGGCTGCGCCCAAGAAGCAGGGTGTTCCCTCACTGCTCGCGCTGGCAGTGAGCTTCAGGAAGCTCCAAGCTAGTAAGGGAAACAACAAGAATTATTTTAGAATACAAAAGCTCTCCCCTGCCCAAACCCAGGAGAAACATGGGTCCAAACTCAGCAGCCCAGGCTCCGCAGCCCACCTGCAGCCCTCAGGGATGAGGGAGTGCCACTGAGGGCTCGGGACACCCATGCCAAAATCCCACAGTCCAGGAACAACCTTGGGCAGGAAACTCCGGGTAGTTTTGAGCAAACTTCTGAGGCAAAACAAAAAGCAAGCAGCTCAGCCTTTAGAGCTGCCCTCCCACAGCTCACGAGCACGAAGCACTACTAACAGGCACCAGACACAGCCTGAAGCCTGAAATTGTGGCGTCTGACTTCCTCTTGTGTTGCATTTAGCTCCATCCCCTTGCCATTCCTAACAGACCCAAGGGCAGACATCTTCCCATAACGACAGCCCCAGCCTCAGAGAGCTCTCCAGCCCACGGCACGCTGTGAAGGAAGGCAGGGGCAACTGCACTAGGAGAGACTTCACCACCCCAGGTCACCCTCCCTGCACTCCCTGCTCTGCAGTGAGCAGCAGTCGCCGCGCACTGCTGACAGGGGCCAAGCAGCACCAAGGGACAGGACCTGGGGACAGACACAACACAGGGAGGACGCTGACACAGCCATGCCTTGTGTTTTCTTGTGATTGCACAGCTAAGGACACATGAATCCTAGAAAATCCTGCCCCAGCCCCTAGATTTGACGTTACGACTCAAGCATGGCTTTCTGGATGGACAGCTTCCCCCTGCTTCCAGCCTTTGGAGAAACTTCTGCCTTTGGCCTGGGCGCAAGGCTCACTGCATCCGACGGCAGAAGGGCACAGCTGCAGCTAGGAGCGCTTCCAGCAGCGGGAAGGGGTTGCAAAAGCACCTAAACAACTGGTTTTTATTTTCCAAAGGGCATTTGCTCCTCTATAAACAAGAGCTAGATTCACAGAGGTATTTAAACACCCAGTGGCTTATCAATTAGTCAGGCACTGGCTGCCTATTTGGCATCAGGAAAAATCCCGGCGTGGACTAACACCTCGATACGGTGCATTTGACAGAAATTTTTCCTTTAAATAGGAGAAATGCTAACCTACATTATATATATACGGACTCCTCTATAAGTTACCTAGGGCAGCAGTTACATAAGGTGTTTTACGCCTCACAGTTCTCTCAAGTTCTCTGCATTTTGAGAAATTCAACAGGAAATCACGAGAGGCACGTTAAGGTGCACGCTATTTATTTATTCCCTGGTGAACTACACGCACTCCCGCCTACTTGGTGAGAAGGAAGGAACAATGCTCCCCATTCCTTTGTCTCCGCAAATGCTTAAAGACTCTGGCATTTTTATACTGTGATTCCTCTCTTTGAGGAAGTCAATGTTTCTAGCTGCCTTTTCCACTTCTCCCTTTCAGAGGGCAGGAAATCACCAGGACTTCTGCTTCCCGTAAGTCTCCATTCTAACAACCCACACAGACCTCTTCTCAAGGCAAAAGGAGGGGAGAAGATACTGAGGTTGCCTATTGAAAACCAATTACAGAAGATTTAAGTAACCCTGCACAAGCAGAGCCATGTAAACAGCATAATCTTTCCCCTGGAAAATTCCAGTTGCATCTTAATTAAGGCCGACAACGCCGGAAGGTAAACTACTGCCACACCAGAGTAATGCAGCGTCCTGCCCTGTGTTCCAGCCCAAGTTGTCACTTAGGATAAATACCAAGAGCATTAAGGCCACTGTACTTCACAATCAGAAATGGCTTTACAGCAGTTTTCAAAGGGTGTAAACTCACTGAATGGTGACCAAATATAAACGCAGATTAATTCTAGCGAAGCCTTCGCAATTATAGGCCACGGGGACAATAAATATGTGATCAGTGGTGCAAGAAGGTTAATGAAAGGAATGACTGCTGGAAAGAAAAAGACTTCTGAAAATGTGTGCTGTCACATCAGAGATGGATTAGATACGGAAAACCAATACAAAGCCAGAGAGAAGTGTCACTGCTAGAAATTAATCAAACAACATGCGCTGATTTTTCTAATGCAGTGGGCAAAGCTGACTCCCAGACGCGCTGAGGAGTGGCCTTTCCACCCTGCTAAACCCACAGCAGGCTGCTCCCGAAGCCTGCGACGTCTGCAGAGAAAGCTAGCGCTGTGAACAAGTGGTTCAGCCCTACCAGAGGCTGCTGTCAGGCGGCCCCACAACCAGGTGAGTGAGGAAGGAGCCTGTCTGCCCTGCGTGCAGCCCAGCTTCAGGCAGGGGGGCACGGCCTGAGCCAGGCATGGCCTGCATCCCTGCCTGCACTGCTGGGAACAAGACCTACAGGGGAGAACATGGCAGGGGTGTGAACTCACCAGCCAGAGAGCAGCTGGCAAAGTTTTGTCTATTTTTAATGAAAGAAGTTAAAAGAGCTGTTAAATTCCAAGCCTTGCAACACTAGAAAACAAGTTCTGTCTCTGATGTTATCTTGTGCTGGAAAATACTGGTTTCCTCGATCATTTCTAATGGAGCATGAAAATGTCATGGGATTTTGGTATTTCCCTCCTGCCTGCCTCAATACCTCCCTGCCAGGGAGCTCCAGTCCTGGCCCCTGCCGCAGCACGGGTGGACTCCTCACTCGAGGCCAGCTTTCAGGCAGGCAGGGCCGTTCCTGCACTGGTCAGGGCAGGCAGCAAACAGTCTCCCCACAGCATCAGTCCCCGCAGAAGCGTTGCTATTTCAGAGGCTTCAGTTGCCTCAGCGCTGGACCGACAGCCATCAGCAGCTGGCCTGGCACCTCACCGTGCAGACAGCCAAAGCCACAAAACAGCTCACGGGCGAGGTGCGAGCCCTCGGCTCGACCACCTGCAGCAGGTGCTGCATCACTGGATGCTGTCAATGCAAAGCTGACAAGGCACGGAGCACAGCTCGTGCCTCGGCTGTACTGAGCACCAGGGAACAGCAAGCAGAAACCAACCTGTGCCATGCTGCACATCCACCCTTCCTACAGCAACACGCAAGAGAATGCAGAAAACTACATCAGTGGAAATGTGAGCAACTCCTACACCTGCCCCAAAGCAAACAGCTAGACAAAAGATCCTGTTTCCAGCAGTAGCAGCAGGACACAGCACTCACGCTGGTACCCAATCTTTTCCCCCCGAATAGGAGTGTGTCTGTGTTTTCCAAGGGCACAGGGCTGAGAAGGGACTGGTTCTCAGAGGACATCAGCAAAAAGGCTCAAGAGCATGAGGGGTTAAAGGCACTCAGTCACAAAATGCCAGTAATTAACTGGGGCAAGAGGCCTGAACTCCACCCCTCAAGGAAAAGCTCTCCCTGCCCTTCTGGCCAGATGGGTACTTTCTATGAACACGTTCCAGATGACAGCTGGAAGTCTTTTCACTAAGAGGAGGCTGTATAGGATCTGCATAAGGAGAGCACAGCCTGCAGGCTGCTAGCCATAATTATTTTTCCCAGCCGTGGAGGAGCTCACATAAGCTATAGAAATAATTCAGACTGCCTTCACTCAGAGACAAGCTCTTCAACATTCGTGGGCTAGGAAAAGAAAAAAAAAAAAGACTAAGAATAGAGGATGAGTCTTCCAGCAAAAGCTCTCCCCCGTTGTCTCAGGGGGATGTCAGTCAGCCACCTGCTGAACTCTGCACGAAGTTGTCACATTTGCTCTGGTCGCAGAACGATTCTGACACACAGCACTGTGCTACTGAGAGGTCCCGAAGTAGAAATTACCATGCACCCCACATGAAGAACCCCGCTGACTGCAGCGAAACACAGCAGGGACTGTTGGAAGTGTGAGCCCCGCCCTGACAGCTTTGCTCCCAGCCATTCACACAGACCTCAAACAGCGGCACCCACCAGCCCAGCTCCACGCCTGGCTCTGGCTGACCACCCCCATGCCCTCGTCCTGCCCCACCTTCAGCAGACACCAGTGACCGTCCCTAAAACACGTGCGTGACTGCTACGCAAAAAGGACTGCACTCAGCTGCAGGCAGAGGTAAGCGAATCCAAGAGGTGCAGCTATCACCTCCAGCCCTGCCCGAAGCACGGGGCCCGCCATGTCGTACCTCATCCCATCCGGTTCCGTGCCTTCGGTCTTGTAAGACGCCTGAAGCTGCTTCTGTCGGGTGAGGAGGTCATCCACCAGATTCTGCCTCCTGTCCCCCTCCAGCCGGGTGCTAGTGAGGCTTGGTTAAGGACCACATTTCAGAACACTGGAAAACTTTGGTGTGGAAAATAAAACCTGCACCCTGCACTGCTGTGCTAAACCTGGGCAGGCCCAAACAGAACCGAGCTCTGAAATCAGCAGGGCACAGCACATCTTACTGGCCTGGAACCGAGGCTCACCCAGAGCCCAGGTGAGCAGCTCCCAGCAAACCACCACCAGTCTCCTTGAAGAAGCTGTTTCCACTTGCAGTTTGCCACCGGGACACCCTGAGAGACACTGGGACAGAAGAAAACCAATCTGTGTGGCGTGCCTGAAACACAAGCTGCCCAAAGTGCTGCAGGTCTGACAAGTGACGTGTTTGCTTGTTTTAATTAATCCTGGAGACATTCTGAAGGACTGCTAACTCCCTTCCAAGCGCTGCTGCAGATCACGCAGCACTGATACCGATTTCTGCACGCCTTCTGCAACAGCAGCAGCATTCATTTGCTCTGGAGCGCCCCAACCAAGGGGTTTCTTCCCCAAGGCCAGGAGCACAGCATTCAGAGGCCTCATGCTTTGGAGGGATTTCTTCTACAGTAAGCTTGAAATTAAACATCAGCACAGGGCAAGGCAACAGAAGCTGTCTGGGATGAGGCACAGCACCTTGCTTAGTTTCTCCCCAGAAGCACCACCAAAGCCAGCCTCATGGCCACTGCACCAGGTGCCCATGCTCCCAGCTCTTCCCATACTGCAATAACAACACTGCATGTCATCACCGACAGAATCCTAGCGACAAAATCTTCCCAAAATGGAACGAGGAAAAGCACAGCAGCTTCCTGCCAGCCCCAGCCTAGTTGTGCCCCCCCCCCCACACCACAGCAGGGCAGCGAGCTGTNGCAGGGCAGCGAGAGCGAGCTGTGCTCGGGCAGATACATCTGGTGTGTCGACACGGCCCGCAGCAGCGCGTCCCTCAGGTGGTCGATCTTCTCCTTGAGGGTCTGCAGCGAGGACCTGATGACCACATTGAGCTGCAGGGGGAGAAAGAGATGCTGTGAGCCAGATTTGCACCAAATTAAATGCCATGACATGCAGGCGACAATACACTGAGCTTCAGCTAGACTGGCGTGAGGGGCTGCATTCTAGGCCAGCCCAGAGCCCCCAAGGGAAGGGCACAGTTAGCTGTGCTGGGCTGCTTACAAACTATTTCAGCACATCGTAACATTTTCCAGCTCTCTCCGCTGGTCTCTGGCACAAACACAGGCCCAGCTCCTCCTGCCACAGGGTTTCTTTCCCAGCTCCCACGGTTAGAGGGAAGTTGGCTGCAGGTGCAGACACTGAACCGTTCCAGGCTTTGAAGGTCCACAGACATCCAGAATCCCCCAGTTTCACGTCTCAGCCCTGCCTGTGACACCCGGCCCCTCCTCACCACAGACCTGCTTAAGGCTCGGGTGCACTGCTCTCACCAGCCCTGCGCTTCAGTCGTTCACGTTTTCCCCTGCTCCAAGAACGCCTGAGGTCTGTGGGAACCCTCCCCCTCTTTTCCCCACCCCTTCCCAAATCAGACTGACGCTGTCCTGGACATTTTTCCTCCTCCAATGCTATTTCTTTTCATTCCAGCTACCCAGAATGTACCAGGAGAGAACGTTATAACTGCAGTTAGCTGTGCAAGTCACCCTAACTAAGGCTTCACGTGCTTCTTTACCAGGCATCAGCCCTGCTGCGGGTCACGATGGCCAGCAACCTCGGACATGCCACGAAATGCTCTCGTAGCAGTGGAGGATTTGCCCCAACTCACTCCTGAGAGCAGAGGCAGCACGTCCCACCGAGCAGGACCTGCCTACAGACAGGCAGCAGCTCCAGAGCAGCTCCTGTGATAACACCTGGCCCCCCAGCGGCTCTGACTCGCCAGGACCCGCTGTCAGGCGCCTCCAAACAGAGATGGGAAGCAGCCAGCCAGAGAGCTGCAAGTCCCACACCCAGACACTGACACGGCGTTTCCAGAGCCACAGTGGGGCACAAGGCTTTCAGGAAACGCAGTGCTGCACCACAGGAGCGCAGGGGCTTCTCGTGGCACCCGGCCGGCTCCTGCACGCGCACCCAAGTGGAGAGCGCTGCGCTCAGAACAGTGGCGTCTGCTGCGCCGTTGTAACAAAACATTGCACTTCCATTAAAGAAAAAAAAAAAAGACAAAGGAAGCTTTAAGATCAGCTTGATAGAGCAGAGTTCACAGACTGTAAGTGCTGCCTTGAAATCTTCCCTACAGGTTTTTTTTCTTCCCATTTCAAATTTTATGCTCTGTGTTTACCCAGCAATAGGCAAGAAGGCTTTTTTTAGCCATGCTAATGGCTCAACAGCATGAAAATAAGAGCTTGCCCACAACACCCCTACCAGGGAAACATGTACAAAGACTTCTATGCCGTTAAAGTCACGGAATATAGGATGCCCAGCCCCGGGTTTCTGTTGTGGAAACAACTCTCCCTTTGTTGGGAGCTTGTTTACAGTTGAACCAAACTGACCCAACATTCACCCCTACCGTTGAGGGATTACGGGGAAACTGCACCTGGAAAACACAGGGCATGGAAGAAATGACTTTGCACGGTGTGTAATGTTTGTGCAAACATAACCTGGAGGAGCTAGGGCACAAGAGGGCTCCACACAGCACCGCCACAGCCTTGCTTGGCTGCCCAGGGGAACGTCACAGAGCACAGCGGTGCGAAGCAGAGACCTTCGCCCTCCATGACCGCAGCACGGCGGAGCAGCGGTCCCGCTGTCAGCCTCCTCTCGCCAAATGCTTCCTCGCTTCAGAAGCGGGGTTCAGCCACCACCATTAAGCACTGCTCCCTTTCAGTTCCACAGCTCAAGACAACACTTCTCCCAAATCACTTAACACTCACTCACTCAGGCCTCCCGAAGCCTCTTTTTGATTCGTGCCAAATCCGAGGCACGCAGTAAGAGCACTGGTGGTTGTGAAAAGCCTGCACAGCCCTCCTCAACTTTTCTTCAAAGGAAACATTTCAGAAATGCCATTTTACTACAAAAGCTACCAGAAAAGAGACCGGCAAAGCGGTCTTGCATCACACCACAACCCTGCTATAAAGAAGGGCAGGGTCGACACAACAAACCTCTCCGTTTTTAATTATGGAAATCATCACAAGAGAGCAGCCCCGGGCCGCGCTTTGATCCCAGAGCGGCGGGGAGCGGCCGCTGCTGCGGCTGCCAGGCTGCACCGGGAGGGGCTGCTCCACTTGCTGCAGGGGGGCACCGGGCTGGGCTCCTGGGAATACTTTTTCCTCTTTGCATTCTTCAAGCAGCAAGAGTGAAAAGGCAGAGAACAAAACGCTCCCGAGGGTGCACCGCCATCTGCTTCTCATCCACGTTAAACCCTGCGTTCGCATTTCGTTACAACCGCAGCTAAAACAATTCTCGGGCCGCAGAATTCGTTTTCCGTCTGACCCGGAGCCGCTCCAGGAAGGAAACAAGCCGACCCCGCGGGAGGAGGGCCCGCTCCGCGCCCACAGGGGAAGGGGGCAGCGCCCGGAGCTCCTCCACCGCCCCCCTCCGGGCCCG
>VXAV01001904.1:118753-130409 GCA_013399715.1 Alectura lathami
AGGGGGGGCGGGGGGCGGGGTGCGCAGCGCAGAGCCGAGCGCTGCGGGTGCGCACGGTGCAGAGATGCGGGGTGCAGGGTGCACGGTGCATTGCACAGTGGTGGGGGGTGCAGAGGTACTGGGCGTGTGGCTGTGCAGAGGTGCATGGTGCACAGGTGCGCGGCTTAGAGGCGCTGGGTACGGGCTGCAGGGTGCACGGTGCAGGGGTGCGGATGTGCGCAGGGGCGTGATGCAAAGTGCACAGCACAGAGCTGCAGGATGCACGGCACGGGGTGCACAGCGCACAGCCACGGCCATTCCCAGCTCTGGCTGGTGGGAGGGGTGAGTGCACACACACACGCAGGCCTCGAGCTACCCAACCCTCTTATCCCCTTGTCCTTGGCCACCTCCTGCATTAGGTGGCATCTCCTTGGAACCCTTTGCAACGTCTTGGGGTGCTACCACAGCATCTGATGCTTTTGCTAAGGCCCGGGGGGGATTTGGGGTTGCTGCTCTTCCTCCCTCCCCATGGACAGGGCTCTGCTTGCTCAGTGCTGCAATATTTGTGCCAAAAACATCAGCAGGGAAGCAGGAAAACATTGCTTGCCTGATGGAATCGCTTCCCTGTGATCATTTTTCAGTGTCATGGAAGCTGCTCTACTGAAAGCACACAGAGTGTCACCGCTGAGGAGCACAGAAATCCTTCACATTGCCAGTTTTGCAGGCCCAAAGATGCCGTGCTGCATTCAGAGCTGGCTGTGCCCCCAGCTGCAGCCCCTCAGGGCACTGCAGGTCTCTGTCCTTGCACCGCACGCAGCGCAGGAGCCTGGATGCTGTGGGGCACCTGGATATTCCTGTTGCAATCATGTTATGATGGCCTGGATTAAAGGGCACAAAAGCCACAGCGCACCCTGTGCCAGACTTTGGGACGGTGCATGGGGAACAGCTAGGAGAGGAGGGATGAGGACACCCCCAGTGCTCCCTGGGCGGTGGGGACCCCAAGCCTTGGGGCAGAGGAATGGCAAGGACCGGGCAGTGACGCTGGGGTCGGGAGAAGGGCCTCATCCCTGCCGTTTGGTTCTTCCTCGTGTCCCAGGAGGCAGAGCTGTGAAAAGAATTCACTGTCATAAATTCTGCTCGGATGTGGAACGAGCTGCAGGGCCCCACATTTTGGCAGGCTGGTGGGAGCCAAAAGGGGCCATCAGCAGACAGAGAAAACCCCTTTTGGTCTTCCACAAAAGCGCTGAGGGCACTGGAAATGCAAAGCACCAGCTCGGCTGAAGGAGCAGCTGATCCACGCCGCTGCAGTTTGCCTGGGCCCTGGAACCCTGGGAAGAGCCGAGAACACAGAGCACCGGGGCTGGGGGCACAGGCAGAGGGGCTGCTGCAGCTCAGCAGGCTTCAGGCACGGGCTTCGTCGGGGACCTGTAGGGTGAGGAAGGAGTGGGGTGCTGATGGGAAGAGCTGTTAGTTCGCTTGTCAGGTTTTTCTGCACTCGCTTGAAATTCCTCTGGAACAAAGGAGAGAGGAGCCCCTGCCTGCTGCCCTGGGGGCACTGCTGGGGTGCTCGTGGGATGCACCCCGGTGCTACTGCTGCTGTAGGCACGGCGTGCCGTCCATAGGGACACAGCCCTCCACACAGATGAGGAATGGGTGCATTCAAATCGGTTTGAGCTCCTGTTCTTAGGAGCTGGTAACCAGCCACATCCTCTTGTTGGCATTCAGCACCTGGAGCACCTCACTGGCATCCGCTGTGTGTCTGCTCAGCTCCGCTCCCACAGCGTCCCCGTCCCCTGCCCTCTGCTCTGCACCCCAACAGCCTCCTGCAAACCCCATGACCCCGCTACAGTTCCCCTTCCCCAGATCCTCGGGAATCCCCTGTGATCTTTCCCCAGGCACAGGCAGGGCATGCTGCTGGGAAGCCATGGCACTGCGGGTGTTGACACCATCAATATTTGGGCTGCGGAGGGCTCCCGGGGACCCTGCAGTGAAACCACGCAGGCTCCGGCTTTCACAGCATCCCCTGCTGATGCGTGGGGTTTGGTCTCCCTTTGCTGCGAGCGATGATGCACGTCGCTGCTGATAAGAGCAGGTGCCCTAAAAGCGGTGGCAAGCCACCAAGAGCGAAGTTTTATTGTCCTCGTTACGCAGGGTTATTGCTGCATTTACCTCAGTATGACACAATGCCTGGCATCACCTTTCTGGACCCAGCAGCTCCCGCTCCAGGCACCCCGACCCCACCAGCACGGGGGCCGGCTGTGCTCCTGCAGGCAGCCCACATCAAACATTGATGGCCCCCAGCTGTGCAGCTCGGCCGGAGGCAGCGCGGCCTCTACATATTTAATTTTTTCTCCATTAAAAACTCATGAAACAGCGATCCGCATCGCAAGGTGCTTAACTCACTCCCATCTCCCGTCTTGAGATTTCTTAAGGAAGCATATGCTGCGCCGTAAAACATCACCACGTTTTAGTGGAGCCTGAGCCAGGGATTCTCTGATGGGCACGAGGCCCGTGTGCGCTATTTTCAGCCACTGATGGGGCCTCTCCGTGAACCCAGCTCTTTAGCCCACGAATGCAACGCACAGTTTGTAATCCTGCAAAGCATTTTGAGGCAAAACCTGGCAACAGCAATAGTTTCAAATGGGTCAGACTGGGAATGCTGAAATAGAGAAATGTGCCTGGGATGACCGTATCTGCAGCTCCATGGAGCAGCTGTTGGAGGGGGACGCTCCAACAGGGGGGACCCGCTGCTGGAGCCACGTGCAATGCCCTGCTGCAAGGTGCTGGAAGCACTGGGAGCAGGCAGGGGTGTTCTTACAGGGAGCTGATAAACAGAAGGAGAGTGACTTTTGACATGGGCAGACAGTGACAGGACAAGGGGAAACGGTTTTAACCTAAAAGAGGGGAGATGTAGGTCAGATGTGAGGAGGAAATCCTTTACCCAGAGGCAGCAAGGCCCTGGCCCAGGCTGCCCAGAGCAGCTGTGGGTGCCCCATCCCTGGGGGTGCTCAAGGCCAGGCTGGGTGGGCCCTGGGCAGCCTGATGTGGAGGGTGGCAGCCAGCCCCCGGCAGGGGCTGGGTGGCTGTAAGATCCCTCCCAACCCAACCGTTCTGAGGTTCTATGATTTTGCTTTGTCCCCAGACATTCCTGGTGTTTCTGCTCACCTGTGCTCCCCACGTGCTGCACACCGGCGCTGCCCAGCCCTGCGGCACTGGCAGAAGGGCATTGTTTTGTCCTCCTGGCCCCAGCCTCTCACTCGTCACCTGGCTCCTGGCCCTCGCTGCTCACATGCTTCCATTCCTGACTCTCTGAGGCCCGCGCAATCCAGCAGGAAGCGGTTCCAAACCCATTTACCATGTTTATGCTTCCTCCGTTCAAGGACAGGTGCAAGCAGCTGGTCCTCCCTCGCCCCCTCCCCGCCCAGGAGTGAACGTGAAGTAAAGGTTATCCTTGGGGAAAAACAAGCCACGCAGCTTAATGGCCGTGTTGCTGTTTTGATGCCTATCTCATCCCCAGCCTCACTGCTGAGTTGGGCAGAAAGCGGTGAGCGAGGCGCAGGAGCTGCTCCACCCCCCGCACTGTTTACCCCAAACACGTGCCCTGTGTGCATTAAATGCAGGGCAGCAGCTGCAGCGGGGCAGCCGGCACCGGGGCTGCCCACAGCGGGGGCATGCTGCAGGTGGGGCTCAGCCTGCCCCGAGCCCCCAGGGGGGCAGCTGGCAGCTTCCCCACAGAGCTGGATGGAGACAGTGGAGG
Organism: Alectura lathami; assembly: GCA_013399715.1. Lineage (NCBI taxonomy): Eukaryota > Metazoa > Chordata > Aves > Galliformes > Megapodiidae > Alectura > Alectura lathami. The sequence goes on from VXAV01001904.1 coordinate 122,490, forward strand.
TGGCGATGGCACCGGCACCGTGCAAGGTGGGTGAGCCCCGCGTGTCTCACAGGATGTGGCTGAACCAAACACCCAGCACAAGAGGGGCTGGAGCAGAGCTGCGTGCCCAGCCGCGCTGACACCCCCAGAGCTGGTGGCATCGCAGTGCCAGGCTGGGCACGTGTCCTTGGCGGGGACGTGTCCTGTAGCTGGGTGGTATCAGGGTGATGCTCTTCCTCGTGGTGGTACCCATGGCTGCTCTCCCACTGTACTTGTCCATTTCAGCCTGTTTCTTATGGCCATGTGGCCATGCTGTGTCCATTTGTGACCCCCAGCATTTTTCAGGCTGTTGGTCTCCCTGAGTTCCAGCCTGGCTGCTCAGAGCAGGGATCCCACCAGAGCTGGGTCAGAATGCCACCCTGTCGTGCAGAAGAGCAGAGCCAGACCTGCTGGCTGGGCTGAACCTGAGCAGGCGCCGACCTGAGCCAGCACGGTGCAAGCGGAGCTGGACCCAGCCACCTGCATGGGGCACGTGTGGCTGGGCCGTGCTGTCCCCGTGTGTCCCCTTGGGTCCAGGGCAGAGAGCTTTGGCTCTGTGCAAATCCACTGATGGGGAGCTGAGACTCCCCGCCCTCCCCTGGCTAACTGAGCACATCCAACATCATATACCAGAAAAATTAATGCGTGTGCTGATTGACTGTGTCCTTGCCGGTTAATAGCCATCTGGCACAAGTCACTCCGATGCAAACGAATGGGATTCAGGGCTGAGCTCTGTGGTCACCCCGAGGAAAATGCCTCTGCTTTCTCCCTAGGAGGAGCTCAAACTCCGCTCTTCTTAGCGCACAGCTCTCCGCGGGCCGCCAGCTCCCACCTCCAGGTGGCTTCTCATCCCAGGCGACCGCCAGCCCCGTGTGCGGTCGCCTGGATGTGCTCACCGGGTGCACGGGGACATGGGGAACAGGAACCCCGCTGCGGGCAGCCCCCCGCCGTCGCTGGCCACCTGGCCCCTGGGGTCTGGAGGACATTTTTTCCTCTCCAGAGTGCTGATAGCACCCGGTCCTGTCCTGCTGTGTCCTCAGGAAGGGATGCAGTGCCGATGGTCCCCCTCGGCTGCAGCGTCGCTCAGGTCCCCCCTGCCCGCCGGGTCCCCCCATCCCACACCAGGCCGTCAGCGAGGCCGCGGGGCCGGCTCCTCGTCAGTGCGGTGTGACGCTGTCGTGCCCGTGGCTTGGGGACAGTCCCCGCAGCCTGCACCCCGCAGCGCAGCATGTCACAGCGGAAGGGAAGGTGGGAGCTGTGCGAGGACCTTGCACCGCTCTGCTTTCACCACAGGCTCTGGCTGATGCCAGTGGGCCCCTGTGGGGGCAAAGCTGGGCGAAGCCTCCTGAAACCCTTCCCTTTGCAGCGGGGAGAGCATTGCAATAGGATGAGGTGCTCTGAGACTCCAGAGCACCCTCAGGCAGGGTGACAGCTGTCAGCAGGGCAGTGAGGCGTGGTGGATAAAAGGTCTCTGTCCTACAGCGGTGCTTGGCTCCTCTCCCGTCGCCATCGTGATCACGCCGGAGGCTGACACCTGGCACATCGACAGCTCCTCCTGCCCGGGCTGCGGGCAGTTCGTGGACTGGGACCGGCTGCCCGACGCGGAGCCGCAGGCTGATCTCCCTGGGGACATCCTCAGCAGGCCCCCCAAGGAGCTGAAGAAGCTGGCGAGGGAGGGCTGCTGGGCGGCGAGCCGCACGCTGAGGGCGGCAGCCTACCACCAGCTGAGCCAGCGCGTGGCCTGCCGCCTCGTCACCCCCGACGCCCACGTCTACAGGGACGTGGCCGGCCGGCTCTTCGGGAGGCACAGCGTCAGCTCCCACCCCCTGCCCGAGTTCCTGAGCGGGTGCTCGCTGCCCACCTACTGCCTCAACATGGCGGGGGTCACGGCCTTGAAGAAGATCCTCATCTGCATCGGGAACCTCTTCCCCGACATCACCTACAGCCCCGTCCTCCCCTCGCTGGTGGCTCTGCTGCTGCACTACAGCGAGGACGAAGCTCAGTGCTTCGAGAACATCTCTCGCCTCATCGCCAGCAATGCCCCCAACACCATCTACGTCGACCAGTCCTTCCTGGCCCACCAGGCCTCCTGCATGACGTTCGGGGACCTGGCCAACAAGCACTGCCCGGCGGCACATAAACTGATAGCCAGCACCTCTGAGAACGTCTTCGAGGTCTACTCCCAGTGGTTATCATGGCTCTTCCATGACCTGCCCTTCAGCTACGCCATCCGCGTGTTCGACGTCTTCCTGCTGGAGGGGCAGAAGGTCCTGTACCGCATCGCCCTGGCCCTGCTGAAGCAGTACCGGCTCTCGGTGACCTTGGCGGAGCAGGAGGGGACCGACGCCAAGGCGGAGCTGCAGGCCTTCGTGCAGAACATTTCCGAGCACGTCCCCGTCGACAAACTCCTTGACAGAGCGTTTGGCATCCGGCTGTTCTCCCGCAAGGAAATCTGGCTGCTGCAGATGGCCAACAGGAAGGCGCTGATGGAGCGGGGCATAACCATGGTGCAGAGCAGGTAGGCAGCCGGTCTGTTCGCTGGCACAGGCTGATGATGCTCTTGGGGCAGAGCAGACAAGCCATGGGTTACAGTGGGGATGCAGCACAAGGGGAGCTCTGGGTATGTCCCTTGGCTTTGACTGTGCTGAGTGCTGCGCAAACACTGCCCAGAGGGCTGCACCCCTAATCGTACACAATGGCACATTAAGGGAACGCCAGCCAGGTGCTGACGGGCTCCTCCCTCACGCAGGCAGTCCTTCCACCTGGCCGTGGACATACAGAACTTCAGCTCCAGCATCGTATCGGCTCAGGAGATGCGCATCATCTGGTCCTGGATCCCCGAGCGTTTCTCCCTCTTCCCCCCACTGCTGCTCTTCTCCACCTCGGAAGATGGGTGCAGCCTGCAGAGGTGAGCGTGATCTGCCCGGCGGGTAGGGTCAGATGGGACAGGCCTAAAGTTGGGTAAGGGCTGCTGGGATAGAAAGGAGCACCTGCATCATCTGCTGGGAACACTCCTGGGCTCATTGCCAGGCTTTGGGGAAGGAGCCTCCTGTTCAGCAGCACATCATGCTGAGAGGCTGCACAGAGCAGGCAGAGCTCAGGGGTCAGGGCAGACTGTGCTGGGGTACCCCCTGCGATGGGGGAGACACCAAACCCTCCAAAATCAAGCTAAGAGAGCCCAAGTGCCACAGCCAGTGCCCAAATCTGCAACAAGCATGGGGACCACCAAGGATCTGGTGACAGCCATGGAGCAGAGTGCATGGGGGGAGCAGAAACACCCTGCAACCCTCTGTGCTGGGCATTTCAACTGAGATGTGGATCCCTGGCCATGGGGAGAGGGTGCTGGGGCTGGCCAGAGGCTGGCTGCTTCCCACACGGTGGTCCCTTGGTTCTCCACAGGGTTAATGCGGGACTGCCATAGTACTGCCCATGCTGGCACCATGCCCTCCAGTTCCGGAGAGGCGAGCAAGGGCCCCGCAGCACGATGTCCCAGCCCCACACAGGGAAGCCCTGCTTCCCCCTTTCACCTTACCAAGGCAGCAGGGGAGCTGCCAGGGGGCTGCTGGGCAGGGGCTTGGGCTCCTGGTGGTTGAGAAGCACATCCAGATTCAATGTGAGCTCGCTTGGGAAACCGCCCCCATGCAGCATCCCCCCCAGCCTCATGCTGAGGATACATGGGAGGATTTTATGTCTGGATTTATGTGAGCTATTACCTGCTCCACCGAGCAAAAATGGTGCCCTGAGAAGTCCCTCAGCCAGCTCCCCCAGTGCCTGCACCAACAGCGAAGCTGACAGAGCTACATCACCATGGCTACGTGCCCCTGCTCACAGACCTGCACCAAGCCAGCCTCCTTGTGCACCCCCAGGTTTTACTCGTGCTGTGAAGGTTACGAACCGACGGTGCTGCTCCTACAAACAGCGGAGGGGGAAGTAAGTATTTCCCAAGCAGGGAGGTGGGCTGTGCTGCCCGACAGGGGAAGGTGGGTGGCTGCCACCAACGCCAGCTCTGTCTCAGTGTCTGCAGGGACACCAGCTGCCTTAGACACTGGCTAAAGGGGGTTGCTGGGGTAGGGAGGGGTCTGTGAGATGGAGAGAGGTCATGAGAAAGGCTTCTTTATTGCAAATGTGGATTAAATCATGAAGCCTTTGCTAGGCAGACTTCCCTGAAGTCAGCAGATGCTTTGCCTTAGCAAGGACTTCCTTTCAGTGCATTAAATGCAGTGATCTCTCCTTGATTGCAAGAGCAGCCACACGAGGAAAATGGAAGTGAAATAAGGACAGTTCTTACAGTATCTGAAAGTTGTGAAATAACTGCAAAACTACCTGAGCCAGGCATCTTTCCAGGGAGTCTGAGAGTGGCTCATAAACCCATATTTTATCTCTGCACTCTCCATCAAACAGCAGAGGCAAGCTCTGTAAATTGCTCAGGCATCCCGGAGATTTATGGGCCAACAAGTCCTGATCTCCCACACCCAGCACTTGAGTGCGGTGAGCAGATAAACACTGCTGCCCCCGGGGCCTTGTGCAGACAAGGAAAGGTGACTTATAAAACCTTGTTTCCTGGATGTTTGAGCTCATTTTCTTCCTTACACAGCCCCAAGGAGAGACAGAGCCTTTGCCACGCTGAGCACCCGAGCTGCGGCCTCAGCGGAGGCTGCCGCCCGCGCTCCTGACGGCTCCCTGTGCTCTCTCCCAAAGGTGTGCGGGGCGTTCCTCTCCTCCGACTGGAGTGAAAGGAAGAAGAGCGGGGTGACTTCGGGCTTTTTTGGGACAGGGGAGTGCTTTGTGTTCACTGTAAGTCAAATTTATTCACGGGTTTATGCTTCCAGGCCTGTCTGTTGTTGCTGCTTTATTCCCTAACTCGGGGTGTGATGACACTGAGCTGCTTCCTTCACGTGGTCCCACCACCACCCTGGAGCTCTGGCAGGAGGCACCGGCACATGAACTGCTGTGCTGGACCAGAGAAATGGAGAGCTATCTCCTGGAGCATCCTAAAGGGATGACACTGGGACAATGTGTGCGGCAGGGAGGGTTTCTGCACTGCCCCTTCTCTGCCCTAGGTCTGGACCTGGCACGCAGCATTTGGTCCCCAGCCTTCCTTGCCAGGCAGCAATGGAGCATGGCCCAAGGACAGGGCTCACCGGCTTTCTCCTGCTTTCCAGGTGCGCCCCGAGATGGAGAGGTACGAGTGGGTGTTCATCAAGAAGCCGGAGCTGGCCAAGGCCGTGCCGCGCTCCCGCCAGCGGTCACCTTCGCCTGCTCCCGCGTCCCCGCTCAGCTCCTCCCCGGACGGCTGCGGTGCCAGCTCCAACCGCCTCGCTGTGCCCGCGCCGCAGCGGAAGGGCCGCCTGTCCCCGTTCCTGGCCATCAGGCATTTCCTCCTGCCTTCCAAAACAGCCTCCATGTTCATGTCCGGCTCTCGGGAAGGGATCATTATCGGTAATTACCTGACAGCAGGTGCCTGTGCCCAGCGTGCTGCTGCTTTGGCTGAGAAGAGCTCTCCCCAGGGTTAACACAGCAGCTGCCCGTAAGGCAAAGACCTCCTGCCTTAGGCTGTGTACCTTAAGCCAGGGGAGATGAAGCCAGTGCGTTCTTCCTCAAATTAGCAGGAGAGTGCAAGGCTGCACAAGTGCCCTGATGCTCCTTCTGAGAGCCCCAGAGCTTGAGCCCCACACCCCAAACCTCCCAGCCAGATGGGGCTGCTGTGCCCTTCCTGGCTCTTTCCCCCACTCCATGCAGGACTGAGAGGAGAAGTGGGTGGGGAACAGCTCGTGGGAGGGCAGGGCATGATCCCCTGGGCAGATGCCCCAGCTGTCCCTGACAGCTCTGTGGCACAGCCACAGAAAATGGAGCTCAGAGATGGGCACGATCCCAAGACCTGGCCATTGTCTCTGCTGGGGCAGCAAGGGGTGAGCACAGATGCCAGTACCTGGTGCTTTTGCAGGTGGAGGGGGAGGCCAGGCCCTGTCTCTCGATGCCAACCTGCTCTGGGGACGCACGGAGCACTGCGAGACCTTTGACAACCCTCCGCTCTGCCAGGAGAACTTCAAGGTGCAGCTCTTGGAGGTGTGGGCCTTCCAAAACACCTAGGTCCTGTGGGGTCAGCCCCTCACCGTGCTGCTCACCAAGACGGGGAGCCCACAGCACCGGCTGCAGCCCCAGTATGGCTGCTACAGCCCCTGCTGGCAGCACGGTGTGTGCCTCTGTTCACCACCCTCCCCTCTGCTGTCACCAGCTGTGGTGGCATGGGGAGGACCATGGGGTGCCACAGGGATGCACGAGGTCCCCTCACAAAGTTCAGACCCAGGTCCACCAGCTCTGCTCCTGTTCAAGTTGCTGGAGGGGAGGTGAGCCAGGTCGCTGGTTTCTATGCTTCCCTGGTTTGGGTTTCTGCAGCAAAGCAGTGATACCACAGCGCTACAGAAATCTTCAGTCTAGACAAAGCCCAACACCAAGGTGCAAAGTGCACCAGAAGGGCGCTCCACACCCCACTTCTCACCCCAAGCCCAAGCCTACCCTTGGAGCTGTGTGCAGGCTTTTGCAGCCTCTGGGGTTACCAGGATTCACCTGGGACCACGGCCAGATTGCCATCCAACACGGTGCAAAAGACTTCTTGGTTGTGGTTGAATGGACTGGAGAGTAGCAAGGCACTGCTTGGTGTTCTTACCTTGTCATTTCTGTGTCCCCCTGAAGACCCATACTCACAGCCAAGAGCCATTGCGAGCCATTAATACAAATGAGCCTTAATTAGCACGTCCTGATTACCTGGGTCCAGATAACAGACTTGCCATTTTAAAACATGAACTATGAACATGTAAGGTCAGCCTGTGCAACCCTTGTGGGAGGACTGTGAGCTGCTGAGAGATCTGGCTGCAGGGAGTGGCATCTCCCATGCCCAAGCGCTGCCTGTATGCAGTTTTACCCTTTGCGTGTGCCACTTCCCCAGCCATTCAGGGCAGCAGTTATTGCTGCCTCAGTGTCAGCAGGACGTGGGGAGGCGGCAGCAAGCTCCCACGGCAGTCACAGCAGGGCTAGGAGATGCTTGCAGCCTTCACAACGTACCCAGGTAAGATAAAGAGGTGAGGCACAGCTCTCTGCTCCCCTGTGCCCAGCCTTTGCTCACGGAGCTCCAACGAAAGAACACAGCAAGTTGCTCTCCCCCTTGATTTCAATATCGCTCCTCAGTATTTCTTGCTTTCTGTGATCACGCACCAGGCTTTCTGTCCAGCTCCAAGCGTCCCTTGGGACTCCCTCTTTCCTTCCAGCAAGCTGCTTCCCTTCTCCAGAGCTGCGCGGGATGCCTGGCAATGCAAACCCCTTCATTAGCAATCCAGCCTGACCTGCTGCCAGCTGCCGCTGGCTCGGGCTTCAGCGCGTTGCCTCGTGAAGGGCAAGGAGGCCCTGTCGCACGCATTGACCCGCCAGAGGCCGGGGCTGCTCCCTGCCCGCTGGGGCTGCCTCGGGTGCGGGGCAGAAGCCTCGAGTCCCCCGGCACCACGCATGCCGTGCGCCTCGGCCGCCTGCGGGTCTGAGCTGTACATCACAATGAATGTCAGCATGCTTATTACATTCACTGCCTGTAATGCAATGAGCGTCTGTGCCATTTGTAAAGGGACACTGCAGGATTTTCTTCTCTACGCTTTATTCCATTACTGCTTAAAGTTCAAAACTCTTAGGGAATAAAAAATAACGCGGAGAAAAAAGAGGGGCCTGGCGGCTCAGGGCACTCGTAATGGGCTGTGGAAGATCCTCCATCTGCGTCCTGCCGTCACCGGCCTGCAGCAAGGTCAGCAGAGACCAAACTGCAGCTCCCTGACGGCCACGGCTGGCCCCAGCGGGGCGAGCCGGGGGCAGACGGCCCGACGGCACCACACGGTGCTCACCGCTGCGGCACGGCGCGGC
>VXAV01001904.1:130610-154812 GCA_013399715.1 Alectura lathami
TCGGCTTCAACGGTACCGGCGGCACCTGGAGGGGCTGGGGGGCAGCAGGGGGGGCAGCGGGGCACTGTGAGGGCACCTGGGGGGAGAAACAAGGCGCTAGGGGAGCAGCTGGAGGGGCTGTGGGGCGGTATGGGGGCACCTGGGGGGCTGCGGGGCGCCGTGCGGCGCAGCAGGAGGGGCTGTAGGGCGCTGTGGGGGCATCTGGGCATGTCTGTGAGGGCAGCTGGAGGAGCCGTGGGGTGCCTGGGGGCCCGTGGGACACGGTGGGGACAGGTTTAGGGGCAGGCCAGGCATCCTGGGGGGCAGAGACTGCAGGCCCGGGGCAGTGGGCGTTTGGGGTGCCCCATGGCTGGCCAAGAGCAGAGCTGCTCACAGCATCCCTGAGTGCGGGGCAGGGCCTCGGGGAGAAGGGATGCAGGCTTCAGAACAGGCAACGTCTGGCTGGATAGCAGCATTCAGTATTTATTTATTTCTAATTACCTAGAGGAGCTTCATTTCAAAATAAAACCAAATCCACTTGCACAAAACAGCCATAAACAATCGTGTGACTCAGCAGTGGGGTCACTAATGGGCCTTCTCCAGCTGCCTGGCTTCTTGGGAAATTTGCAGCTATTTTGGGGCAGGTTAGGGCAATGCAAGCTGGCGATGTGGCCTTCATAAATCAGCAGCTGCTCCTAGAGAACCTGCTGTGATGAAGGGCTCAGACCTCAGGGCCAGGTAAATCTCCTGTAGGAAGCACAGCCCAGAGTGTGTAGAGGTGACCGCTGAATTGTACACGGGATTGTTCTGCTTTGGGTGGGAGCTGGAAGCCTCTCGTTTTTGCCATCCTGGTGAAGTAAACCCGAGGAATAAGAGCTTCTCTTGGGAAGCATGATCGGGAAGTCCACCTGCACAGAGGTGTTGACTTTGCCTGGAGTCCCAGGCTGTCGATAGCCAGCGCTCCTTTCGCTTCCTTCCTCTTGCAGGTCACGTCCCCTTTGGCCTGATCTGTCACCCTGACAACGAGCACCTCCTCTACCCACTGGGCTGCACAGTGGTTATTCAGTCCCTGTCCAGCAAGAAGCAGACCTTCCTGCACGGCCACACCAACAACATCTCCTGCCTCGTCGTATCCCGGAGCGGGATCTATGTTGCCTCTGGGCAGGTTACCTTCATGGGCTTCAAGGTGGATAATGCTCAGTGTTTAACCATGTCATGTTGTCCCCAGATGTGGAGCTGGCTTGCCAAGCACTGCAAGAACCTTTTACTTGTTTTTAATTCTGTTAGAAAATGGATGCCTGTAGACACTGCAGAGAATGGGAATTGTGGCTACTCTCTTGTTGGATGTGCCTTTATATTTTGGCTTAGCATTAAGCATTCCCCCTAGGATCAGGGTAACTAGGCTGAGGGATTTCTTAGTCCCTGCCCTTTTTATCAGAAGTGTTGTGGACATGTGGCAGCCTAAATCCCATTAGATATTAATTAATAAATGCTGTTACATTTAAAGTTCTTAATGGTTTAATTTGTCCAATGTCTGTTTGAAAAGACCCCGAGGCAGCGGAAAGGAATCAGGTGTTAGTGTTTTCAGCATTTTAAAACCTAAGTCAAATACTCTTCCAAAATCAGTTTATCGTGGTCCATTTGGATTCTGAAGAGAATCAGAGCTGCTAAACTGGTAACTGGAGTACTGCTTCGTGCAGCACCTAGTGGGAAGCGCATTCGTGTGGCAGTGTACTGGGCTGGAAGAAGCTAACCTTCATGGGCTACGTCTAGCAAATCCCTCCCTGCCAGAGCACTTCAGCCTGTTGCAGCTAATGCTCTGGCTTTGACCCCTTCTGCTCTGGGCTGCAGGCAGACATCATTTTGTGGGACTTCCAGAGGAAGGAGTCCCTTGCTCGGCTGTCGCTTCATAAGGGTAAAATCGAAGGGCTGGCGTTCTCTGCGCACGACCTCTATCTGGTGTCCCTGGGAGGCCAGGACGATGGCAGGTAACGATTTCCCCTTCTTGGCACGTGGCTCCTGGCCAGCTGTAAGTTTTTAAGCAGCGTTAAAAAGTGATGTTTTTTAAACCTCCCTTCCTCTGCAGCGTGGTTGTGTGGAATGTCTCCAAACGAGAGGCTGTCTGCGGGAGCCCCTCCTCGGCTCGGAGCGCAGGCAGCATGACCGTCGTGGAGTGTGCTGGCTGCAGAGATGAGGTGTTTGTTACTGCTGGAAGGTAAGGCTTTATTTAGTACAAGACTTCTTCTGAGGAAAAGAACCCGTAGACCTACCTCTTTTTTCAGAGTCTTCACCTAAACACAAGGGAAGTTAAGCATCAGTGTGCCCATGCTTCTTTTGTTGTTTTCCTCCTCAGCGTGGACTCATGAATATCCATCAGCTTGTCTCTTTAAAGATTTTTGCTTGTTGCAAACATAAGAGTATGTTTTCAAAGCAGCACACAGGGACCAGCATGCATCACTTCTGTTCCTGATAGCAGGATTTTGTACTCAGCAATCCCCTTGCAATACTTCAAATATTTAGTTCCCAGTGTTTACACAAGAAAAGCAGTCAGTGAACAGCTCTGAACAATGCCTTATTAATGTAGAAACAATGGTATCTCGCAGGTTGTTGGATCTTCTCCTGCCCTCAGCAGATGTAATGTACAATTGGTCACTGGCTGGTAACAAAACTGGATACAAAAGTCACATTTCCCATGGATCTGAGACAGCCCCCTCTATCCAGGCTGGCGTTTAAACCTGCTGAGGACCTGCAGCTCCCTTTAAGACAGGGAAAGGCTTAGATGCCTTTGGCTGCAGCTGTAAGTGCTGGGCTTTGCGATTTTGACACTCTGTGACATGTGAGGGTGACTGTGTTAAGGTGGTGTGTTGCTTCCCAGCTGTCAGTCAAAGTGTGCTAGAAAATAGTTGAAAGTGTCCTGCACTGCTCGAAAAAGCAGGATCCCCACAGTGCGTGTCTCTGGGGAATGAAGTAGCTAGGCTGTTATGTGCCCCCCCCATAATCCTAGTATATATTCTTGCTGAGCCTCTAAGGTTTTTGATTTATCTGGAAAAAGGTTACCATAAGAGACAGCAGAAAAGACAAAGGATTGCTTCTGGCCTCTCTGCTGCTGTTCTTTATCCTGCTTATCAAAATTCCAGAATAATATAACCTCATGAGGGCTGTTTCATTTTTTGGGTAGTGAATGAGCTGGGATATCTGGGCTCAATTCCATAGGTGGGCTTGATCCTCCCCCGTGCTTTCCCGTAGTGAGACCATTCGCGTGTGGGAGCTGGATCTACCAAACAGGAAGATCCGCCCATCAGAGTGCCAGACAGGGCAGCTAAGAAGAGTGATCACAAGCCTGAAGGTAAGTTCCAGCCAGAACGCTTTGGCTGAGCTGAGCAGCTCTCAGCAGACTGGAGAAAGACTGTGAGCTTTGTAGTAATGCTAAAATTGCCAGGTGTAACTCCACGATGGCAGTGAAGTTGCTGAATATTGGCTCGTGGCCTCCCAGAGTTTCCTTGTCCTGGGAAAAGTGTTCTGGATGCTTCTGAAAGGAAGCAGTGTGTATTTTAGTCAGAGGCTGTAGCACCCAGAGAATTCCACTTTTGCTTTGAAATGTTGCTTGGATTTGGTTGGAAAATGTCTGGTGTCACAGATCTCTGCATGTGACGGGGCGCAAGCACTGCCCCCGGGGTGAGGCTGGCAGTGCACGGCAGTGAAGCTGTTTGTGCAGCAGGCCTGGCGCAAGTGCCTCGGGGTCTGCACCACAATCTCTTTTTTCACACTTCCCTACAGATAACAGATGATGATAATTATTTTTATGTTGGCACATCCTCTGGTGATGTCCTGAAAGTGAACACAAACAGCAAGCTGATGACCAGTTATGGGCCTCAAAACAAGTTTGCACTGGTGAGTAGGAGCTCTGCAACGTGAGTTTTGTTCCTTACCCTCCTCTTTATTACTGACTGAAGTCAGGGCAGCCTCCAGGAGAACTCTCACAAGGCTGCTTCACAGCCTAACCTCCTTCGGGGTGTGAGTGAAGCGGGGTCAGTGTGGGGGTGCGGTTGTTGTGAAGCACCGGGAAGGGAATGTGTGGGTCGTTGGAAAACCAGAGTGGGAGCACAGTGGAGAGGAGGAAGAACCAGAATAAAGCCAAGCTGAAGAGATAAAAGATGAGGGGAGGGAAGAAAAGCCTCTGCCCTTTTTATGTGGTTCCTGCAGTGCAGCAGAGACTCCTGAGATCACAGTTTCATGCTGCTCTGCTTGTGCCATTCGTTGTCCCCTCAGCTGTGCCCACAGAATTGCCTGTAGGTTAGAGTGGAATGGAGAATGGATTCAGCTGAAAAACCACACCTGCAACAGGGTAGTTTGCAGCCATATTATTTACAGCAGGGCCTCATAAACTGTTCCCAGCACAACTGAAAGAGGCAGCGTGCTGCTTTGTGTCACAGATGTTGGGAACATTTCACCGGTCAGGTGTGCCTCGCTTCTGCTGGGTCTGACAGTGTAGCTTGGATTCAGTCTGTGTGGCAGAGCGAGGTGTTCCAGGTCTGGCCGTGACTTGTGTCAGGATTTATAAGGCAGGATTTGTTTTGTAGCTTTTCAGTGCTAGTTCTCAGTGCTCCTGTTGACCCTGCTTTGAGCGGGCTGGGCTGGGCTGGGCTGGGCTGGGCTGGGCTGGGTGAGCCCCTGGGGTTCCTCCTGGCCCCAGCTGGCCTGTGACCCTGATGCTGCTCCTCTCAGAGGACCTGTCCCAGCCATGGCACTCAGCCAATATTCAGATGTCCCATCCTGGATTTAAAACAACCAGGCTACCATGCAGCAGGCTCACCCTGCTGGGTGCTGACACCACGCGAGGTGTGAGTGGTTAGATTTGGTGGGATTTCCGTGGCACTAGCCTTCCACTAAAGCACTGAGAAATTAAAGCACTGATTTTCGGCACTCGTTTTGAGAGGTTTGGTCCTCCTCCTTTTCCCACAGCACCTGACATTATGTAGCTTTTTTATGTTTACAGGCTGGGCCCCAGTTGACCTTATTCACAGACTTCAGCATTGCATACTTTCGAAAGTCAGTCGCCAGAGTCTGTGCTGCCACCTGAGCCATACACAGTCAGATTCTGCTTGGAAAAATCTGTTTAAATGCCTTGCTCAGCATGACAAGAGTTCTAGCAGAGGCTGCTATCCAGAATTCAGTTCTTCTGGCCCACACAAAGGCTCTTCAGTTGAAGCATGGTCTGTGCTTTTCCCTTGCTCGTGGCATGTTCTCTGTGTTCTCTCACCATCCGTTATTGCGTTACACCCCTCCTGGCTGATCTCTGTAGTGGCTCCAGCTTCTCCACTGGTGAGGCAGAGATCTTACTGAAAATAGCATGGATAATGTAATTTAAAAGTTTATTATAATGCTTATGCACAATTGAGACAATACGTATATATATATATATAATGCAGGGCACATTGGTCCTGTTGCTTTTTAACTTCTGAGTCCTCAGCTGCCTAACATCAGAGTTCCTCTAACATTGCTTTGTCTGTCTGTAGCTGGGTCGTGTGGGATTTTGTGCAATGATCCCCAGGCAGGAATGTCTTCTGAAGGGGGAGCTTTTGGCCTTTCATTGTTCAGGAGTTCTGCTTGCAGGGAGTTGTAATGGTAAACAGTCAGCAGCAGCTGGAATGCTTGCTCTTGATTTCTCTTTATGTGTAGCTTTTTGGTTTCTACCCACTGAAGGAGTTGTTGCCTAAGGAATTCAAACTCTTTCCTAAAATATTTGCTTGCATATGGTTGAATGTATTTTGTGATTCTATTGGAAACCACAAAAATCAGTGAGCAGTGAGAGAAGCTGGCAATAGTGAACGTGCTGCTAGGAATGCAGTGGTGAATTGGTCCTAGAAAGAAGCAGACCTTGTTGTTTGAGAGCAAACACAAGTTTGAGTAAAATTCGTTAGTAAATCTCAAATAAAAAGCTATTCAGAAGCTGTTTTTCCAAACCTCCTGAAGTTTGCCTTCAAGGCACAGACAATTGAACCCCACCCGTGCCCATGCAAAGCGTTTGCTGCATTACAAGTGCGTGCCCACCTCTCTGGGATAACTGGGAGCCAAGGAGTTCTTTAAATATATTTCAATATTTGTCTTTTCCAGAGGAGTCTGCATCCACCTGGAACCCATACCCTGGCTGCTCTCTGCAGTTCCTTATGCTGAGGTCTTGAGGTCTGAATGTCCTCTCCCCTTCTAAGCGCTGGCATGCTTGCCCTCCTGTGTCTAGTGCTGCATGTACCTGTCCTGGGGCACCTGCCTGCAGCCACACGAGCTCCTGAACAGCGATCAGCTAGGGTCAGGAGCAGGGTGCTGTGCAGTCTGGGAGCTGAAAGAGATCCTCGGGCCTCTCGGTGAAAAGCGGACGCTCAGGGCTAGACTGCAGCCCCATCCGTGTGATGAAGAGCTTTGGAGCAGCACTAGCTTCAGCTGGCATTGCTTGTGATGGTGAAAAGCTGAAGGAAAACAGGACCTTTCAGCTTGCAAGAGGCTGACAAGATGCTGGGGAGAAGATAAGATGCAGCAGAGGAGGCCGCAGCTGCCTGCCAGCCCTGGGGCTGAGGGCTGAGCTGGCAGGCAATGACCTGACTTGAATTCTGCTCTGTCAGTGGGAGGCAGTGGCAGCTGGATAACAGCTACCAGGGGTTGTGTTGGGAGGAGGGAGGGGCAGGAGGGCAGTCCCGTTGAGGGCTGTTGGTTACTTCCATCCAGTCTCCTCCTTTGCCCTGCTACGCAGAGTATTGTGCGCATTTGGATGTTTCTGTTCACAGGCTTTCCCATCAGGTGCTCCCCTTGCTCGCTTCCTTTCTGCTCTTTTCCCCAGCTCTTACTAATCCAGTTCCTTTGTGTCTGAAATGGGGAATTCACCAGGGTCCCAGTGCAAAACAGTGGTAGTGCAGCCAGTGAGAATGTGCCAGTGCGTTCTTACCTCCAGCTGCTCTCAGATCCACGCTCACACTTTGCAGTTCTCCCTTCCTGGTTTCGTGCTTTTAAATCCCCCCCACCCCCAGTGCACATCCCTGCACACAAATAACAGCTTGTCAGGAGGCTGTCAGCAGGTCCTCTCAGAACACAAGGAGGATCTAATGTTTTATGACAGACATTTCCAATTGTAGCACAGCCTTCAATATCAGGAGAGCATTCTGCAGATATTTTTTCAAGTTGAAAGCACAGCATTTATCAAAACAAACGTACACACATCCTTGTTCTCACAAAATGGAGTACATCACGTTGCCAAACCAGGAGAAGCTGGAACCATCCTCATCGCTTTGCTGCACTTCTGTCTGACGAGATCCCTCTTCATGGGCCTCATCCTGAACCTCTGCAAGCCTGGAACCCGAAACTCCACCTGGAACCTGCGGTGACCCCATGATGAGCATGGCTTCAGAGAGCTTAGATGCTGCCTGGGTGAGGAGGAGATGTTTGTTGGAAACAGCTTTGGCCGACCTTAAAGGAACTTTGCCTTCACCTGGAGAAGACTGCTTGGGATGTAGAGCTGATGTGAAGATTTCTCTGTGTCTGTTTCGAAGAGGAGCGGCCCTTTGCTGGCGTGAAGCAGCTTGGTTGCCATCTCAGTGGAGCTCAGCTGGAGTGCAGCTCTGTCATGTCCGTGAACGCTGGAGTAACAGTAACGTTAGCTGCATTCCCATCGCAGCCTTGAGGAGCTGTGAGGCAGCCATGCAGGGGCAAAGCAGGGTGTCTGGCTGCAAATGGATGTTCAGAAATAGTTGGTTGTTTTGCATTGTCGACAAAATATTTGAAGGAGGTGAGCTGGAGAGCTGTGTGAGAGATCACAAAGGGACAAAGCAAACATCTCTGTGGGGAGGGAGCGAGCAGGCCGGATTGGGGCTGGGATCTTTACCTGTAATCAGACTTCAAAGCAGTGGTTCTGTTTGCAAGAAAGAACTAATGGATGGTGATATTTTTAACCTACGTTACCCCTTGCATTTCGTCTGCAAGAGGGCTGTCAGCGCTGTGACACGGCATTCAGTGCATCACTGCCGCGCGCTGCTCGGCTCCGTGGGTGCCACTCACCGAGCTGTTCACTCGTGAGGTGCACAGAGCAGGCTGCACAGGGACCAAGCTCCAGTGCTGAACTCCGGCTGAAGTCCAGCTCTCATTCTCAGGGCTCAGCATGAACCCAGGCCGCTCTGAGGTGTTCCTGTTTTTTTCTCAGCACTACCTGCCCCCCCCCCCGAAATTAGGAGAACCGAAGAGAGTACCGTGAAAAACCCACCATGCTGGTGGCAGTGCTGCAAAACCCTCATTTACTAGCGACCAGCAGAAAGCTGTGATCAGGTAACCGTGTAGTCACAGGTGTGACTTTAAGGCTGAACCCAAAGGTGTGTGGGGTGCAAGCCTGGAACAGCACAAACCACAAACCAGGAGATGAGAAGGGCGTCGCAGGCCCGCGATAACAGGGGCTGGTAAAATGCTGCCAGCGCCTCGTAGGAAACTCTGCAAAGCATTGTTTAGAAACAGTTCTGCTGGTGGATCGTGTTTTTAATGGAAACCAATCCCTTTGTTCTCATGCTTTTGCTAAGAATGTTTGCATGAAACCTGGCTCCCTGCCTGGCGGTGATGTGGTCGCGGGGCACCGTTCCCCCGTAGGTGGTGCGTGCCTCAGTGATGGTCCTGATAGTGCAGCAGGCTGTGGATAACGTGCTGGTGGAGACAGACCAGAAGAAGTGCAGTGAGGTTAAATTATAAATCAGGATTTTTTTTTTCCCCTGCAATCCATGTTTGTTTGATCCTAAGGTTGTGTAGTCCCTGACCTGCAGCCCAGGCAGGTGCGAGGCCGATGGAACGCCCGCTCCCCTGGGCCACAGCTGGGTGTGGAGAGCTCGGTGGCATTGTTACTTCTGGACAAAAACAACCAAGAATCATGGTGATACTGGGTAGGATAAGGAATGAATCTATTTTGGGCAGTCACCTGTATGGTGGGGTTTTTTCTCAAAAAGCAAGAGTTTAAAAAACATCAGTCACTTCCTTTTGGTTGGTAACAGAGCCAAAGGAATTTTTCCAATTTCAGCAGTTTCTCTGTAGCTTTTGCAGCATCTTTTCTAAAAGCATCCACCTCTAAATAGCTCAAGTGGCACTTCTGATTTCTCCTGTCTTGACTTCCTCTCTTACCTTCCTTAGAGCTTCAGTCCTTTCCACAGGGAAAATTGACACCTTCTGGGTTTCGTTCTTCTCAACGCTCTGCAGGAGTTTAATCCTAAAAACTGCCAGGGTTAGGCCACAACAGGAATGCTGGATGCTGCTGCTTAGATTTCAGACTTCATCACAGAATGCTGACACAAGTATGTTCAAGAAAAGTCACAGGTGAAGCATGCGACAGTGATTTCTTCCTAAGGAATAAATGCAGCACTACTCACATTCGCCTGTTGGTTGTTCTTCTTTGAGAATTCATCATTTTTGCTTTCACAACACTGGGTGCTAGAATTCTTTTTCCAGAAGAAACCCCACCAAACAGAAATTGTTGTTTTCACACTGTCTCTATGACCTCGGACTTACAGGAAAAAATCATAAAATCTTGTGGAATTGCGGGCCCTGTCACAGCAGCTGCCAGCAGTTCTTGCAAACTTAGGTCATGGCAATTGCTGTTGGAGTCTGTCACAACCTGTCACACTGAGCAGATCCCCTGCAGCTCACAGGAGCCTGCAGCTGCTGCCCGCTGGCCTGATGCAGAGCAGCCAGCAGCAGTGGTTTTGTGCTGCCTTGGTGAGAGTGGAAGTGCCTCTTGGACACGCTTGCTTGTGATAGAACTTAGTTTTCAGTCCAAGTTCTGATTGCACAAAGCTCTTCTGTTTGTTTTTTTTTTTCCCCTATTTTTTCCACTTCACTCATTCATTTGGTCCCCAAGGCTAGTGTGAATGTTCTCCTGAGTGTGAATAGCAAGATTTGACCCTATAGAAGTAGTTTCACCCCTCTCACAGCCTGTTTTGGACTGCCAGCGATTGTCAGGAATTAATCTGTTGTCTTGGATGCAGACACTGACATTACCTGACAGGCAGCAGACTGACTTTTCTGAAGCTGGAAATGTTGTGGCAAGGCTAAGGATTGACTTTTTTCTGACTCTGGTCTGGTGCTTTAGCTGTTGAAAAGCATTTCTGCTTTTTCTAGTGGCTGCTCACCTGTTGGTTTACTCGGCTTGGTAAACAGCAGCAACCTGTGCGGATGGGCTGACTGATGCCCAGAGCTGCTCGGTGACCGGTGCGTTTTGTCAGCAGTGTGTGCGGGGTGACACTGGGCATTTCAGACAGCAAGAGGGGCTGGGACACAGAGGGCCTGCCCTAAAAGCAGCTTTACAGAGTGCCTGGGGTTGCGTGTCACCTTCTGATGCTTTCATGTCTGATAAAGGAAGACCCAGCGGAAGGCGGAGTGCAGGCGCTGGTGCAAGATGGGGGTATTGCTGGGGTGGGGTGGGGGTGTGCGCCTCACACATGGCCCCAGCTGCGCTGAGGGTGTCAGGCTGGTGCTGTTCCCTTGCTCTAAACACTCCCACTGCAGATGTTCCTATATGCCTGTCATTAACAACTCTTCCCTTTCCTCCAGAGAACCACTTTTTAGCCTAGGTCATTCGGAGAACACCGGTAAAGCCACGTTTGAGTGACGTGACCACAGGGAGCATCACAGAGCCCTGCTGTGCTGTTCAGCCTGGCCTGCAGCTGCCTCCATCCCATTGTGTTCTAATCCTGGTTTCTCCTAGGGAGTCACAGCTTTGCTTCTGCTGAGGACAGGAGATCTGATAGTCGGCACCGGAGGAGGGACTGTGGCACTCTGCAAAGGCTCAAACTACAAAGCCCTGAAGTGAGTCTGCGGATGGGGGAGTCAGAGGCGCCCAGGGGGCCGTGCTGCAGGAGCCAGGCGTTCCTGTGGAACAGCACAGCCCAAATAAACCGCGGGTTTCAACCCTGCAGACAAAACAGATGGTGTGAAAGTAGGCACTCTGGATCCAGCGTGATGAATTTGAAGCAGATTGAAAATCTCTGCATGCTTCTGCATGAGAGTGATTTGACATTTTTTGGATGACCATTGTCTCACCTTAGGCATTAGGGTTCAGATCCTGACTGGGTGTAAAGCGAGACAGGCCTTTGAAGTCAGTAAGAATATGTTCCCTTACACTACCTGAGCAATATCAGTATTTAGCACTGAAGAAGCCTTTGTTGGAGGACATGGGGCTGTAGAGAAGTGCTCTCACTAATTTTATTGGCATGTCTTGAAATGCTGGGGTCTTTGCAGGGCTTCTTTCTGCATATGAAATAGCTCCAGGCTTCACTTTGCAGTAGGTGATGTGAAAATCAGGCTTGCAGCTAGTCATTGTGCATCGTTTGCACAGCCAACGTCAGCACGTGGCTCTGGAAGCTGAGCTTTGTGCAGCTTAGGCTGTCCCCAGAATATCTAAACCGTATGGAACTATTACTGAATACGGGATATGTAAGTGCAGTGAAGCAAAAATAACTGCTGCTTTCTCTTAACAGGACTATCCAGCTTCAAGGTAGCATTACCTCCCTGACTTGTAGAGGTCAGGGCCACCAGTTCTTTGTGGGGACGGACGCGTGCCAGGTGTACCGGGTTAACTACGCCGCCTTCACGGAGGAGCTGATGTTCACCTGCCACCACGAGGCCGTCCACGACGTCGTTTTTCCTGTGTGAGTAAAATTGGCTGGGGTGCTGCTGGCTGGCGAGGAAGCTGTAAGGAAGGTCAGGGTGTCTGCGTAACACCTTGCAGCCAGCAGGAGGGGGTGATTCGTACAGGGAGCGAAGGGTAGCACAAGCAGCTGCTTAAAAGCAGAAGATAGCAGTTCTGCTGGAGAATTGGAAGAATCATCAGTGTACAGGAAGAATTCTAGTTAAAAAGATTAATTGCTCAAGTTTGTGTGATAGCAGTGTTGGCAACCTCCCTCCTGTCTCCTAGGGCTGGTGCCATGAGACCCAGGCAACTTCAGCCTGCCGCTAGTGCAAATCGTGAACAACTGCTGCTGTGTGTCCTGTTGCAGCTGGGGTCTGCAGATGTGTCTGCTTCTCTACCCACTTGCAACGTCAGCTGAACCCTGCCTAACACTTTTGGGGTCTCTCACTTACAATTTCATGTCTGATAACACAGCATGATGTGATAAATCCTAGGCTTGTGCTGTGAGGTGCTAGATGTCTTCTGTCTGCATTCCTCTCATGAGCAGACAGCAAACGTTCCCCCTTTCATGACATGTTACAAAAAAGAAGGAATCAGTTGTTCCCTCCAGAGAATGGCAGTTTGATCCCAAAGAAAGTTTTTATTTTTGGCCTGCTCTTGTTCCACTGCTTCTTGACGCAGCACAAAGCATCAAACTCATCGAGGTACAACAGTGTGCAGGGAAAGTGCAAAATGCCCTCCTCCCCCCTTGTCGCCAGCCTGAAAAATCCACTTACTTCTAATTTAATGAGTAAATCATGTGGAGCTTTAGGGTAATCTGATGCTGATAGACCCAGCTGGCACATCTGTGTCACAGAGGTATTGGGATGAGCTGGGTTTAGTGAGGGGTGTGAGGACCGCAGTTCTGCATCCCTGCATGCATGTGTTTTTTATTTTTATTTGTTAACTTTTTGTTAGCTGCTCTTCAGCAGCACATACCACTGAGTTGGAAATGCAGGCTTCATTTCTCTGTTCGGAACACTTAAATGGCTGATGTTCTGCTTCATAAAGCACCTGCACAAGCTTGGCTTGAAAGAGGCTGCACTTCTGTTGGGCCGGTGTTCCCTGCCCTGTTTTGTCTTTCCGGTGATTCGGAACAGGGGCATATGGCACCTCCCTGGGTTTCACTCTGTTGCATCCGGGGGAAATGTGGCATTCTTGTCTTCATGCAAAATTAATGTATCGTTTTGTGCCAGACAGAGTTAATCTCATCCTGCAGGAAGTGGTGATGGTGGCATAAAACCATGCTTTTTTTTTTTTTTTTTTTCTATTTTTTTTTAATTTAAGAGCTTATTTCAAAGCATTCATTCCCATCGCTTTTGAAATGTTGCAGGTCTTTTTTATTCAAACCTATACACCAAGTATATTTCAAACAGGCTTTTACTATTTTCTCTGCCGCCTTCAGCGATGTTGAATAGGAATCATCCAGTAAGCAAGATAAAAAATGACATCCCTACAATGTGAGGCTGATGTTAAACCTGGGCAGTCAGCACCTTGGCACCCCCTTTTCTCTCTGTTGTACACAACACTTGAAGCTTTTTAGAGATTCAGTGTGGGGAATAAATGCCACAACTTCACCTAAAGCAGGAAGAGTTCTTTTATTTTCACTTCAGTAACCATTTCTTACAATCAGTCCTTGCGCAGACACCAGACCTGGGGAAATGTTGGTGATCAAGGCCTGCCAGTCTTAACCACGATGATCCCTGTTGTGAAGGTTTCAGCTGGACGCCACTGACAGCCTTAGGGGGTGATTTCAGATCTGGTGTGGGAGCTTTCCTCTGCGCCTCCTCCCATCAGCTCTCCTCTCTGACTTCCCCAGAGGAACCTCCGACCTGTTTGCCACCTGCTCCAAGGATGACATCCGGGTGTGGCACACCCCAGACAGCAGGGAGCTGCTGCGCATCGTGGTCCCCAACATGACCTGCTGCGCCATCAGGTTCATGACGGACGGCAAGAGCATCATCTCGGGTAACAGGCTGGCCGTGAACATGTCACGGACAGCAGTGCATTGGGGTGAAGCAAGGTTTAAGCTGGGAACTGTTCCAGCTTGCTGCTGGTCCCATGGGCTTTGCTCACAGCCCCCGGAACCCTGGGGTGCAGTTGCGGGGTTATGTGGAAGGGGAGGTTCTGAGAGCTTGCTTGGGTGTGAATTCCAGCACTTCAGAACTCAGTTCAGCCTTACTCAGAAGACCTGGTTCTAAAACATTAACCCTGATGCGTGTAACAGATCGATCTGTAATGGCTGTGGAGGAAACTTGCACCTAAATTTGCTGCTTGTTGCCTTGTGCAACTTGCCTACACAGGAGCTGCTGCAGTTCCAGGGCTGCTGCCCCTCCACGGTCACGAAACCCACAGCCAGAACCAAAAAGGAATTACATTTTACCGGTTTATGTGGGACTATATAGTACAAAGGAACTTATGAAGAAAAAGGTTCATTTGTAATGGGAAGTAACAGTAGCACAAGGAAGGTCCCTGCGCCTGGGTAATCTGTTTCTTTACATTCATCAGCGTGGAACGATGGAAAAATCCGGGCCTTCCTGCCCGAGAGCGGCCGGGTGATATACGTGATTGACAACGCCCACAGCCTGGGGGTGACGGCAATTGCTGCTACAAACGACTGTAAGAGGATCGTTAGTGGAGGAGGTGAAGGGCAGGTAATTTTTTGCTTTAAAAACCCAGAGCAGCTTTGTGCTCTCATCACAGGACCTGGGAATTGTCTGTAACTGCTTAGTCAGACAGCGAGCTATTCTGAGCTCGCACTTGAGCAGAGGACTGAGGCTGAAAATATTAGCCTTTGATACATGCAAATCTCTTGTTCTCAGGGGCTGTGATATGAAACAATGCCCCCATTTCTTCTGGCGTGTTAGTCTTGGAAAATCCTTCTAGTGTAGAACATGCTCTTAATCCTTTCTGTTCATTTCTCTGCCCTGTGTTTGGCTTATCTGCATTAGTCATTGTTTGCAAGCCTGTGCTGTAGCTCAGATCTTCTTTCTGACATTGCTTTGGAAGTCCCAGTCCTGTCCGATCTGACCTGTATGAATTCATGTAATAACACAAAATTCACTTTCTGTGGCTGTGTTTTCTGTGGGTAACTTCCCAGTTTTCTGAGTTATGATCTGATTTAGGTGGGGATGTGAAAAGAAGGCTCTAATAAGCTGCTTCAAATACAATTATGAAAACATCCCAATACAAATTACAACAAAATTCAGAAAGCATTTTGTAAGCATCATACCTGTGCACTCCAACACTTTTCTTCCAGCACTAAAACATTAACACTGTGTCCTTCAGCTTCCCCACGCACTTCATTTAGCTGTGACCTTTTTCAATCTGTAAAAGAGACACTCCCCTATTTTCTTCCTAAATTTTAAATCATATAAATGTATATTAAAAATGTGAACAATTAGTCTTGGGCGGCTCGTATTCAGTTCTTGCTTTACTTTGGGCTTCCCTCTGCAGCCTGTGGCAGGTGCTCAGCGCCAGACACTGAAGCGCGTCCTGAGGGAGCTGCTCTGTGCAGGCAGCCAGCCCGTCCTGGTCAGTGCGCACACTGAGCACTGCGCAGGGAGTCTTGGGCGATGAGGCACTGAACTTGGGTCCTGCAAATCTCGGGCTAATGTCCTCCTCACAGAACCATCTTTCTGAATCACTCCGCGCCTCAGCTCTCCCACAGAGTGGTAGCAGCAGCACTGCCTTGTCTCGCTGCATAAAGGCATTAGAGATGATGAGCCACTTCAGCTCTTCATAATAAAGGAACAGTGAAGTACCTTGCATGATTAGTGCTGGAGGATGCAGGAGACGGAAGACCTAGATTCTGTGCAAACAGACAGAATGGCACAGGCTGTGGTTAGCTGCTCTCTGAATTGAAAAAGACAGCTGGGACAGAATTAAAGCTAGAAGGTTGGTTAAGTAGAAACGAGAACTGCAGGGGAGCATTTGCAGCATTCATTCAAAACACAAAGAAGTGTTCTGAAATGCTAATGGTTCTGTCAAAACCAATCATCCGAGAGCTGTGACGTTCAGGGTTGCTTAAGGTATCTGGATGCTCTGATCACTGAGCCAGCAGGAATGGGACGTGCCGATCCCATAGGTAACAACATCAGACTTGAAAACGTGGGGGGTTCATGCTCTCTGCTTCTGATCTCAGTGCTCAGTTTGGTAAATGTGCACCAGCACTTGACCTTAGTGGAATGTAAAAGCAAACTGATACCAAAGTTTGGCGCTGGTGGGGCAGTAAATGCAAGGTGTGAAGGATCATGTCCTCGAAGCAGAAAGATTGCTGCCATTACCTCCAGTGGGAAAAGAGATGTGTTCAGGCACATATTTCACATCAAAGATTTAAAGAGCTGCTTTGTATTTACTTACTTGCGTGATGTGTACCACAAATACCAGATAGCTTTTTAAATTCAGGTTCAGAAGCCTTGCTCTTTGATCTTTAAAACACTGCTGGAAATGTATCGTGGGCCAGGTGCTTATTCCTGACTGAGAAAGGAGTAAACTGAAATACGGGCGAGAGGGGGCTTGCCAAAACATTAGTGTAGGGCTGGGGAAACAGAGACCAGACTGTATGGCAGCTGTTGTAAGAGAAATACAGAGGTTAGGAAAGTCAGCTCCTCCTGAGCTCACTCAGAAGCAGGTGGTACCAGAGCTGATGTTGGCTGCTGATTTACAGGTGAGGGTCTGGACAATTGGTGAGGCAACTCGCAAGCTGGAGGCGGTTCTGAAGGAGCACATATCTGCTGTGTCCTGTATCAAGATTACAAAGAATGACAAGGAGTGCGTCACAGCCAGCCTCGACGGAACGTGCATCATCTGGGATATTGGGTAAGGAGACAGATGAGTGCTGCAGGGCAGGACACCACGTGGTGAGAAGGAGGGGGAAAAGAGCCTCAGAAAATGAAAATTACTAGAAAGAACAGTGAAGCCAGGAAAAGTGGAACCTCCAACACTGGAAGCTTTTCAGAGAGGCTCAGACAAGCCCTGGTCCCGAGTTGTTTTGGTGTATGGGATCTTGCTCAGGAAGGGGTGGAGCAGGTGATCTTCTGAGATGCCAGCTAGTGCTGTTTCCCAGCACTGGGTGACTCTTGTCAAGCTGTTGCAGATCTCTGGATTTCTCTGTTCTGTGGTAGGGGTAAGGACATTTTTGCTTAGTGTGTAGCACCTAGAAAGCATTATGGATTAGAGATCTTTGTTTCATGTGACAGCAGATCAAAAGTCTGTGAGACAGCTGTGATGGGGAACAGGACTGCTGAGCTGAACAGGCATCACAATCCCCTGAGCTCAGGCTAATGACTGATCTTATTCGGTAGAAAGACAGCTGACGTGCAGCACAGGTAGAGTTCGGTGTTTGGTGTTTGACCTTATTGCTCTCTCTTGGTCTGTGGTGTTTTGCAGGCGTTTTACACGAAAACAAATGATTCTAGCCCACACGTTGTTCAAATGCGTGTGTTACCATCCTGAAGAGTACCAGCTGATCACCAGTGGGACGGACAGAAGGGTGAGCAAAAATCCAGGCATTCTGTTGGCGGGAATTCCAGACCACAAAGTCTGCTTACAGACATTTCAGACAGCCAGTCACACCATCAAGCCAGGCCATGCACGCTAGGGAAGGAGAGGCTTGTGATGAAGCCCCTTTAGCTCAGTAGAGGTTCGCAGTGCAGGACACTGCAGAAATCTGTGTGCTGTTCTGCCCAGCTCAGCTCTCATCTCTCGTCTGCTCTCTAGATTGCATACTGGGAGGTGTATGATGGCTCTGCAATCAGGGATTTGGAAGGCTCGCCGTCAGGTTCCATCAATGGGATGGACATCACATCAGATGGGACATACTTTGTCACAGGTGAGTGGGTGGATGAAACTAGAGAAGAGGAGAGCGTAGTAAGACCAGGAAAAGCAAGGCAATAAACCAAGAGTCTTGTAAAGTAAAAAAAAAAAAAAAAAAAAAAAAAAAAAATTAAAAGGAATTCAACAAAAACAAAAAAAAAAAAAGAAAAAAAAAAAAAAAGTTTTAAAAAAAAAAAAAAAAAAAAAAAAAAAAAAAAAAAACTTAAAGGGAATTC
This sequence comes from Alectura lathami, assembly GCA_013399715.1. Classification (NCBI taxonomy): domain Eukaryota; kingdom Metazoa; phylum Chordata; class Aves; order Galliformes; family Megapodiidae; genus Alectura; species Alectura lathami. The sequence continues at coordinate 148,326 of VXAV01001904.1, forward strand.
AGCTAAAACCAGAATGAAACAAATCACTGAAAATCACTGAAGAAAAATACCTGGGGAGAGGCATTGATCCAGGCTTGGAAGATGCTCTGGTTCAGCCTTGCAAGATGTGATTTCAAGGTGAAGGCAGGGTTCAGGTGTCCCCAGGGGAGTACACCTTGCACTTTGCCCAGCTCCTGATCTAGTTCCATAATGTTTGCAGCACACTTGGTTGATTTTATAGGTGCCCTGCTCCAGAAGCTGGGCGCTCTGTCAGTTTGCAGGTACACCACTCCAGGCTCCATCCAGCCTCAGGCTCACATGTTCCCAGCCATCGTGACATCTCTTCTGGGAGCCTGCTGGCACAGAGGAGCCATGCTACTGTGCGTACTGGCTGTAGTTACAACAGCAGGCTTTGTGTCAGCGCTGGTTGGTCTGGATTAATCCAGCGAGCCAGCGTTGGCCAGGAGCCTGCTGAAGGCCTGCAGCAGCGGTGCCAGTTGCTGGGCACAGCTTCCTGCCAGCGGCTGGTGCAGGTTCTGAGCACTCTGCCGGCCGCCCGCTCTGCTGCAGCTGAGCAGCAGTTGGCCATAATGCTTCAGACAGCATATCCCTCCCTTCCTAAATCAAGAGGATGCCTGAGTGTTCCCTGCTGTCCGCTGGGAACAGAAAGCAGTAGGGCTGTGTGTAATCCTGTGCTCTTCCTTCACACCCGGCGCAGGTGGCGACGACCGCCTGGTGAGGGTGTGGGACTACAGCGAGGGCACGGTGACTCACGTTGGGGTGGGCCACAGCGGCAACATCACCCGCCTCAAGATCTGCCCTGGGAACAAGCACATCGTGAGCGTGAGTGCCGACGGTGCTATCCTGCTCTGGAAGTACCCAGACTCGCCCTGACAGCTGGCGCAGGAGCTGCTGGGCTGCTTCTTCCTCGGCCAGTGCTAGAGATCCCTTCTGCTTCCAGCTGAGGTTTTTAAAGCATTCTTACTATTAGAGGAGATGCTATTTTTCTACACTGTAGTACGAATTTACCAGATCCTTCAGATATCTTTTCTAGCCCTGAGTAAGTCAGTCTGATGTTTGCAGGGAGGCTGAGAATTTCCTATTCCTCTTAGCTTGGAGTATTCATCTCTTCCGAAAACTGGTTGGTGTGAGACTGCTGTTTTGTAACTGTCACCTTCCCTGACAGTCTCCTAGCCCATTCTTGCTCGTACGACCGTTGGTTTGTGCATGCTCTCCTTTCTCTTCCCTGCCCCCTCTGTCTCATTCCTCAATGAATAACTTGTTGTGTAAATTCAGTCTTGTGTGTTCATTTTAATTTGTCTGGTCCTGATTAAGGAAAAAGCCCTCAGCCTCCAGCTCAAGTGTTCATCTAGGAAGCTCTTTTGAATCAAGCTTTTCAATCAGCGTTCTCCAAGGAATACAAGGTCTTTGGGGCTTCTTCATTTGCAGTGTCCGATTTAAAACTGTTCAGAGGCCTGATATCAAGAGGGAGAGCACAGTCACTTCTAGAAATGCCTGGCTGCCTCCGGCTAGACACACTCAAATTCCTGGTCATTGGCCTAATTTTTCAAATGGGCTCCAAATACACATGAAGTATTTTGTCTGAAAAGGAGCACCTGCTATCGTGTCTAGTCTTACAGCCAACAGCTCTGAGGATGCTGTTTGCTTGAAGATCAGCGCAGGCAGACAGTCTGTGAAGCGGTGCAAGCGAAGTCAATATTCCTTCTGCAGGCGCTGAAGGCCTGTGGGAATTCTGTCATACGCTGCAGCTGCAGCAAAACGTTGCATTCGTAATGCTCAGACTTACAGACATTGTAGTTGGCTAAGATGATGATTTAAAGGCAGTGTCATTTAGATGCTGTCACGCTCAGACTGACAGCACTGGCTGTTTGGGTGTGCAGTGGGGGACTGGCGTTTAGAGGGATGATGGCCTGTTGTTCTTTATATGCCACTAAAAACGTTTGCTGTTCACAGCACATCCCTCTGGACTGGCTTTAGGGTATCTGTGCACGTGTTGCCCATCAAACACCGTGCAACTCATACTCCTGGTTGAAATCTCTCTTTCTTATTAATGGAGTCTTGAGCAAAGGAATGAAGTCTTTCCTTCCTCTTTTTCTTTGGATTCAAGACTCGCTGCTATGCTGCCATAAACGCTCCGGCAGGTTTTACAAGCTCTGCAGCAGTGCTCGGTGTAGTTTGGAAGGCAGGATCAAACCACTGGAATGTGGGATGGACAGGCAAAACATTTGTGTTTGTGTAGGAGAAAGAAAACAGAGCTGTGCGTGGGAGGCAGCCAGGCAGCCCAGCGACCCGTGTCCTCTGCCCGGCCGGGAGCAGCTCAGGCAGCAGCGGTGCCACCACCGCAGCCCACGCCATCATTAGGTGGGAGCCACAGCAGTGCCCCATGGGCTGCAGGGAACCTACACCTCTTTTCTTTTCAGCGTGAAGCGTCACCTCGTTATTGAAACCAGCCCCGTTGTGAGCATGGGCACCGCGTTCCCTTGCTCCAGTGCAGCGAGCCAGTGCAGCTCCCCGCCCGCTGCGGTGTCCGGCTGCGGCATCGTGCTCCTGCAGCCCCTGGCCCCAGCATCCCCACACCAAGCTACACCATCACCTTGCACCTTCAGGGGTAGGTGAGCGCGGGGGGCAGGACCCATACCCCTGAGGAGATAACTGCGTTCTGGGCAGTGAGGCTGACTGCGAGCAGCTGGGTGACTTTTGGGTCTGCGACTGCAGCTGGAAAACACGGGCACAAGCTCATGGACTTGGCAGGCAGCTCAGCAGCACTACTCGCCCCCTGCACACCTGCAGTGCTCCTCACCCGTGCAGCTGAGGTCTCCAGGGAGCCCCTGGAGCTCTACAAATGGCCGTGACCCACATGAGTAACACAAGCAGCAGCTCCACAGAGCAGCCTGCGCCGCTCTCCTGCCAGAAGTCGGGTTGTGTTTGGAAAACACGAGCTGCAGTCACAAATTTCCCCATTACGTGCTTGCCTGACGGCAGCAAATCATATTTTACTCCGCGGATGTGTTCATTACGCTGTCATTAGTCACGGAGAGCGGCCCTGGTAATAAAGGAGATCTGTAACGAAGGAGCCCCGATGAACACACTATCACCAGGCAGCGCGGGGGGGCCAAGGGAGCTGCTGCTGCTCCGTCACACCAACACAAGCAGAGAGGTGTCGCTGCCAAAAGCCGTGTTTGCATACACGTTGCATATGCTCCTGACAGCTCCCCCTGCACCTCGCTGAATTCCCGGCAGCAGGAGCAGCAGCAAGTGGTGAGAGAGAGAAGCAGGAGGAACGCGTGGGCAGCGCATTGTGCTCTGCTCTGTTTTGATGGACGCCAGTGATGTTACAATGGAGCTGTAGTCCCTGGGGTGTGAAGAGGGTACGAAGGGAGCGGCAGAGCATATCAGGTTTGGGAAATGGCTTTTTTCATAGAAAAAAAAAAAAAAAAAAAAAAAAAAGAAAGGTGGAATCTGTCACTAGCTTCACAGCGCTGAGCAGGGAGCAGGGAGACGCGGCTTCCAGCTGCAAGGAGATGCTGCAAGGAGAGCCCCGTGCCACCCCGAATTCTGCCCCCGGGCTGCCATTCCCTGCTCCGTGGGAGGTTTCCTCCAGGAGTGGACTCGCAGCCCTGCAGAAGCGCTTGCCTCGCTGTTCTTGCCTCGGTCTACCTCAGCACAAAAGCTCCTCAGTACATTTTTTTAACGCACTAGCACCTGACATAACTTTGCAGCGCTTGCTGATTTGCAGATCCCTCAGCGCCTCAGGGTGCCTGCAGGTGTGAGGTGAACACCCCGGTGCTTGGAGTGGGGGAGCCAGCCCTGGGCTGCCCCCAGCCCCTGCAGCAGGCAGGCAGCAGGTCCCTGGGGGGCTCGGCTAGCACGAACCTGGCCAGGAGGGGGAACAGCTGGAGGCTGTGGGGTCAAGTCACGGCGGTGCCACAGCTGGAAACAATGGGAGCTGGGGCTAGTGGGGGCCATCCCCTCGTAAGGGATGAGCGAGGCATCTCCTCTTGTGCTCTGGGCTGTTTCCAATCAGTTCTGGACTTTGCAGGTCCCCCTAGACCCCAGTGAAAATTGAGGTTCCCGGTTGCAAATCCGTGGGGATTGATGAGCAGAGCTCTGCGCGCTGATTTCCTTTACCCTGGAGAGCCCAGTGGAACGAACGCACCAGGGTCAGGGGCTGGTTCCCACCTGAATCCTGGGCTTCTGGCTGCCACAGCAGGGCTCGCCTCACCCTCTGCACCCCCAGGCCCAGTGCCTGCTGCAGAGATCCCAGCTCCGAGTTCACGAGTTGTGCAGCTCAGGGGCAGCACGGCGCTACCTGCTGACCTTTCCGTTCGGAACCGACGGAGCACATTCATCAGCACGACGCGAGCTCCTGGAAGAGCAGCTCCTACCTGCCTCGGTGCTGCTCCTCCACGAGCGCCTTCCGAAAAAGGCAGGACCCATGCATCTTTAATATGGCGCTAAATAACTCAGTTTGCTATCTATAATTTAATTAGAGTGAAGAGCCCGAGCGAGGAGGTGTCTTCTGCAGGAGAAAGCTTTCTCTCTCTGCCTGAAGCCCTAAAATTGGACATCACCATCGGAGGGGGGCTGCTGCCGACTCTGCGCTCGCCCCCCGGCAGTGATGCAGGTTGCTGGCTCTGTTTCACCAGCAGACCTGCACTAGGGATTTCCTTGGGACTCAAGAATCAAAAACGGGTGCAGTTTTGGTTGCCCTTACAGTGCTTAACACGACCGAAGGAACTTCAAGCTCCGTGCGCTGTGCCGCTCCCACAGCCCCTGCTCCCCCGGCAACTCCCCAGCCCGTGCCGAGCGAGCAGGGAGGCTTTCACAAAGCAGACATTGTCCTGTGGCAAACCCCAACCAGCAGGTCTGATTTTTGCCTTTTTTTTTTTTTTTTTTGGCTGTGCTTTGGCAGCGTCCCTGTGGGTTTCTGCTGGGCCTGAGTCCGCTCACCTCAGGGCTGCCCAGGGCCTTGCCCTGCACCCATCCAGCACCCAAATGCCCCCCGTGCAGAAGCTCCTGCCCGGCCGCAGGGCACCTCTCTGGCACCGACTCATCGAAGCGAACCAGAGCTCCCTGGAGCTTCGTGCTGTTCAGTGTCCATGGCACCAGGACGGTCCATGCTGGAACAGCGAGGAATTCCTCACAATACCAAGCAGGTATTTTTCCACTCTGCGTGTTTCCACTCATGTTTAGGTTTTCCCCACCCCAGATTTGCCCCATGCCTGATGAGTGCAGCGCGTGTCTGAGACCTGGGAGCTCCCGAAAAAGGCACTTAGCAGGGAAGCGCTTACACAACCCCGCGCTGCCGGCGTGCTGCAGCGCCAATAAATATTTGATCCGAGCTGCACAGGCAGCAGGAGCTGCAGAACTATGCGAAGAGGAGTGAGGATTGCAAACAGGACCCTGCGAGAGGCGGATTCGCATAGCGAGCATTCCTGGCACCGCTCGGTGCAGAACGGTGTGGCTCCAGGCTGGCACTGCCCGCAGGGGGTTCATCGCAGCCCCGTGCCCTGTGCCGTGCCCGCAGCTCGTAGGGCGCTGCCAAGCAGAACCCGGCCCGAGCGGTGGGTCCTCGGCCAGGCTGCTCCACTCCTGGCCCCCAGCAGCACGCGCAGGGGTGGGAGGTTGAGCCCTTGGGTGCCTCCGAGCGAGCGGCTGCGCTTTGCTGAAGGGTGCTGCCCCCCAGGACAGCTGCTTCCGTATCTAGCACATTTCCCTAATTCAAGCAGGTTTGTTTTTTTGGCTTACTATCATATTTTAGACTTTCATTTATTTTTCATGCTTTCAGCAGGTTTTGCTTTCTACTTCCCACCGCTCGCAGCACCTGCGTCTAGCACAGCTGGCCCTGCCCTGGCTCCTGCACAGCTCCTGCCTCCCTCGCTTCATAGAATCACAGACTCATATGATTCCTGGTGCCCTCGCTGTTCCTTCGGACTTCCCTGCTTCCCTCACCATGTGGGTGGGATCCCTGCTTCCCCAGCACAGCCCCGGACCAGTTGCTGGCTGGGGTGGGCTGCTGCTGGCTTGGCACACCCAGCCCAAATCAGCCAGGGAGCAACAAGTGCTTCCAGTCCCGAAGACCTGGGAGCTCTGGAGATTTGATAAACCCCATTCTTCGCAGCGCGTGAAGCACAACCTGAATAATCCAGGCAGAAATCTCCCCACATCCTTACGCAAACGCTCCACTGAGTTTCCATCTCCTGGGGGTTTGGGTCAGAGCTGGCAGCACCGTGCGGAGCTGTCACAAATCCCAGACTGTGACCTCTGCACAGGGGAAGGAGACCGGGTTTTCAAGACGCCTCCCCGAGAGCAGCGCTCCGTGCCGGTTTGGGTTTGTAAGGACGGGCGGCGGCTGAGCTGTTCCCGGAGGAGCAGCGAGCGGCTGAGCCCCTCCATCTGCTCGGCACCGTGATGGATCTGCTCTGAGATCACGTCTGGGCACGGCGCCCGCCGCCTCTCGGGCGTCCCGGTGCCAGCCCGGCCCCCG
>VXAV01001905.1:1627-13578 GCA_013399715.1 Alectura lathami
GAATTTTGTTGGAGAAACACTTCAACTGATAGCTTCTGCTAACAATCTAGCCACAGGATGCAACAGTAACCAATTTCCCTGTGCTACAGTGGAGGTGCTGTCCCCCCTCTTTTCCAAGTTAGAGGATCACTGACTCAATCTTCTCTACACAGACAGGTTTAGTACAAAGAGGCCGTGTTAGCTTAGGCTTTATTCGTTTTAAGCTTTTAGCATTTATGTGGGAGACAGGGTTCTTACTGACCTTTTGAAGTCATTTTGCTTTGGCCATTAGTCACTTGCAAGCTCATCTGAATAGCACCTCAATTTCATCCCTAAGGTAGGAAATTCACTTACATAATTATTTTACTACACAAGGGGAAAAATCTCATCCCAGTAGTAGATTCCTACAGATGTAGATGTATTTTTACTTCATTCCAGTGGAATCTTAATTACACAATTATGTCAGTCACAGCAGACAGTCTTTTCCTCAAAAGACTATTTATTCTACTATGCAAGTCCGTAAAGTAATATTTGCACCATTATGACCAATAAAACCCCATGGCACTCAGACTTTATTTTTCGTTAATTCCCTTGTGAGAAAAATTCCTACTACAGAAGTCCTGCAGAAGGTGAGTGTTCACTTTGCACATGGCCTAAGTGAAATATCTGAGTCACCTGTGCTGGGGTGAATTTTCATGGTGTATTTTGTTCTTCCTCCTCCTCTTTGTGACTGTTTGGTCGTGTGTGTGGTGTGTGTTTCTTGATTATTTTGTTGTTGTTTTTAATCTAGTGGAAGGCAGTATGTGACACGGTGTACTGTTGAGTGGGTAGCTGGTCGTGTACTTAAATGATGTCGATGCTCCATCTTAAATGTCCTTAAAATAAAGTGTTTGAACTCAAACCTGCTGTGGAAAAAAGGAAGATTCTCATTTACTTGCATATGTAAGTCAAAGGGTTGAGATCTGCCGAAGGGTAGGCAGTACTCTGCTTGCCTGAATAACATTGCTGTTCCTCCAATTAACCAGGCAGCAAACAGGAAACTTGAGATGAAGTTTAGGTAATCCTTTTCTAATAGAATAATAATTTGAAAAATCTTTTAATACTAAAGCTATTACAATTCTTTCAACGGTTACTCAGAATAATACACCATATAAAAGTAAAATATCCAAGCAACTGTGGTAGGGAGAGGAAAAATGAAGGGTTTGCACCTCTCTGTCATTCCTATTATCTTCAATTCTATTATGTTCCTTTGGAAATGAAAGGTCAAAGGTGGACACAGTAGTGAGATGTAGGTGAGATACGGATTTCTGCAGTTAAATAATGACATATTTCTGTCTCACATTTCCTTGCTAAGAACTCTAAATATTTAGTTGGGATTTCTTGGTAGTGCTGCCTCGTTTTCACCCCAGGAAAAATGAGTAGTCACCTAAGAACTTGCCTTTTTGTCTGTGAAGCTGGGAAGGTTTCTTGCTTTGTTGTTGATTTTTTTTTTTTTTTTTTAACCTGCTGACATCTTCAATGTGTCCGCACTGAATTTCATCTACTTTTCTATTGCCCAGTTATTTACCTTTCTAAGGAGTACTTCTGCAGTTCGTCAGTCTTCATCCATCCTTACTACCTTGAATAGCTTTGCATCATCAGCAACCTTTATCATCTTGCTGCTCAGCTGCTTTTTCANATTGACCTTCCACCCTCTGTTTCTTAATCATAAACAGATTATTTATCCTTTCCATGCCTTTACCTCTTAAACCTTGTCTGTGTAACAGTGGGATGTCAGGATGACCCTCCACCTCGTCCTTACCCAGGATTAGAAACTAGGAAGCTAGGAACTCCTGGCCATGGAAGTCAGTTGAATGTAAGTATGGCCACAACGTTCGTAGATTTGTTGTCCCCCTTCAAGGGGCATAGATCAAGTACAGTGCTGTTTGACAGGCATCCCAGAGTGGCTGTGACCACATGATTTGCTTCCCCTTTTCACCTCCCTCTCAGTTCCTTCTCTTTAATCATGCCCAATCCCTTCCAAATAGACAGCTGACCTCTCCACTACTGCTGGCAAGCTCCTAACAGCCAGCACAAGCCTGTTTTTCTCTTTCCTTTAACTTCTTAGAACCTTTCAGTTTTTCAGATTTGTTCTAAATATCACTGGGATCAGTGCAATATTCTACCCACAAACAATACCAGAAAGGATATTTCTACTCCCTTCCTTTTAACAACAAAAACAACAACAACAAAAAAAAATAGCTAGTCAGTAATTTTTTTTTATTACTTTTTTCTATCCTTTGTTATTACGCATAGTGATTTATTCCCTCTCTAATTGTAGTGTTTGTGTCTGCAGCTGGTCTTCTCACTACCCTTTCCAATCAGTATGAGTTGTCTCTATTAGGCTCTTATCTGTGAGTATAACCTTAAATCAGAAACTCTGTCATTGTTGAAACGTCATTAATACAGTAAATAGTAAATAGGTAATCCTCAACAATATCCTGTACCGCAGTTTTTTTTAATTGTTGCTGCTTCTCTACTTTCACTCAGCAGAAAATAATTGCTGTCCCCATACTGACATCCAGACAGAATGATTCTGCTGGTCTAAATGCAGACAGGAAAAAAGAAGAATTAGAATGAAACAGAAGGAGACTGGAAGTTGGAGGAGGAACTATGATCAAGTCCTGGAAATAGAGAAGTAGACTGGGAAAGGCTGCTTTGACTACAAGTCACCTAGAGTTTATGTACAAATGGCAGAACCATCACACCAGCAGCAAATGATAGGAAAGGTTTGGTATGCAGGAGAGATTGTGATCCGATTTCATAACGTCAGGAACACTTACAAATGGAGGTAATAAGAGGAAAGAATGGGAGTGGTTATACAAAAAGGCAATGTAAGGAGAAGATGGTGTAGGGTTGAAGGAAAACAGAAAGGACCTCTTCTGGTGTTCTTTCCCCAAAGGAGCTTAATTAGTACCTCACTGTGAATAGTGGCATAGACTGGAGGAGAGATGGGCTGAGACTTCCCAAGATTCCACAAGGAATTAAACTTCCTGTGTTGATTTGAGAGCACTGGGGTGTCCTTTTTCCGAGGGCTACCTTAACTCAGCAAATGTCTGTTTGGATGGTCGGATCGTAGGGATTTCTGTACAGTGAAAAAGATAGAGTAAAGCCAAGAAGAGATTTGCTGCACAGGGTTACTGGCAGATAAAGTTGACACAAAATCAATCAGGACAGCCACCAAGAAGCTGGAGTCCTGCTTTCCTGAGGTTCTGAAATTCAATATTAATGAATTGTGAATGCCTTGTGCTCAGAGCCTTCTTCAGCTTTGGAGTAAAGTGATGGGTTGATAGTCAGTTGCTTGACCAGTNCTAGTGTTCTTTTTTTTTTTGGACATTTTGATGGATAGATTTCACCAGAAAGGTTCCTTTACAAGATTTTTTTTATGTTCAACATGTAAGAGCATAAATCACAGTGAGAATACTCATGTATGTTATTAATACAGAATGAAACATTTGAAAATACCAGTAGCTTGAACAAAGAGTAGAACTCAGGTTTTTCATGTATTTTCCCACTAAATGGATACTAAGCAGAATCTGCTCGCTGAAATAGGCAAAGCAAAATAATCTTCAAACCTCTTTTCACTAAGCATGAAAATAAATGGAGCTTTTGGACTTGGTGCCCTATCATTTTATTGTTGAAGGATGTAACTGCTAGATGAGCTTGCAGAGTCTTCAGCTTCCTGTAAATAAAATTGTACAGGCATTTTAATGTTGGATTTACACAGTGGGGTCTTGCCAAGGGATGAGAAAAATGTCAGAAATATGTCTTTTAAGATTGTCACTTTTGGCTAAATATTGGCTATTTGTATACTTGTTTCACAGAATTCTGTGTTCGTGATATCTCACTTGTTTCATTTATACTATTAAATGTATACTCATTTATAACACAAGACTTGTCTTGCAGCTCTCCAAGAACAGTTTAGATTTAACAGTGAAACTCACTTCTTTCCATTTCATGTGGTTTCTGTACTAAGAGAAGTCTTACGAGTCTATTGTTTCCGTTTTCTTATGTGACCTGAGACTTATTAGATCGTTTCCTTTTGCTACTTAGCCAAACTCATCAAAGACTGATAGATATTGAAGCATGTGACTGCCTGAATGAGCTGAAGTCAGTGATGGTTTCATAGATGTATCTGTGGGTCTGCCACCCCTCTTTTATGGAGGTTTATGTGTTCTATGAGAATAAGCTGACAGAAAGGAGCGTCTGACCACAGGGAGCTTGTGCTAGCATTTTTATAAATTATAAATCCTGTATACAGAAGTCCATGAAAAACTCTGCCTATGGAATTCCTAGTGTAGTTTCCACAAAGTCATTTTCTCAAGAGCCACACTTAAAATCAGACTCTGATGCTATTCCTGGAAGATCTGTAACAAATAGATTGGCAAGAGCTGAAACTGTCTAGTTTCTATGTAAATTGAAGTTAACGCCATAGGAAGTGAAACCAAGAATGATTTTTAAAAAAAAAGAAGTTATATACTTTTTTCCTGTAATTTCCATGTCCTAATGATTCAGACAAAGGCTTAATAGGTAATGTTTTCTGAAGTGATAACCAAAATTTAATACAGCATCAGTGGACCTAATTACTCATGGTTTCCATGAACATGGATCATACAGTTATCTATTTAGACAGAGTTAAGTAGTAGGCAGAAATATTGCTTTGTAACACAAAATTATACCACAGAGCTGAGATGTTTCTAGATTCAAGGTACTGAGATGCACCTCCACATAAATACAAGCTTTACTGATTTAATCAGAGTAGCAGAAATGATTGTATTTGTATTGCCTGAAGCTACTTATGCAGTTGATCGTTGTGGTAGGGCTGTCCTTCAGTGGTCTGTTCCTCTATATCCAGATCTGAAGTGGAAAAAGTGAAAATTATTCTTTGGAACAATTTTTTTTTTCATTTCTTTTTTTTTTTTTTTTTTTTTTTTTTTTTTTTTTTCAATTTTTATGAATCTGGTCAGATTACTTTCAGCATCTATTTCTTTCTGTTTCTTCCAATGAAAGTTGTATGGTTTCATAGGAACAGGAGTTTGTTTGTTTTGAAAGGGAAATAACTAAATACAGGGTGCTGAAAATATGCTGGTCACATTCTAACATGTTTCTGTACTGGTTAATAAAGGATGCAACTGCACAGGGGATGTATTATTTCCAAAACTATCAACCATGGGTAATGGTCCCTTGAGAAGTGAGACGGTCACTGTTCATGCTTTGAGTTCAACAGTGTATGCACATACAGTGTGGGGAAGGAAAAAAATTATTCATATTTCAGAGAAAAAAAAGTGAATTCTAACATTTTAAGACAGAAAAACGTGTAGAATTTGCATGTATTTATTCCTAAACTTCTAAAATGTGTTTTCTTTGTCTTTGTTAAGTCTTTGGGCAAAAGTAAAAAAGCAGAGGAAGAAAAGTATACCTGCTAAAAATAGTCTTCAGTTTGCAGCTGTATGTGAGAAGAGAATGTACAGTTCAGAGTTTTATCCTGGTGTCATGGCAATTCGAAATGTGATATACTGCACAATTAAAAGTGCTTTACCTTGCTCTGTCACTAGGTGACCAAAAAAAAAAAAAAAAATCTGTAGATGTAGAAGGAAATTGGAGGATTTTATGAGGAAAAAAAGAAAAAAACTGTCATTGCCTGACTAAATAATTGAGCTGTAATTTTTTTCTTATAGTAAACTTTGACTAACGGAATCTCTCTAGATGGAAATGTTTATGAATTCATTGTTGGTTTACGTTTGGAGTCCAAATTAGAAAGAATAGATTACTTAATTGCATAAAAGTTGAAAAAAAAATGCAAAATCCTTTCTTGATTTCAAACTTCATTTTTGAATAGACTAGTTGTTACAAGGGTGTAAGGAAAGACAGAGGAACTCCCTGGAACATAGATTTTTGGAAGTTCAGAGAAAATCGCATTAAAAGATTAGATGTTTTGTTCCTTACATTTTTTTTCTGTTTCTTACATTATTTAGATAGAGTGGACATTTGCTTTTGGTGACAGATAAGAGAGATGAGTGGTTAGAAATCAATCTAACCAGTTTTATTTCTTTCTTTATTTTATATTCTTATTTATATCATGTGCTAAAGATGACTTGATTTATCAGGTTTTATGCTGTTGTTTCACCTGCTCGTTGAGTGATCTGATTTTGCTGCTGCAATAACAGGGTTGCTGCACAATATACACATGAGGATATTCAGCTGATCCTGTGTTGATAGGTAATTCCTGTGTCAGGAGTTCTAATAGATCTTTCCGAAAAGTCTCCAGTTAATCTCAATGACCAATACAAAACATACTTTTGTAATGCATCTTCAAATAGGGTCTTCGAAGTATATTATGTAATAAAGCAAATTGAAGGCAGAAATACAATTTCACGAGTTCAGTCCACGAGTACACTTTGCCCTAGGTGATAGAAGTTATATCTTTAGATATGCCAGGAACAGAATTCTCATACAACTTTGAAAGTGTTACAGAAATGTTTGTTAAGTGTGTTTGCATTCAGAATCAAGTGTTAAAGCACAAGGCTGTTCGAAAAGACAAAGGTCATCTTCATTTAAAAGAATAGTGGAGGATGATTAAAAGTTTGATAGCTCTACATAAAAAGAAGGATAATTTGTATTGGGCTAACACGGCAAGGTTTTGGTAGCAGGGGAACTGCCAAGTGGCCTCTGTGAGCAAAGCCCAGCAGCTGCCTCGTGTTACATCGGAGCCAGGTCCAGCCAGCTCCAAAAGCACCTGCCTCTGACCAGAGCTGAGTCATGAGCAACACTGGTTCTGCTTCTGGGAGAGTAGATTTAAGGCAAAAACTACTGTGCAATAGCAGCTAGGAGAGAGAAGTGAGAAAATGAGAGAAACAGCCCTGCAGACAGGTCGTTGAAGGAGGGCGGGAGGTGCTCCAGGAACCGAGTTTCCTGAAGCGCGTGGAAAGGCCCATGGTAGAGCTGGCGGTCCCCCTGCAGCCCATGGGCGCTACATGGAGATTTCCATGTGCATCCCACAGAGAAGCCCACGGTGCAGCAGAGGGATGTAGCCTGACAGATGCTGCAGCCTGTGGAGGAGCCCCCACAGGAGCAGGCCCTGGGCAGGGGTGCAAGCCTGTGGGGAATCGTGCTGCAGCAGCCTACTCCTGAAGGACGGGCCCTGTGGTATAGAGCCATCTTGCAGCAGTGCTTGGAGAGCTGCAGCCTGTGGGCACCCCATGTGGGATCAGCTCAGGAAGGACGGCACCCATGGGAGGATCCCTGCATGGAGCAGGGGCAGAGGGAGCAGCAGTGACAAAAGCATTACGGGCTGGGCGCACCCTTCATTCCCCAATCCCTTGTTGCTGCCTAGGGGAAGGAGGTAGCAAAGGGTGGATGGGAGGAAGGTGTTTGCAGCTCACTTTTAGTTCTCACTGCTCTGGTCTATTAGCAATAGGCAATAAATTACATTTGATCTGTTTATCGGTGATGGTAACCATTGAGTGGTGTCCCTGTTGTTATCTCAGATTTCTTTCACTGGATTTTCTCCCCTCATTTTTTGGAGGAGGGGGAGTAAGGGAGCAGTGTGGTGGAGCTTAGCTAGTCATCAGTTAAACCACCATATCAATATTGGGATATCTGAAGATTAGAAAAAGGAAACTACGGCTGAGAGGAATGAAGAAGTTGTAAAAGAAACTGATAAAACTATCTGAGCTCTTTGCGAATGCTGTTCGGATTTCTCAACCATCTGTGGGACGTTTAGGAGACACTCTGAGAAGAAACATTCTGACAAAAATTAAGACAAGCTTTGGCCCTGTGTACAGAAATGAAAACTTCTCAGAGAAGCTTGGGATGTCTGGAGAAGTGCTATCTTTTTAAAGTAACTCTGCTCCGCTTCCCTAGCAAGAGTTTCACAACCCTCCGTCTAGCAGGGAACACCATGAGCCTACAATAAGTGACTGCATGTTAACACTTTAGATTATTCTGATCTGCCTTAAAAAAAAAAAAAAAAAAAAAAAAAAAAAAGTGTTTTCCAAATCTCTGTAGGTATGAGGCAGTTAAGGAGGAAATAACTTAGTGGGGAAACTATTGAGAATGTTGGATGAGTGTGGCATGCCTAAGAAGTTTTCATTAGGCGTGGAATTAATATTTGGAGAAAGCACAAAATTTAGACATACACCTAAGTGAATACCAGGTGAGGAGTGAGTTTCCAAGTACATGTTTGAAAGAATGGAAGGTTAAAATACACAATCTGTTTATTAAACAACATTTACGCACTAAAGGCACACCACAAACTGGCAGTTGTGAATGAAGCAATACTTTAGTTGCAAGAAATCAGCATGTCTGAAAGAGAACAAAAGATTGTCTGATATCTCTAGATAAGCTGTCAATATGTCAGCAAAATATTACATTAGCAAAACATGGATCCTTATAATTGTCACACCTAATTGTAATTATTCTTGCTGATCAAAGGAGCCTTATCAGATATGAGACAAATCTAAAGAATGCATTAAAAAAGTTAGATCTCATTTAGCAGATTATGATACATAAATGAGTTTAAAACTAATCTTTTTGATTGTTTTCATCAAAGTAACTTGTTTCTTTTCCCAGGTCTCTTAAAAGTGGTCATAAAGATTTGTGAACCAGTGATCCATCTTTACTTTCGAATCTCATTTGTTGTTGACCAGAGTATATTTGTGTTTCAGCCAAAATTACAAATATATGCACTGAAGCAAGTACAAGATGAACTTAGAAAATTTTAATCTAATGAGAGGAAAAGCCTTCAGGAAAATTCCTGGGCTGAGGAAAAGAGACCAGGAGCTGAAGTCATATGTTCTCTATCTGCTGTTGGAATGACGTTCGTTTACTTCCATGAAATGAAAGAACAGCTGACAGGAGACATTCCTTTTATAGAAATAAAATAGTCCACAGGTATTTTATTGCCCTTCAGTACACAATGCACACCTTTCCAGGACACAGAGATCGAGTCTCAATTTTTTTACTTCACTACCATCATTTTCCTGATGAGTAATGAAAATAATTATCTGACGCTCTGAAGAGGGGTAGTTCAAGTCTGCTCGATAACAACAACAATATTTTTAGGAATTTGTTAATATTTTAAGAAAAGTTTGGATCTTTCTTTGCACGGTTGATCACAATAAGAAACATTTCATGCAGGTAAAGCAAATTTTGAAGAAAATGCATTTGGTTGCTGAAATATATATATAGTTAAAATTAAATATTGACTTGTGAAATATTAATGCTCCCAACTTTATCAGAGAGTTCTCTTTATTTTACTTTACTATTTTTGGGGTGTGTAAGATGGGCAAATTTCCCCCATTTACATGCCTCATTGACAGTAATGGAAGTTAATGAAATTGTAAGAGAGGACTTTACTGTTGGTATCATGAGTGTAGCTTTTCTCTTCTGCCTTTTTGCTGGCTTTGTTAGTTCAAAATGACATGAGCACGTATTTTTTCTTTTAGATTTTTTTTGGGGGGGAGGTTTTGGTGGAATCTCAAAAAGAAATTGGGTCTTTCAACATACACTTGCAGGCCTTCCCCTACAAAGGAAATAGAATTTGTCTGGTTTCCCATCCAGACAGTGTAACATTTTGTCATTTAAAAATCCACAGCATCAAGCATACAAAGAAAATTACTTTTAATGTAACGTTAGGCAAGAATAGAAAGCTACTTTAACAGGAGCAGAAGCAACATAGGTGCTCCCAAAGCCAGTAACAAATTCTGTTCGTATTGTGTGCTGCTTATAATAACTGCAGGTAACGCTACCTTAACCTCAGAAGTTCTTTATGGTTGAGTGCTAGTACTCTAAACCTGAACAGCTTTGTATGTTGGGGATATGTCTTCTTAAAGAAACTTCAGCTCTAGCTTCAGAAGTATAATACATGTAAATTGCAATTCAAAATGTACCTACACACAGATTTGGAGGTAAATATATGCAGATATTTGCCTATCAGCTGTGGACAGCTCTTTGGCTTCTTTTTAACTCTGCTCCAGAACTGAACAATGAAACATGACATACTTTGAAAGCAAATTTTCTGAAGGCATATGAATTTATTTGAAGTTCCTAATCACACAGACAAATCCCAGTGAAATAAGTTACTTTGTCTTTTACATCACTGTATTGTCTGCGATGTACTGCTACGATAAAAAGAGGGCTTACTGTGCTGAGCAGGCACTGTTAAAAATAGCACAGAAACTTACTTAACATAAGTAATTGTCACATACAGTACATGTCAGGGACTCAGAGACAGTGTGGACTAGAACTGCCCATCAAAAATCAGCAAGCAGAAAGTTTTTCTGAGAACTGGGGACGTAAAGGTCTCCCGTGTGATAGGTTAAGGTGTATCATAAGTGTCTCTAACCAGATGGGATGTTTTTTCTGCCTTACTTGAGGCTAGATGCATGTTTTGGAAATATGTGTGGGAAGGTCCAGTTTCATGAGGATGCATATGCAAAAAAAATTATTTAGGCTAAAAATCAAACCGTCCAAAGTTGCCTGATGGCTGTTGCGTACCATTACTATTTATATTTTTATTCATGATGTTAAACTTTTTTTTTTTTTTGACAGCATAGCATTAGCTCTGGCCTTGACACCATTCTTCAGCTTTCTCTCGATAAAGATTTTTTTTGAGCTGACTTCTACCAAGGGGCTGAGATTCTACAAACAGGGAAGAGCAATGGGGAGTGTTACTTGTTGTTAAATGCTGACCCTGTTTCTCTGTCTCGTTGACAATTTTCCTTCAACAAAGCCTTCTAGTCCCTTCTCTAGATGTACTAAGAGGAGTTGAAACAAAGGGTAGCGACTTTGATATTAGGCTGGAGTTCAGAAATAAGTCTGTATGGTAAATGCTGGTTTTCCTTTGAATGGTTATGACCTGCTGGAGATGTCAAGTTCAAGATGGGCTCTTTTACTTGTACTGAGTTTTACTGCAAACTCTCACAAAGACCAGCAGAAAACACCTCTGTCTTTTGCTGTATGTCCTCCAGGACTTAAAAAATCCAAGATGAAAACACAAAACAGTTCGAATGACACAGGCTATGCCACAATCTGCTACGGCAAATACAATGTAATACTTTAAAAAAAAAAAAAAAAAAAGTATAATGAATGGCTTTTGTGTATGTTTTCAATGTTTTAAAATCAGTGTCCTTCCTGTAATTTATCTTAAATCATATAAAGTGCATCCTCAACGAAATAGGAGAAGGAAAAGGGGGGAAGATTGGCATCTCAGAATAACCACCTCTTCTATAGGGCCATTCACTGCAGAAGTAGAAGGTCCAAATTAAATCATATGCAAGAACAGCCTAAGCACAGAATCAGTCTCCTTTAGCTAGAGAATTATTTATAGAAAGTGGGACAGCTCTGTCAGGAGAAGCTCAGGTGCACAGTATAAATTGCTGTATTTATGAGTATTTTTGTGCATCTTGCGCTGCATTTTCACCCTCTCCATGTTGGGCTCTAGTCCAGTGAGTCCTAGGTGTGTACAAAGCCTCTGTCCTGCCAGTGATTTGGTTATCTAGGGAGGTAAATGTTTCTGTTCTGGCCAGGGAACCATGACCTGAAAGCTCTGAGCACCATTCAGNTTATTATTATTTGTTGTTGTTGCTTTTTATTTTTGGGGGGGTTGTTTGTTTTTTGGTAGCAATATATAGTGCGAAGTTTTGGTTTCAACTTGCAGGAGGATTAACATTTTTTTGCTTCTTTCTTTTTTAAATTAAATTGATGGCAAAACTCCAACCATCTATTCAAATGTACACTGCTCTTGGATGATTTCCAACGTATTTTCTAATGCCACTGGAAACTGAGATTGGGATTTANGACTCACCTGATATATAGAGATCCACATTCCAACTACTCCTCTCCCTTGGAGCTTCATCTGTGACAATACTGCTGCTTTTGTTTTTCTCCCTATTTTTTCCCCCCCCTTTTGCTTTGTGTTTTTTTTTTTTTTT
>VXAV01001905.1:91812-102092 GCA_013399715.1 Alectura lathami
TTTTTTTTTTTTTAATTTCCTCCTCCTGGAGACAAGAGTAACTTCTCTATTTTTCTTTACATAATTCCCTGTCACCTAAATGAGCCAGTCTGGTACTGCTTTCTACCCTTGGGCCAGTGTTGTATGTTTGTGAGCTAAAGGTAAAGGCTTCCATCTGGACCTGGTTTTATGTCTTGCATACGCAGATAGTGTGATATTAAGAATGTGCTTTGAGCTCAAACCAACACCTTTTCAGCCTAGCCTTTCTGATTTATCAGGAGGTGATTACAGTTTCCTAAATATCTGGAAAACAAAGCCTGTCCAATGGTATTGTTAAGCAGTGTGATATAAGGTTTCATTTCTTACTGAAGGGTATCAAAGAAGCCAAGGAGCTATTAAATCCCTGCTCCTAGAGGTGCTTGGTTTGCATACTGCCTCTTCTTCACGAAGCCTTTTGGTTCGGAGAAATCCAGTTATGCTCTGCTACAATCTGTCCTCACAAACACTTTGCTCAAACCTCCTCCTCAGCCTTTCGGTTATACACAAAAAAAAATCTACAAAACTTGCAGGCAGAGTTTCAGTTGAATTAAAAAGTTATGCTACATAAGATGAAATTTCATGTACTATCATTGTTGATCTTAATACTATGAGGCTAGAATTAGTTTGAGTGGGTGATGTCTTGAACATAATACCTGCCTTCTTCAGACGATGAAAAATGAGCCCTGATATGATAAAGTCTTTCAAATGCCACTTCCAGAACTAAATTGTAGGTTTGCCTATATTGGCCACACTCCAATCTCCTTTATTTTTTCCCCCTTGTTAACAGAGTTTTGTCTTTTTTATTTTTTTCTTCCCACTGTTTTGTACAGAAGTCACAATTACGAGTGTATCAGGTTATTGTTAGAATGATTTTTCAGTTCTGTCAATACAATTATGTTCTTGGTTGTGGTGCTAGGTTTTGGATTGCTTTTCGATAAGGCTTGGTGAAAATCAGATTTCTTCAATACTTGCTACCAGAAGCATGGGCAATAAATATTGCATAGAAAAAGACAACCCTCGTAGTTTCGGCAAGAGATATCTGGGGAAGGTTTTGTTGAAGTGGCATCCCAGCTGCTTAGGCAACAAATGTTACTTAGATAAACATAACCATGCACACTGCAGAAGTGAGACTTTTGTTCTCACTTCTGCATTTCTTTGGGTCTAATTCAGTAATGTTTAAGCAACTGTCTATTTTGGAAGTCCATGAGCAGCCCAATTGATTTCACAGACTTCAGGCCTTCTATTCTTTCTGAGAAAAGAAGCAAGCTGTGTTTGAGGCAGCACAACTAAATTCCTCTCCTGAGGAATAGGGGCATTGCTTCTAGGAGAATATTCATAAGAAGTACATGTGTTTCCATCAAGTAGAAGTTGTTACCAGTAAGTAGTTCTTAATGTTAAAAATGGTAATACTTTGTGGAAGTAGTTCAGGAATGGTTGTTTGCATCTTCCACTTTATTCCCCTTCAC
Organism: Alectura lathami; assembly: GCA_013399715.1. Lineage (NCBI taxonomy): Eukaryota > Metazoa > Chordata > Aves > Galliformes > Megapodiidae > Alectura > Alectura lathami. The sequence continues at coordinate 93,297 of VXAV01001905.1, forward strand.
TGCCACGCTCACACCCACACACCGAGCAAATGTGGTGACATCTTGGCATCTCTCAGCTATTCTTCAGGCTCCTTATAATGTAAGGGTTCAGCCAGGTAAATACCATCTTGACTTCCAGTAGGAATAGTGTTCATCAAGTTGCAGAAAAGAGTTCTCCCCCTGACCATGGATGATGAGATCCCTTTGGATGATTCCTTGAAAAATGTGGGCTTTCTGGGAACAGTAAGAGTAAGGAGGATATTTGAAGTCAGTAGGCATTCACTTATGCTTCTGTGAGCCTTATTGTTCTGTTTTCAGTGGCAAATTACCGGTTAGATACAGATTTTTTTTTTTTTTTTCCCGTCAGCTTGTAATTGTATGACTCAACGTCAGTCTCGTGTAACTAACCTTAAAGCACTTGAAAAATACAAGTGATTTAGTACCTTCTAAGTAGGAATAGCTGATGTTGGTGCTAATTACTGAAGTTTGAGAGCATCCTTGATATTTTGCATCTGGATAGGCTGCGGTGTGTTATCTTCATATAGTATAGCTACATACATGCTCCAGGGACTTTCTATGGTTATGACATGATCTGTGCAGTGTTCTAAGGAGCTCTAGATAAATCACAGTTGGGCAGTTGGACCTAAATATTAAACAGGCCTAAATATTAAACAAAGCCTGCCGGATTTATATATATATATTATTTTTGTGCTTCTCTGTGGAGCAAGAAGTTGTCTCAGAGATCCTTGTGGGTCTTTTCCAATTTGAGATATTCTGTGATCTGTTCCTTCCTGCATCTCACAAAAAAAAAAAAAAAATCCCTCAGATGTAATGACAGTATGATTGAAAAGTCTTCCTTATTTAGTTTATTTGTTGCTTTATTGGCCTTCTTAGTAAGGAGACGTATTTGTGTATTAGACTGCTTATTTTCTGAGAGTTACCAGGCTACATAGCATGTGAGAATTAGCAGTGAATTTAACCTGCTGCTTGTATTTGCTGGTGGTTCAAATGTTTCTGTTCTTCATGCAGCATTAATGATGCTTTTTGCTAAATTGCTTCTTCAAGCTAAACAATGCTAGAGAAATGAGCAACTTTATTTTTCTATTTTTGTGATAGCACAGTCAACTTAGTCTCCAAATCAGTTGTTTGGACATTTGAAAAGACAGCTTCATTAGCAGGACAGAGGTTATATAAATAATTATGCAGAAAGAATTCTCTTGCTAGGCTTTCTAAGGAGCTTCTGTGTATCTCTTTGGTTGTATGATGTAGAATCACTGAAACACTCAGGTTGGAAGGGATCTCAGGAGGTCTTTAGTCCAAGCTCCTGCTCTAAGCAGGGTCAACACTGAATTCAGACCATACTGTCTAAGGCCCAGAGAGTCTCTGAGGACACACCTTCCATAACCTCTCTGTTCTGATGCTTCATTATCTTCAAAATGAGTGCCTTTTTTTTAATCTTCCCTTTATGCTGTTAGAACGACCTCTGTTTCACCTTATGGCTGTTTCTCTCATCCTCCCAATGTATATAACCATGAATAACCTGGCTCAGTTTTCTTAACAGCCTCCTTGTAGGTACTGTGGGTCTGCTGTTAACACCCCTGGGATTCTGCATGCAATATTTACATATCAATAGTGCATTGTATCAATCAATTTACACTTTCTGTGTACTGTCTCACAATTTGTTTTGACAAGGACATATAAAGATAGATGAGGAAAAATCACAGGAGGTTACTCAGTTCCTTCTATCAGCTTTAGGCAGGCTTATGATGCTATTGTATGATGATGCTGAGACATATCATGTGCATAATACTGTGTGAAATATAAAAAATACATTACATCATAGATTCATAGAATAGCTTTGGTTGGAAAGGAGCTTAAAGCTCATCTAGTTCCAAACCCCTGCCACGGGCAGGGTTGTCACCCACTGGATCAGGCTGCCCAGGGCCTTGAATGCCTCCAGGGATGGGGCATCCACAGCTTCTCTTGACAGCGTGGGCCAGGGCCTCACCACCCTCTCAGTAAAGAGTCTCCTCCTCATATCTAACCTAAATCTCCCCTCTTTTAAATTAAAACCATTCCCTCTTGTTCTATCACTGTCAGACCATCTAAAAAGTCAATCTCCCTCCTGTTTATAAGCCCCCTTCAGGTACTGGAAGGCCGCAATGAGGTCTCCTTGGAGCCTTGTTTACTCCAAGCTGAACAAGTCCAGTTCCCTCAGCCCTTCTTTTTAGCAGAGGTGCTCCAGCCCTCTGATCATCTTCATGGCCCTCCTCTGGACCCATTCCAGCAGCTCCACATCTTTCCTGTATTGGGGACCCAGGCCTGGACAAGGTACTCCAGGTGAGGCCTTAAAAGGGCAACGTAGAGGCTGACAGTCCCCTCCCTTGCCCTGCTGCCACCCCACTCTTGATGCAGTCAGGACACAGCTGGCCTTCCAGGCTGCAAGTGCACACTGCTGGCTCATGTCAACCCTCCCATCCACCAGAACACCCACTCCTTTCTCTGCAGGGTTGCCCTGAATGAGTTCTTCTCCCAGTCTGTACACACACCTGGGACTGCCCTGTCCCAAGTGCAACACCTTGCCCTTGGCCTTGTTGAACCTCACCAGGTTCTCGTGGGCCCACTTTTCCAGCCTATCCAGGTCCCTCTGGATGGCATCCCTTCCTGCAGGGGTATCAACTGCACCACTCAGCTTGGTGTCATCAGCAAACTTGCTGAGGGTGCACTCGATCACACTATCCAGGTCATTGACAACAGATGTTGAAGAGCACTGGTCTCAAGACAGACCCCTGGGGTACACCACTTGTCACAAGTCTCAACCTGGACATAGAGCCATTAATCACAAATTGAGAATAATTTTTTTTTTTATACTGAATTATAAGTATAAGATATTCATTTAAAAATCAAGAGACCTATGCTTTGTGTTTTTTTTTTTTTTTTTTTGACAAGTAAATAATGGCTTTAATTGAGATGAAAGAACACATCATAAATCAGGACATGGTTATAATGAAATTTAGAAAACTAACAGAAAAATTGTCAATTACCTTTTCTTGCTGGCAGTGTGGGACCCTGTTTCTTAGGCAACATATTTGCAAAAGGTATTTGCCACTGTGAGTAAAAACTTCATTTCTCCTAGTGCCTGTGCTTTTTGATCATACTTAGTAACACTTCTAACCAGGTTCTATAAATGATACAATTTTTCTCCAATTTCCACTTGACCTCAGCAATCAGTAGCAAAACTAGTTGCTCTCTGAGCTCTTCTTCCCTTTCAAAGGTTGCCAGAGATGTTGTATCATCTCTGTAGTGATTATGTCCCTTCAAGTGCTAGATTTCTTGCAAGAAATATATGACTGTTTAGGTAGAAGCAAGCCCAATGTGACTATCCTTGCACACTTGGAAATCTTTGTCATACTGCGCACACCTGCTCTTATTCACCTTCCATCTCTTTTGTCTGTATTTGAGACTATACAGACCTGGTAGAGCGTGCTCATGGCATCACTGATTTTTGCAAAACATTGTCAGCGAGTCTTAGTTGACTCACATGTTTAGCTTACAGTGGTAGCAAAGGTTGTAAGGATATGCCTTTGGGAGTAGTTAGTTCATGCAGAACTTAACCATGGCTTAACTCCAGGTACGATCTGTTCAGCCAGGAGTTATTCTGATGGAGAGAAGGAAGATAATTTAAAAGGAAGATATTCAATTGGACATGCCTGCTGCCTTTCAAAAACAAGTGGGGAAAAGAAAGACGGGGGAGTAAGTAAGGGAAATGGACCTGAGTGGGTGTTCAGTAGGCAGAAGGATCTAAGTCTTGCACTTCAGTGGCCATAACCACCTGAAGGCACCGATGTTCACAGAACTACTGTCTGCTAACATGTAGAACTCCCTGAAGATGAAAAAGTGCCAGTTATTGGAAAATGAGTGCTACTCTTTTTGAAAGAGACGCTATGGCTGTAATGCTTGCTCTTAGTGTATCCTGCTTTCTGATTATTTGTTCCTACTTGACCTAAAGTTGTGTGTGGCTTTTTTTATTTTTATTTTTTGTCATTTTGTAAGGCAATTCTAAAACCACGCAGGAGGAGGGGAGATGCTTTCAAATGAAGTCATAAAGGATTATGCTTTAAATCAAGTTAGAGGTCAGGAGTTTATTGAGAAGCCTCAGACAGAGCTGACAATAGCCATCACCTGTAAGCCAGCATGTCTAAATGGACTTCGGTTTACAGGGCAGTCTTTTTTCTGAGAGCTTTATAATGTTGAGTAAGTGAGGAGGATGCATTATTCACTCTACAAGCACTGTGTTCACTCAGCAGTCTTGCCCTGTTTACTCAGTGGGCAATTTTAGTTCATTAGCCATAGCAAGCTTGTGTTCATGCTCTTCTTCCTGGGTTTGGTATTTTAGTACGTATTGGCATTTACAAATTAAAAGGTCTATTTTTGACAGATTGCAGATGTGCAATTTATTAGCACTTTGTCCCCCACTCCTTCTCATCTGGCTGTGGAATTTTTTTTTTGTTATTTTTTTAAAGCAAATAGTTCTTTTTTAATGCCTTGAAAAGGTAAACAAGTAGCAATATGCATTATGGTAACAGATCACTAAGATAATCTATGGGGTGCAGGAAGGAAGAAAGGCTATCTCTATTCCATTCCAGCAGGTGGGAACTCGACTTCTAGAGATGCAGAACTAAAAATACCAGTGCTTTTGGTATTGTTACCCCACATCCCACCCACCCAGGAAAAAGAAAAAATCACAACCAACAAAACAAACAACAACCAAGAAACAAGAACAAAAGCATTCCAGGGATTATCCCAATTTTGGGACGTGTAAGTGACTGTTTACATGTTTTCTTTAATTAACCTTGTGTGTTGAAACTATTTCCAGCTTGTAGAAGAATCAGCTGCTTTCTGAGACAAAACAGTGGCACTGCTGACAGTAGAGAAGGCTCAGAGCAGCCAAAGGACTGTAAGCCAGGTTTGCCTTTTAAAGTCCAAGACAGTACTTTGTGTCAAAGGCAAAACCAGCTGATGCACTCCCTTCTCTTAACACTTACATTATAGTGATCAATAACTCCTTTTTCCATCAAAAGAGAAACAATATCTCTCTGATGAGACAAGAAAGGGGGTGTCATCTTCATTCTGTGAACAGTAAGACCTTAAAGTGATCATGTTCAGTACTTGAGATGCATGTGGAAGTACGGAGGAGCGCACACAGTACCCTAAGAAAATCAGAAGTATGCAAAAGGGTTTGTAGACTGTTAATTCTGTAGGTTTCTATTTTAAAATTACTCATGTAATTTAGTCNTTTTTTTTTTCTTCATTGCGAAGAAGCATACGAAATCACAGAATGGATGGAGTTAGAAGGCACTTCTTGAGGTCATCTAGTCCAGTGTCCCTGCTCAGGGCAGGGTCAGCTAGGGCAGGTTGCTCAGGGCTATGCCCAGATGGGTTTACACACCAGATGAAGCTGTAGGCAACCCAGCCAAAACAAACACAAAGTGATGGTTAGAAAGACCTTGCACTGTTCCACATTTAAATGACGTTTCCTTTATGTTAACTTGTGTACCTTGCCTCCTGTCTTTTCTCTGGATGCTACTTGGACAAGCCTGGCTCCATCCCTTTATTCCCTTAATGTCACGTGTTTATGCACATCAATAAGTTTTCCCTGAGCCCTCTTTTGAGGCCCGTTGCTGGACTGGCTGTGATGTGTCTATGTCTTGTACTGGAGAAAGTGTTCTCCCTTTCTCTGATTCCAGCACTCTGGATATAACTCACCAGAACAGAGCCAGAGGGGAAGGCCCACCTCCTTTAACCATGCCTAATGCTGCTCAGGAGGTCTTACGCACTGCAAGCTTGGGATCTTGTGTCCACCAGGACTCCCAAGTCTTTTCCTTGGGTTCTTAGACATATGCCTGTACACCGTATTTGCTCGTCCATTTATTTCTGAAGCAGAGAGCAGCAATGCAGTTAAAAGGCCCAAATCTGAACAGGAACTTGGGGTACTCAGCGCTGCAGGATGTACTTAATAATTAGTTTGGGTCCTTAGAAAAAGACTGTCATACCAAACAAGAATGACTAAATATCCTACTGCTGTCAATAATCATATGTTTATATTTTCAAGCTTTTCTGTGGATGTTTTGTTGAGAAAATATCTCTATTTTTGCTGAAGGTGTGCTAGAAGTTTTCTTTGTGGCAATAGAAATGTTCAAGGCAGACTTTTTTTTTTTTTTTTTTCCCTCCAAGCAGTCTCTAACTGAGTTAGTTTTATTTCCACCTGAGAACAACTTCAAGCATGTATCTGGCATTTCCTATAGAGTTCAGTCATTTGACTTGTGCGCTTCTAGGTCAGCATTTGTTATATTCAAATATAGTCACTGTAACTTCTGGAAGTTAAGATTTATTGGGGAACTGGGCAATCAAAATGAATGCTCTGAAACTGAAATGTGGGTAAAACTACACACATTGTGGTGCTTCACAGTGCTTCAGTTCCGCTTTATAACTGACAAGGGTAAAGAGAAGTGGTATTAGTTCTGACTCACATAGCCTTAATTGAAATTCAAGCATATGGTGTCAAACAAGTAACATCCTGCTGGAAAGTTCAGGTTTACAATGTAATGTAAAGGAAAATAGCAGTACGAGAAGTGGCTCTAAAGCTGTAAATTTATAAATGACAGAGTTCATTGGAAGAGGCCTTCAACGTTCACCTAGCCAACTGCCTGACGGCTTCAGGGCTAACCAGAAGTACATCGATAACGTGGTTGCCCAAATGTCTCTTGAACAATGTCAGGCAAGGGTTATCAACCTTTCAACAGGTTCTAAAACATTACCTGTTTTGCAGGAGGAACCTGCAAGCCAGGGCCCTGGTGCTGAATTCTGTAGACAAACAAGCCCTAAATTTTGGGTAAGGTTTGTCCTTTAGTACGATCTCCTGGTTTTTCTGAAGCGTCTTTAAGAGCATTTTAGTTCCAGGTGCCCAGGTCCGTAGGCCTTAGGGCCGCGGCTGAGAAGGGCCTGAGGTCCCCTTCCTGCGGGGGCAGAGCTCCCCCTGCGGAGGCCGGCATGGCTTGTTATGGCAGCGCGGCCTAATGTGGGCCTTAAGTGGCGGCCCGGGCAGGCCCGGCGTAGCCCCGCAGCACGAGGGGGTGCGGACCCTCGCAGCCTCGGGCTGAGGACATAAAGTCCCTAACGTCCTTGTCCCACCGCAGCTGGAGGCGGAGCTGGGTCTCATCTCTGTCACGCCGAGCCCCACCCTGCTTGCTGCCATTTTGCAGTCTCATTGTATGCGCTGTATCCAAAGAAATGGCGCAGATGGAAGCTGGCTTCTGACGTTATATTTTATAAGACTATATTCTGGAGCTGGATGATAGAGTTAAATTGTTTTGGTAAATTACACGTCTGTTAATGTAGTGCTGCTAACACTGGAAGTACATCTTTGTCCAAACATTAATGATGGAAACAGTATTATTAACTGCAAGTGCTTAAAGATTACAATGGAACTATTTATCTGTTGAATATTTCATGGTTCATACTTGACTATTTGATTGTATTACTGCAATTGTAAATGTAAAATGGTTGGAGGATGTCGCCTGTTTGTGTAAATGTGCAGCTTTGATTAAAGGAAGAAAACAGCTGTTTCTACTGCAAAGCTACTGCTTGCTAGGATTAGCCATGCTTCTTATGACACACTCTGTATTCACACTCGGATTTGATTATGACCTGTATGGTTATGACTGGATGCATTGCATGCTGAGATTATGCAGCTTGGTGCATTTTTCCATTTCCCATCTTACTCCTCATGTCAGTTCCTATTCTCAACCTCCATAAAGCTAGTTTGGCAAACCATGCTTCCTTCTACGCGGCTGGTATGTGAGCCATAGACATATAGACAGATGGGCAGATTTTAGTCTTAAGACTTCATAAAGCATGATGAGCACTGCAGGCGGCCTACGAGGCCTACTTGTTGTTCAGGTTGAGAGTTGAAATATGTAGATTATGCGAGAGTGAAAAAGATATAGGTAAGGTTAAAACGAGGAACTGATGATTGGAAGATGGAATACTTAATGATTTAACTACTTCCCTCTTTTTTGATTGATATCTTGGAGGTGTACTAACTATACAGTATATCAATCATTTTGTATAGGAATGAGAAAATCTTTCCATATGTAGTTCTGTTCTTTTTCCATATTTGCTTAAATTTTTTTTTCAAATAATGTGAATGGGAGAAAACATGAAGCATCAGGTTTTCCTGAATTATTACAACATACCCCTTTAATGTTTTAGGTACTCAGTTGTAGCAGATTGCTTGAATATGTCATTAGTAACAACATTTGCAACTTGAGTGCAACTGATAGGTTCTTCCTGATTAATAGCCTAACAAACAGTGTGTGTAATGATTCATTTAGGAAAGGATGATTCTATGTTTTTATATGCAAAAAGTTCTAAGTTAGAAGAGCCTGCACAAGTTGTCAAAAAGGAAAAAAAAAAAATCAGGAGTTAACAGTTACTACTCATCTGCAATGAAGTCATCTTCATTAGAGAAGCAAACTACAGATGGCAAATTATGGTAACTGTGAAATAAGCTTCCTCAAGGGCACTTGGAAAACTGGTAGTTTTCATTTTTATCAGGGAAAGTGATGGTCAGTGTCAACAAAATGCAAGTTTGTATTTTGTGTCTATCTCAATTTCCTGCGCTTCATATTTTTTCTTTCTTTTGTGAACTTGTGCCATGTAAAACTGGATGTCTTCCTCAGTAAAATCATTATCATTTTGGAACTAATGATACTTCAAAGGAAAATGCCTTTGAAATGGCTTACTGAGACTCATCAG
>VXAV01001905.1:148174-178088 GCA_013399715.1 Alectura lathami
GGGTGCTTATAATTGGGGAATCTATAGTACTTTAAAGGGATGTGGACAATTCAAAATCTTGTCATTTTCAGAAAAAGTGATTTCATGGTGGTTACAGAAACTGCATCTGATTCTGGCTCACTCTGCCAATTTTGCTGTGTTCTCATAAATGCAATTTCACGTGGTTTATCTCCCTTGCTGTGTTGTTTAAAATAGTAATATACCAATGAAAATGAAAGCTGACTTCCTGACTATAAAAATAGGTGTGAAATTTACTGTGTAAGGAGCTTTGCAGTTCATAAAGTTAATGTTAAGAATGGCAGAAATTCCGTTCTTGTTTTCCTTTCCTGTCAGTATTTTCAGATGCAGTTGGAGTGTATTTGTAAACATTCCCCAATAAAGCCTTTTCAGATGAACATCAGCCTTTTTTAACTGAAGAAAATCTATTCAGTACAGTGTGTGCGTGCAAATGAGTAACTGACTAAAGGCTGATACATCTTCAAACTGTAAAGATGATCTGTGGAGTGGTCATCAGAAGAAGAATTGTAGGTCCCATTGTCTGGAACCACATGACTTTGCTTCCAGCTAGAAGGCAACACTTCAGAATCATAAAGTATCTTTGGGGTTTACTCAGTAGTAGATAGTAGACTTACTTTCCTAAATGCAGAATCCCTGCAAAGACTTGTATTAATCTGATTGTCTTTTATACAAAGGGAAAATGTAGTTCTTTTTTTTATATATATAATTTTTATTTTATTTATTTAGTGAAGGCAGAAAGATATTCCTAGCCCATAGTAATTCAGATGGCAACCAAGGATTGAGTCTGAGACGTGAGGTTTTGTAAACTACAGACAGCATCAGATTGGCTTCCACTTAAAGTACAGGGGGGAAAAATAAAATAAATACAAAAAAAAAATAAAAAAAAAACAACACTATTTTCTATAGAAAGCAGACGATTGGAATGTATGTCAGTTTGGATAAGAATCTGATTGTGATGAAAACTGGGTAGAAGCCAAGCAGAAGCCTTCCTATTTATGATGTATCCATCAGAAACTTGCCTACTTGATTGCCAATCCATTTTCTGTGTGCTTGGCAAGCAACCTGAATGACTGCAGAGTTTCTCCTTTGTCACCATTCAAATCTATTCCTGGCCGGTTTCTTTCCACCTGTATGTTCCTTTTATATATGAGTACTTTTCTGGATTTGGTGGGTGTCTGCCTTTACCCGTGATTCTTCTGTGGAGAAACCTAAATTTTGGCTCCTTGAAACCCTCCACGCTCTACTGAAACAGAGCAGAGATTTGGCAACCATTAGGCTCAGGGTTTATCAGACAAGAAAAAAGCTACCTAAGCTCTGTAGGCTCTATGTTCACTGACATTTTCACAGAGTCTTCCCACCTTAAGACCTACCACTACATTTCTCAGAATGTCTTAAAGAAGAAACTCAGAACAAGTGAATTTTGAAGAGGTGCACAGGGTGTACTGTAGACAATGTTGCTAGAAGGAGAAAAATGAAGATATAGCCCAGTGGAAATATTCCCCAAAATCTGTCTTTGAAAACTTGATTTACAGGAATCAAAGCAGTAGTGAGCTAGCTGTGTGCTGGAACAGCAATACATCTCTCATAGCCAGTTCATCTTGGCTGGAAACAGAGTTAAAGTGAATCAAAGAGGAGAGTGAAAAATGAGCCTAAATCAAAGGAAAGATGTTAAATCCCCACCAAGGTGTCTGCATTCAGAGGTAAAGTAATTCCTGTAATTCACTCCTTCAGAGAAAATATGCCTGAAGAGGAAGAAATGTTCTGATAAGTGTACTCTGCAAGAAATTGTTCATGCTGGAATTACTTATGTTGAATTCTCTTAACTTAGAATGTGCCAGCATAGAGGAGCCTTTGACAAAGAACCTGTTTAGCATTCAGTATTGATCTGATGGTTAGAGGTGCTGAGTACCCAGAATCTTACATAGGAAAGGTGAGTGGAGCATATTTTCAAGTGACTTCAAAAAAAAAAAAAAAAAAAACCACCTACTTGCGCACAAGCCTATGCCTGGTTTTACTGAGATCATTACGTGATGTTAAGTACATGCTGTCCTTTTCTTCTTAGAAAACAATATGCCTTGTCTGTGCTCACACCTGTCACATGTGGGGCAGAGCAAAGAATGTGTTTCAGATTTTCTGAGTGGGGGGTTTCAGACAACAACAGTGTTGCCATTGAAAGACATTTTATTTATTAACAAATGCAGAGAGAATCCAAGGAGCATGGTGCAGTGCTCAAGGGATCAGTGGGTATATTTCATTTGGGATAATTAGGCTGGGGAAGCCATCTATTAGTACCCTGTGCTGAGCCTGACTGATTTGCAGTTAATTTCCATCTGTATTAGTATGCCATCAGCAGAGCAGAAGACTTGAGGTTCTTGATTGAAAAAGCCAATCATAGAATCATTTGAGTTGGAAGAGACCTTTAGAGGCCATCTAGTCCAACTCCCGTGCAGTGCACAGGGACACCTACAGCTGGATCAGGTTGCCCAGAGCCCTGTCCAGCCTGACCTTGAAGGTCTCCAGGGACGGGGCATCCACCACCTCTCTGGACAACCTGTCCCAGTGCTTCACCACCCTTAGTGTAAAGAATTTTTTCCTTATATCAAGTCTAAATCTCCCCTCTCTCAATTTGAAACCACTTCCCCATGTCCCATCACAACAGACCCTGCTAAAGAGCCTGTCCCCTTCTTTCTCATGGCCCCCCTTTAGATACTGAAAGGCTGCTATCAGGTCTCCCTGGAGCCTTCTCTTCTCCAGGCTGAACAGCCCCAGCTCTCTCAGCCTGTCCTCACAGGGAGGTGTTCCACCCCTCGGATCATTTTTGTGGCCCTCCTCTGGACACACTCCAACAGCTCCATGTCCCTCCTGTCCTGAGGGCTCCCCATCTGGACGCAGCACTCCAGGTGGGGTCTCACCAGCAGGGAGCAGAGGGGCAGGATCACCTCCCTTGCCCTGCTGGCCACGCTTCTTTGGATGCAGCCCAGGATGCGGTTGGCTTTCTGGGCTGCGAGGGCACGCTGCTGGCTGATGTCCAGCTTGTCATCCACCAGTATTCCCAAGTCCCTTTTGGCAAGGCTCTGCTCAATCATTTTGTCCCCCAGCTTGTATAGGTAGCAGGGGTTGCCATGACCCAGGTGCAAGGCCTTGCATTTTGCTTTGTTGAAGCTTATGAGGTTCCCCTGGGCCCACTGCTCCAGCCTGTTCAGGTCTCTCTGGATGGCATCCCGTCCCTCAGGCGTATTGACTGCACCACACAGCATGGTGTCATCCACAAACTTGCTGAGGGTGCACTCAGTCCAGCTGTCAATGCCACTGATGAAGATATTGAAGGGTATCGGTACCAGAACGGACCCCTGACGGACACCACCCATCACTGATGCCCATCCGGACATCGAGCCGTTGACCCCCGCTCTCTGGATGCCGGCTAGCAACCAGTTCCTCATCCGTTGAGGAGCCCACCCATTGAATCCACATCTTCCCAGCTGAGAGAGAAGGATGTTGTCGGGACCATGTCAAAGGCCTTCCTGAAGCCCAGGCAGATGATGACAGCGGCTCTTCCCTTGTCCACCGATGCAGTCACACCGTCGTAGAAGGGCACTAGGTTGGTCAGGCAGGAGTCGCCCTTGGTGGAGCCATGCTGGTTGTCTCGCATCCCCTCCCTGTCTTCCATGTGCCTTAGCACAGCTTCCAGGAGGATCTGTTCCATGATCTTCCCTGGCACAGAGGTGAGGCTGACAGGTAGTTACTGATTACTAATATTACTATGCTTTCAATAAACTTGATAGTTATTAAGTTAGAGAGAAGTCTAAAAGACAGTCTTCAAAGGCAAGTCCACTACTGTAAACTTAATAGTGCCAGTTCTGTTTTCCTATATCTGTTCCTAAATGAATTGAGATGAAATTTATTCAGTGCAGGGTGTCCAAGGTGATTAAATCAATTCTGTTAGAACAGCATGCCTCCAAGAGGAAAGAAAGACAAGAATTCTGAACCTGTTTTGTCTGCTGGAGGGATGAATTGGAAGTGGTGAAGATCTGTCCTGTTGTTACTTTGATTTCACAGACAGCAGAGAATCAAACTTTTCATAAATTTAGGCTGAAAAATCCTCGCTTTGAATCATAATTTATAAAGCAGTGCCAGAACACTGCCTCTTGATAACCAGAAGTAACAGTGAGTGCTAACCTTTCATGGATTAAGATAAGTTACTGAGTTGCCTTCTAATGACAGCAACGGAATACTGTGTCTGGAGTCTGAAAGCTTTTCAGGAGGTTACGAAATTGTGCCTGATGGGCAGGCTTCAGCAGTAGCTGAGTGCTTTGGGCAATTTTGTCATCAGTTGTTTGCCGTGTGCTGTTCTTTCCCGTGTTAACTTCATTAATGTCTGACACATCGAGGAGAATTACGTTGACCGATCTGCAGTAACAGCCTGATTCAATGCCCAGTGAAGCTAATGGATGTCTTTACACAGGCATAAGTTGATTTCTAGATTCCAGATGCTCTTCACTGCATATTATAATTAGCACTATTGTTTGCAGAAAAGAGAAATGACATTTCTGAATTTGGAAACTGAGTATCTGTAAAAAGAATGAAGGTTTTTGTTCTTGTACCAGGTCTGATTTGATTTCAGTCTTAATGTAGTATTTCTCTTTAAATCAAATGAAGTCCAAGTCTAATGATGCAAAATGTTATTTTAAAGTCCTTTTAGGATAAATGAAAATGTATACTCTAGTTGTTAATACGTACTATTGGAATCATAGAGCCAACCTATAACATCAGATTAGCAATGCTCATATCACTTCTTTTGTAACAAAGCATCTTCTCCCAGTAAAACAGCATGTATTCAGTCGCTACAAGTGCATATATGGGGAAAGTTTGGCCTAGTGCAATTCCAGTTAAAGAGAACTGATAAATATGCTCAAGCATTTATGGTGTTAGCTATTTGAGTGGTAATATCAAGTATTTCCTTCCAGTACCTGAAGGGGGCCTACAGGAGAGCTGGGAAGGGACTCTTTAGAAGGGCGTGTAGCAACAGGAGAGAAGGGGTAATGGTCATATAATGGAAGAGGGGAGATTCAGGCTAGATTATTCGGAAGAAATTCTTTCCTGTGAGGGTGGTGAGACACTGGAACAGGTTGCCCAGATGGGCTGTGGATGCCCCCTCCCTGGCAGTGTTCAAGGCCAGGCTGGATGGGGCTGTGAGCAACCTGGTCTAGTGGGAGGTGTCCCTGCCCATGGCAGGGGGGTTGGAACTTGGTGATCTGTAAGGTCCCTTCCAACCCAAACCATTCTATGATTCCATCATTTCCAGATGCTCCAGAGAGCAATCTGAATGCAGATTAGCTTACTTCCTGGTTCTTGCTTTGATGGGTTAATTTGCATTCCACCAGAATATGGACTTCTGCTGATTTTTCTTTTGAGTCACTGAATCATTAGGCAAATCTGAGGTCAAGACAAATTCTACCTCAGCTTTCCGGTCGTGATGGATGTCGTTTAGCCTGAAGCAGTGTAGCATCAAAAGTTGCACAATTCTTAGCGTACTTCTCCTCATATCATTCGTGTGAGTTTGGAAATTGACTGTTATCTGAAGCCTTTGGAAAAAAATGTTTTTCTTCTTCTCAGAAAATAACACCGAAATGTAAATGATGAACCATTCTGCTCTTACCTGTGTTTGTATGCAACCGATGCTATTATAATTATGTTCTGAGTCTGACATAAGCTTCTGAATTGGTTTGTGAATTTGTAGAGATTTTTCTCTGAAGGCTTGCACTCCTCCATTGGCTTGCCATATTTATGTTTCACTTGCAAGAAAGTGAATTCAGAAGGAGCACAACGGTTAAGGTTTGTCACAGAAAATAAATAGGTATACAACTCCAAGGTAATACTACAGCTTCAAGTCAGGGAACTGAAATCATAATTTCTTCTAAATAGCTTTCTTTTTCTGAAGAACTCACTCTAAATGTGTCAGTAGGAGTAAAGGTTTGGGGTAGAATATAGAAAGCACAGCTGGGTGATTGAACTTAGTTTGTTACATTGTCTTGTTTCATTTTTAAGAATTGTATTTATTCTAGATGCAGAGTAGGACTTAGAGGTATGATTGAAACATGTTTTGGAACAAGATGGCAATGAAATGCAAAAGCTTAGCAGCTGAACTTAGAAATGGATGGGAGATCATGTAGTAAATGGAACAGGAAAAAAAAATGGAGTTAAGGCTGAGAAAGGAGAGAGAAGAGGTGAGAAGAGAAAGTGGAAAAAGAGAAGCCAGGTGTTAGTTAACAGCAATAAAAGCCAAGATTAATGAGTAAATTAATGAGACTTATTAAAAGGACCCACACCTGGATAGTGTTGTAGTCTGAGATCACGTAAGTTTAATTCAGGGATATTTTCCAAAGACAGAAAATGGTGTTGGTTGGCAATCAGTCTTACCACCTAGAAGTTGAAGTTCTGAAGCATGTGTACATGAAAAATTGTCAAGGGAAATGTGTGATTTTGTTTCCAGACTCTGCAGACAGTAGATTCCACAAATTTCAGGAGATTTTTTTTCAGTAACTCCTTGAAAATAGAGAGAGAATTGCTATTTTTAAAAATTACTCGCAGTAGGTCCTGATCAATGCAGAACACACCATCTAGTCTTCTAATAATTCTATACTACTCAAAATATTTGTCAAAGAACTCAGCATTGACAAGCCATTTCATTTTTATTCTCTTTCTACATAAATCCACAGAGTTGTAAGCAACATGGGACTACTCAGTCTAGCAAATCTTTACTCTTTCAGTGATGCCATCAGAAGCAGTGTAAGTAGAAGTGAAGTTGAAAAGTCTCTCAGGGAGTAGCTTGCTGATGAGGGGTAGCCTTTTAAGTCCCTAGGTGAATGTCTCCCTCTTTCTAGTCACCTGTGGAAGGAAATGTGTATATTCAGTTTCTAGCTATCATTCTTAGAATATCTTGCAGTTAGTGTAGAAAGTATTCTCATTTTCTTGTGGGTGACCAAACTTTCCTGACACAGACTGATAGACTTTTTTGATCCAACTCTCCCCTGCATTGTTTGTTTATTTACTCCCTGTCACTGCAGTCACCTTGGTGTTCTTAGCAGCCTTCCCTCCTGAAGCTTGAGGGTTAAAACGAGTAATGTAATGAAGTCCGTGTGATTGATAAAGAATACATATTTCTGCCTTTCCTGTTTTGTCTGTCAGGGTGACTTTATGCCATTGATCGCTTTGACAGCCTCTCCCTGGAGGCTGTAATTTCAGGCTTCCTTCACACATGTGTAGTCCAGGACCTTGGCAACGTAGCTTTTTAACATGTTTTGATTTCATTCGCAGTGGCTGAGGTATAAAAATCTCTTGAGACAGTTCCTGGGCCACAGGAAAGGCAAAGAAACAGCATTCCCTTGTCTGACAAAGGTGTTGCTTTCCCTGAAGGGAAATGAGCAAAGAACCAAAGTCTGCAGCGTGCACGCATGAAGCACAAGGCTAGTTGCCGGTTTGAAGTGTTTTGAAAATGAAACAAAATCAAAACTTCCTTCTAGCTAATTATTGACTTTTAAGGACTTGCAAGTCACTGTCCTTGCTCCAGAATTTCTGAGCTTGAATCTATGTGCTAGCTCACATAGGTATGCTTTTTTTTGAGGGATGGTTCACCTGCTTGTTAATTTACTGGCAAACTGTTCTGAGCAAGGCCTAAACCTCACAGGCCCTAAAGCTGCTGAAATCCTGGCAGTGTTTTTTGAGAAAATCATTCTGTCAGTTTGCAACACAGCAGGTAAAATATTTTCTTAGAAGACACCTTTTTTTTTTTCTTGTTTTCATCTCCTAATTTATAAATCTCTCTACAAAGTAATTTTCATCAGCATTGACTAAGTTGCATTTCATTNGGAGACATTTTTTTTTTTCTTGTTTTCATCTCCTAATTTATAAATCTCTCTGCAAAGTAATTTTCATCAGCATTGACTAAGTTGCATTTCATTTCATTTTTTATTAGTTAATTTTGGCTTATTTCTTTATGTGGATGTGCAAAACCGTAGGGAAAAAAAAATGCAGTTTTGCATTAAATGTAGCAGAACTGGAATTACCTCCAATACCTGTAGCGCATTCAGACTTGGCCACATTTGAATCCCAGCCTGCATGCCCCACCATCTGAAAGGGTTTCTGACTCAAGGTGAGCTCTTTCTGCCTACAAATGCAGAGCTGACTGAGGCTAAATTATTGCTGCAATGGCTGAATGGTCAGCTATTGAAGCTATTTTTAAAAAGCTTGTGTTTGGTTTTAAGCCAAATTGTTCCAAATAAAACTAACAATTGATTCACACCTACAGGTATATAGATATTTATGCAAGTATTGCAGCACTCAGTCATGTGTATCTTGAGGGAAGGTCTTCCCCCAGTCAGCTCCTTTTTCTGAGACTCTCTCCTTGTAGTGAGGATGAACAGTGAATTTCCCCCAGTAAACTGCTTTGGTTTCAAAAGGGGAAAAACACTTCCTGCTTCCCGAGGGGTTACTTCTGCAGCCCTTTTGGAAAAAAATGAAATCCCCTCTGTTCAGAAGAGTCCGTGTGTTTCTTTAAAAGAGTGGCTCCGGCAGATGCAGTATGGTTTGCAGCATATTCTAATTGAATTCAACGGGATGAGTGTAAGTTGCCAACAACAGCAACAAAAGATGGTGCTGGGGGAGGCAGGGGGAGAAACAGAAAATGTGTTGACAGTATATCTGACCGACACAGTCCAAAACAATAGGATGCATGTTTAGCATGACTGGCTCTATTCATTCTCCTGTCAGCACTTGGCATGCCTGCGTCTCAAAGGCAGCAAAGCTGCAGGAAGTGTCTCTTCCTTGCGCAGTATATAGAGAAATTTCCTTTGCACTAAGTTATTCGTTCACAAATGGATGGTGAGTTTTTGATTAGTGAGCAGCTTTAAAAGATGCGCTACATTTATAACAATAATGATAAAGAGTAATATGTGCATGCATGGGAAAAGCCTGTTGTATAAATAAATTGAATGTTGACTGGGCAAGCTTTTCTCTTGTGCTGCACAGCAGGACTATTTCAGTCTGCTGAAAAGTGTAAAGAAAAAGGCTGTGTCTGCAGCCTATAAATGCTGGTGGTTTTTTGGTTCAGATCATTTCAGCTACTTCATGCCTTAGAACAGGATAGCATGTGATGAGTGCTTTTCAAGAATGTTTACCCTGCAGCTGACATGCAGTCATGTCACGTTTCCCTTTAAGTACAACCTCAGGCCACTACTTAATCACCTTCGAAGCCCTTAAATTTGGCAAGAGAGACGCTTGAGAATGACATGTAAAAAGTGAGCCTCCAATTACTCTGTGTTTGCAGTACTCCAGTACAGTGCTTCATTTGCACAATCACATTCTGATGCAAAACTGTGTCCACTTCAGTTTGCTTGGATAATGCCTCCAACCCCACTACAAATCAATCGTTTTTGCCTCTCCTCTTCTCTCCTTAAATCTCATCTGCAGCTTCTGGAGCTGCACTGTCACTCTGATTCCCATTTGCAGGATTTGCAATAAAGAAGTAAATAGATTGAATACAAGTGATGATGGTGTATTTAAACAGATGGATATAGAAGAATTCCTGGCGAATTGTTTCAGCCTGTTTTCTTCTGATGATTTATTGCTCCATTGAGTAAGAGCTAAGTTGTTAGTTTCCCATGGTTGATAGAAACTTGTCTCTGTGCCCTACCTGCTTTCAGTCCCCAGTGCTTAATGAGAATGTCGTTTCGAGTGCTTCTGTTTTGGAGATGTGTGCCTCACCCATGAGGAGCTTCCAGGCAATCCTCAGAGCTTTTATAAACTGTTGTAGAATGTGGACCAAGTGTCCAGCTCTTCCTGAAAACCATTGAGTTTTTCGGGTTTCCAGGGAAATGTGTCACAAACAATCATTCTGAAAATTAGTTCTGGTTTCCCCAACAAGCACTTGATTGTATTTCTATCGAGACTGCTTCAGCATGTGAACAATGTGAGTAGATGAAAGATAGGTTATAGTCTGTTTGCAGTGGGTATCATGATTGCCTTCCTTCTTGTTGCATTAAAAAAAAAAAAAAACTTTTAAAAAACGATTTTATTCAAGTTGCAATAAATAATTCTGAAGCAGAGATAAAATTTCCATTATCTTAAGATAAATTAGTAGCTGCTTTGCAGCAGAGCCATCACACAATCATTGAAACTTGGTTTTGCACAAACTCACCTCTACAAGCTGATACCAATATTTTGATAGGGTTGCTCAGAAATGAGAATAGCATTAAACAGCAATGAAAGTACCAAAATCTACTGAAAGATATTTCCAAAAGCAGATCTGTTCGTTTATTAAAGTAGAACTCTAATATAGATGCAGCTACACCAATTCAATTTGTAATGAACTACATAACAGAACTGAATTGTGTCAGAACTGAAGTCAGCTTCTGTGAGATGATAAAGGATCATGTATTAGTTGGCTGGAAACCTGGAGGGTGTGCAGAAACATTCAGACTGATGTGCTGCCACCAGGACAAGAAATTATGCTTGGGAGGCTGGAAAATTCTACAGACTCATTCAGTAATGACAGTAAATAGAATTTTGTTTCTGTTGGACGTTTCTCTTGATGTTGTAGATAAATATTGAACCAGAGAAACAAATTTCAATTGACTTCCAAGTAAAACCTTCACTGTTTTCAGTACAGAAGGGATTTTTGCACACCTTTGACAACAAAATGGCAAGATCTTCTTTAGTGAAAACACAGTAAGCACTTGAATAGATGGACAGTAAGCTCTGAATAGACGGTAAAACATCTAAATAGAAGAACTCCACTAGAAGTAATCAAAAACCTGTACTTCTTTTTTTCAATAGATACCTGTATTTAAGTCAGGAGTTGTGCAGTGCTGTTCCATTACATTTTCCTGTGAGACTGAGAGGCCTGTTTTCAGATTTGTGTTAGAACTTGTTCTCGATACTAGTTAAAATAATTCCCAGTTTGAACTTGCTTCATGTAGTTGCACAGAAGTATACTGATGACTGAAAAATGAGAATTCCTTTATGTTATTTCCTCAAATCTTGCTGGATTTTCTTAATAGATTTGTTTAGAATGATGTAAAGTAAATTCTCAGATTTCTTAAAAATGCCACACTTATGGATTGGATTTTATAATTACTGTAAAGGTCTGCATCCTGAATTACATTGTAGTATCTTTGTTTCTGAAATGATTGCCTTAGTATCATAATAGGTTGAAATTTTACTTTGGTAAACACAAAGTGATCCTTACATCTGCAGATTGCAGCTGATATTTGAAATGTTTTCAGGAGCGCATGCTGCAAAAGGAAGATATTATCAATGAAAGCTGCATACAGATAACTGTTTACTGCTGGATACTCAGAAAAAATCTTGTTATTTGAGATTATCGGAAGATGCTTTCCCTTTTGAATTTAAGCAGTGAATATGGCTGCATGATTGCCTTAATCAGTATTTGATTATCATAGTGTGTATATATATATTTTTTTCCCATCTCTTACTGTGAATTCAGGTATTTTTTATTTCTTTGATTCTTGTTTTTTTGGTCATATTTCTGAGAACAAAGTATCCAAATATAAAAAGAAGTGAACTATATCCAAAAAGGCAATTATATCCAAAAATATGGTGATCTACATCTATCGTATGGTATGCAGAATTCTCTACAGTCATATGGAAGAGAAAGTTTGAAGCTTCTGTTTTAGGAAATGTAGGCTTGAAAATCGTAAGTTTTTATGTCTTGGTAGTGTAAGTGTTCAGTTAAATGAAGCAGACCTGACCCCACAAACTTTTTCTGTGACTTGCTACTTCCTCACTTTTGGATGTTTGCTTTACTATCTGTATTCTTTGGGAATATCATCAACTTTGAAAAATGCAGATTAAGACATGGAACTGTATGCTGAAGAATTGCAATGAAATAATCTTAGCTTTGTTGTTTGTACAATTTCTAGAACACAGCTAATAAGTTCAAAACGATCTTTTATTACTATTATATGTGAAGAAGACTCTGCCTTTATTTTGAAAATGTGAAGTTTCTTTATGGAAAAAAATGTACTTTTCCTCCTTGACTTTCTTTTGGGGAGTGTATGTGCATGCATGACTATGCACAGAGGATAATTCTAATGATATTCTTCTTCTGCAAAATTGTACATGCTCTTTTAATTTTTTTAACCAGAACTTCCTTGAAATTCATGTGGCAGACTGGCTTATTGCAGACTTGAAATATAAAAATAATTCCTTTTAGAGGAATGTTTTTATGTATACAACCCACATAGATTGGAAAGCGAACTTCACTGCCACTTTGTATAAGGGAACATAAAGGGATTTTTTTTTTTTAATGTAGTTGGAGAAGTGAAATATGTTAAGTCATTCATCTTCAAGCCCGAGTAATAGTTTTCTCTCCAATTTTCTGCATGTATGTATTCAGACACAGAGAAATAAGGTAAACAGAAACAGAGCTTTCAAGGATAGGTAATTAATCTAAAGCCAGTTTATTTGAGGTGGAATAGACAACTCCTTGTACTCAATAACACATAACCTAGGCACTGAAGATGTACCAGCTGCTAGGGTACAGTACAGAAATTGTCTGCATGCATGGCAGGCTATGGTTATGTCTGTTCTGAAGAAGAAAGCTGAAACTTGAACCGAAATGCATCCTGGTTTCTGCAAAAGTAGATGATAAAGTTGTCTTTAAACTTTGCTCTCTCCTAAGTTGTGAAAAGCAGAGATTGTATGGTGCGATGAGGAAATCACAAGATATTAAGAGACTTTAAGTCCTTTGGGAGGATGCTGAAGGGATCAGGGCACAGGTAATGTTCTTGGTCCTGTCAGTTGGAGATTGAATTTTGTATAGAAGAACAGATCAGTTGCGTCTATGGTGGCTTGGATGGTGTCACACTTAGGGTTTTGTGTACCATGGCCTTGGATGAGCCTTAGAGAGATTGGGCATCATAGGGGACGTGGCTGACAAGGAGGGGCAAGAACGTTCCGGGCCGCAAGCTGTCTGCACTGATTAGCAAGGCTTTAAACTAGATTCACTGGGGGAAGGGGATGTATTTCTAAGTGACAGAGAAGAGACAGGACACCGTCACTTAAGGAAGCAGCAGGGGAAAACCTGAGATTTGCCCCAGAGGAATTCAGGAGGATTCCTCCAGGAAGGTGATATGGCTGTAGCTTATAAACAGGGCGAAGTGTGACTTTTTACATGGTCTGACAGTGATAGGACAAGAGGGAATGGTTTAAAACTAAAAGAAGGGAGATGTTAGGAGGAATTTTTTTGCTCGGAGGGCGGTGAGGCCCTGGCCCAGGCTGCCCAAAGCAGCTGTGGGTGCCCCATCCCTGGGCGTGTTCAGGGCCAGGCTGGGTGGGCCCTGGGCCGTCTGATCCTGGTAGAGCTGTGGATGATCTTTAAGATCTCTTCCAGCCCAAGCTGTTCTATGATTCTGTGAAACACTTGATTAACACAGATGTGACTAGAAAATGCAGCTAAATGTGTCCACTGAATCCATTGAAGTACAAAGGAGAGCAGAGTCTGGTTTCTAAGGTTGGTTATAACAAGTGTCCTTGGGCTTTTGAAATCATTTCCCAATCTCCTTTGATGTTAATCTTTCACTATGTAGAGAGATTACTGGGATTGTTTTATTGAAGTTTCAGAGTTTCAGAAGCAGTATAAAAGAAACATCTTAACTAGTGAGCTGGGAGAGTGGCTAATACTAAAAGTGACTACAAGAAGAATAGTATGAAGGTTATGCTGCTTGCATGGGTTTCCATGTGCATTCATCACTTGGGTAGTAATCAAAAGTGACAGAAAATAAAATGTGCATTGTTTACAGGCACAGTTCTGCTGACTCAAACCAAAACCCTGATCTCTTCTCAGTCTGGTAACAGGAGATGTTTTAGGTTATGTTAGTGCTTTGCTAAAAAGAAAATGTAAAGATTGGGAGTGTGCGGGGTGTGTTGCGTGGTCTTGGTTTTCCATTTTGTAAATGAGGAAGAAAAAGTAAAAATTTCAAAATGTTCTGTTGAGTGCAGCTAGCTACTACCAAAGCATAACTTGTTCCTTTTGGCTTGTCGCAGCCTTGAACTGATCTGCAGAGATCATGGAACATAAATGAAAATTTTGTCCCTCCATAAGTGTTCCCTCTGGAAGGTTTTTTTTTCCTCTTGTTGGTTTTATTAATTTTCCAGTCTTTACATTGCGTGTTTAAATTGGAGTATGACTGACCACATGAGATCATTCTTCTTTTTCCTGTATAATTTCAACTTTTATTTTCTTTACCGATTTTGCAGCCTGCATTTTCTTTTCAATTTACAATATGTTAAATATATTTAATAACCATTAGCTAAGGTAGAGTTTTCATTATTACTTAGAAATATTTTCGAGACCTTACACACAAGCTTTTTGCCACCTTCAGCTTATAGGCACTTCACCTCCCTCTTCCCCTTCCCCCAGTCACCTTTTCCTATGAAATTTTCGTATAAGATGGGATCTATAATAATAACAGCATAATTATATTATTTTTAATATCAATGTTCCAAGATTATACCTGTTAAGTGATAGAAATAACACTGGGTACTCTGAATAAATGATCAGCGCTTTTTTAGATTCTTGTAGTTTAAACAGATGAATTATTACCCTGAGTGTCTAGCACGTCACTGTGCATCTTCTTAATATCCCGTTATCTTGAAAATGGGAATACAATTACTTACTTGCATTTGGCTTTTATATTAGCGTTTCTTGAGAAGAGATATCTGAAACCAAATGCTTGATTCTAGGTTTCATCAATAACTCAAAGGTCAAGCTGATTTCCCAATAAACTGAGGGTAATTTGAGTTCTTGGCAACTATGGACTTGGAGATTTAAGTGGAAAGTGTGCTTCGTTTGTTTCTTCTGTGTTTATTTCCTTAAACGGTAGATCAGTAAGAAATTTTTCACTTCAGAAATGCACATTCCTCATGAAAATATATTGGTTCTTGAGGAGTTTTCAGCCTCAGATTGCCACATACCCTATTGTGTAGCACCATATTAGGAAGTCTCCCAAAACTATGGGGAAAAAGGAAGGGAATATTTGGATTGACAGAAGTGCCTGACACATCCGCAGTGTATGGAAAAAGCTCGAGAGCTATCATACTTGCTTTGTAAATTTGCCTTCTACAGCCACAGAAATAATAGAAGCCAATGTGAGAAATAGTTGAATTTGTCTTAAAATCAGGAATTGTGACTTCAATGGGTTTCTTACATGTTGCTTCTTGGAAACTACACTTCAACCGAACTTGGATGCACTTGGTTGACGTTCAGTGAGGCTTTGGGAAATGTAAATTAATACGATGGTGTTATCTTTCGAAGAACTTTGTTGCTGAAGAACCATAGTGTTATTAGAAACAAAGCATGGAGACAAAGTGCAGCAGAGAACTGAAGGCATTTAAAGCAGACAACTTCAGTCATGCTTGGGAGTCTCATGGAGAATAAGACTGTTTTCTTTCTGTTCCGTGTCAATGCTTCCTTTTTGCAAAAATGTGAGCACAATTACCAGAACTTACTGGATGAAACTTTTAAAGTAAGTCTAACTTAGCTCATCTGTGAGTTATATTCTGTGGATCGGTTTTTTTTTTTTTTTTTNTTATTAATTGAAAAATTAGGAATTCTTCTCTAAGTAGCACTAGTTCAGAAAACTTATTTTGAGAAGCAAGTAAGAAACGTGTTAGAGACAGGGTCATTTGTACCCATTTTGGAAAGTGTCTGTTTTTTACGGCATTTGAGTGCTTTTATTTTTGGTGTTTAAATTGGAAACCAATTGATTTCGGATTTGTTACCCTCTGTGTGACATAAAAGCGAGAGAGGTTATATATGTTAATTTTCAACTGAAATGTAAATGACATTCTACAGGACAATCCTGCCTTGGCAAGAAAATGAGCTAGACAACTATAAGACTAATTTGTTTGGTTTCTCTCCCATTCAAAGAGCACGTTTGTGTGTAGATTTGCTGAATGCCTCTATACCAGCAGAGTAAAAACCTGCTCTAAAGAGAAGAAAAGCTGTTTAAAGAAGGGATTAATTTCAGAGTCAGTCTTTGCATTTTTAGAGGAGCACATAAAAACAGGTTTTTACTGTTGCTTTCCTCCCAGCTGTCATCTCCTTTTTGACGGTGGTATTCGTGACGCCTCACGTGAGATCATATAGATGCTAAATAGCAATGTATTTCAGAGTTATCTGTCTGTGCTTATCAGTGATATGCTGACTCGGCACCTCTCTGTGTTATTTTTTTTTTTTTTTATAATGAAATAGACAACGAAAAGGCTGGATTTATAATAGTATGGTACTCAAGAAATAACCTCTTAGTCCTATAATATTCTCCCAATGGCAATCTTTAGCATCAACACCTGTATTTTAGTATTCTAAGCCAGGACACTTCATTGCATGAATTTACTAAACTATTTGAAGCAAAAGGATTGAGTAAATTCTGAAAAGAAATAGGAAGGGAGAAGCTCCAAGTGTCCTCCAAAAGAATCTTGTATTGTAGCCTTGGCATTTTCATGTGTCTGTACATTAACAATGTCTCTTGCATACTGGTAATCTTATTCTCCTCAAAGTTCAGCTACAAGTGGAGTTAAGTTGCAGCAGCTGCTTCACACCTTATAGAAATAGTTTGGCAGTGGTTTCCTCACCATCTCTACCTTGTAGTGTGCATGGTTTGGTTAATTAAACATCAGTTCACCTTTGAAA
This sequence comes from Alectura lathami, assembly GCA_013399715.1. NCBI lineage: Eukaryota > Metazoa > Chordata > Aves > Galliformes > Megapodiidae > Alectura > Alectura lathami. The sequence goes on from VXAV01001905.1 coordinate 164,901, forward strand.
AATTGCAAAGCAAAATTCCACCTAGAGTCAGAGCAAGGCGTATGAGAGTGGAAGATGGTTAACAATGACAAATGCTTAACAGTTGCTTAGGCTTTTTAGGATGCATTTATCTGCACAGACATGGATTTCAAGGGTATTCTTGCATTCAGAAGTAGAGGCTAATGATGATTAAATAATATGTTGAATCAGTGTTTGCTCTGGTCCTAGAACAACATATAAGCAGGCTCTTAATATTACATTATAAGGCATCTTTAAAATAGTTTTTTTCAAAAATGCAGATATTATTCAGCAAATTTATTATCAGGCCAACTTTCTGCATGGGACACAAATAATGTGACAGTAATATCTGCCCAACCAGATGCTTTTCACAGCTAGACCCCAACTTGATAGTTACGGATAAGATGGACAACATGAAAAGCTTCTGGTACTTAGGGACGTGGTTTAGCGGGCATAGTGGTGTTGGGTTGACTTTTTTTTTTAACTGATCTTAGAGGTCTTTTCCAACCTTTATGATTCTATGATTATCGGCTCATTTGTTGCAAAATGAATTGGAAGATTGCATCACTGTAGTTAATCACCACATCAAATTTATAGTGGAACAGTGCAGGGAAAATACTTGCATCCTCATTCTGTGAAAAGTATATAGTATATAATCTGTATTATTTATAGTAGAATTGTGACTTGCTTCATCTACAGCAGTAGACACTAGTCTCCAACACCACAGCTGGCAGTTGTGCAGTATTTTTGGAGTTGTAGGAACAAAATCTTTGTGGCTGTGCAATGTATGCCATCAATTAGACAATCATTAACAAATGCAAGCTGCATGCTGATGGCTATTCCTTTTGATACAGTAGTTTATACATTCATTTTCTACTGAACGTTCACTTAAATTAATGAGAAGGTAGAGCTATGGAGAAGAGACTTCATTTACTAGATTTTTCCAGAATCAATTTTTTGAATACTTTTGATTATTTATTGAATAGATTAGGAAAAAAAAAAAAAAAAAGCACCTGAATAAATACACAAAAGTATTGGAGAGTGTCCAGATAGTGAAGGGTCTGGGGTAAGACAGCTGAGGTCCCTCAGTTTGTTAAACACAGAGCGGAGGAGGCTGAGGGGAGGCCTCATGGCGGCCTACAGCTCCCTCACAGCGGAGCGGAGGGGCAGGTGCTGAGCTGTCCTCTCTGGGGACAGCGACAGGGCCCGAGGGAACAGCATGGAGCTGTGTCAGGGGAGGGTCAGGGGGGTTTTAGGAAAAGGTTCTGCATCGGGGGGTGGTGGGCATGGAACAGGCTCCCCAGGGCAGTGGGCACGGCCCCAAGCTTCTGGAGCTTGAGGACTGTTTGGATGCCACTCTCAGATACAGGATTTGGGTTTTGGGTGGTCCTGTGTGGAGCCAGGGGTTGGACTGATGATCCTTGTGGGTCCCTTCTAAACTCAGGATAATCTGTGTTACCATGCAATGCATTTTTAAGAGGACCACAATGTTTTGGCTCCCTCTCATTTCTAGATGACAATAACCTTTCCCAGAAAGGGACTAGCAAATGACAGCTGTTTTTGATGAGATTAAGGAGTTTCAGCAGAAGAATTTGACAAATGGTATCATTTGTTGTATTAAACATAAGTGTTAAATGGTGGCTCAGGACTTGAGAACAATTAGAAATGTCTGTCAGGATGAGCTCAAAATAAATCAACAGCGATTGGAAAGAGATCGTGCTTGTGCATATGTGCCTGACAGGCAGTGTAAATAAGGAGGATAAGATCTTAAGAGTCTGTTATTTCCAAATGTGAATGTAATTCCCAGTGACACTGATGTGTATCCACAATGTGGCGATAGAATTAAACAGGGGAAAACAAGTCCAATGTGCCTACTAGCACTGCAAGTTGCGAAAGCAGTAATTCTCAAAATTTCCTTAGAACACCACAGATCTCCAGCCCCTATTGCAGCCAAATGAATTGACCCAAGACTACCACTAAACGCATTAAAACTAAATTTTGCAAAAGACAATGAACAGATGATGAATTCTCTACCTTCAGGCTTTTGTTTCTGCTTTCCTAGAAATACTTTATTGCTTTATAATTAATAGGTGTGACATGCAATACCTGAAGCATTGGTTCTCACTATACGAAATCCATTCAGAAGAGCCTGTAACATAAAAAGCTGAGTCTTTATTTTCTTTGTCAACCTGTCAAGCCACCTCAATACTTCCAAAGCTGTGTAGTAGACTCTAAGGGGTGGGGGGCAGGGGGAGAAAGAGAGGGAGAGGGAAAAAGAAGAGGAATAGGAATATTTAATTTAAAAAAAAAAAAAAAAAGACAATATAGTGGAATACCCTGTTGTAGTCAAACCATTCTTAGCAAATAACAGACTTCAGAAACAAGCAGAGCTATACGATTGCTTCACTGTGAGATTGGGACATGAAAAAACATTCCTTCTTCAGCAGAAGAAAGCAGAGTCTTCTCTGTGTTTAGATGATAACTGCATTTTTCTTCCTTGCATTGTATTTGAAACAGACTGCCTCTAGCGGTTTGGCAGCTTGTAAACGCTGTGAAAATCCTCATTCACCTCTTTGTTTTAAATATTTTAATTCACCAAATAAACAGCAACACATGGAGGGAACTTCTGTGTGATTTGCATGATGTTCCAGACATGTAGCTGCACTGTGAACAACGGGTTAATCAGTTTAAAAAGGACCAGAAATGGACCATGTATTTTTACAGAGTAGCTCCCACAGTGAGCAGAGGCATCCTCTGTGGTGGTTCAAGTGCATGGTGCCATACAAAGTCAGCAGCGCTGTATTAAGCCTAAGAAAGATCCTTTTGGCTTATCTCATTTTAAGGTGTGACTTGAGAGAGGTAATTCATGTGCCCAAAGTCAGGCTCATGTGATAATGGCAAACTTGTGCTGCTGTATCGTTCAATTCCTTGAGCTGTGCTCATAAAAATGAGGTATGTAAAGTAGGAAGAGAAATCCTACCTTTACAGTTTCATGAGGTGAGAGGGTGGCACTACTTTCTGTGTTTCTGTTGTCATTGCTCTGCACGTTTGCCAGAGCTACTCTGGCAGCAGTTTTCCTCCTCCACAGATAGACTGCTACCCTGGACTTGTTTCACACAGGCCCAGGAGCAACCACACCAGTTGCTCCTACCTTGCTGCCTGGCTCACCGTCATCATGGGAGCTGTAAAAGTCTAAAGAAATTGAAACAAACAAACAAGCCTTCTCAGAAATTTGAGCTAGGCCTAGATGCTCTCTGGTGCTGAGATCCCCATGGTGCAGGGTCTAAAACATAGGTGTTACTGATTTAAGCACCCAGAAACTAATGGTTCCTTGTTTCAGATGGGAAAAGTGAGACCTGGGGTGATGTGCTGATAGTCCTGCAGGACATCTCAGATTAAATCTGGCATGAGAAGTCCAAACTCCTGTTTTCTGCTTCTGAGTGTTAACAGCATGAACATCCTTCTCCCAGCAGTTGCATTAAGTTTCTTATTTACAATAAGACTGCAATATTCTTTTTCTCTCCAAACACTCCTAGACTTGGAACTAGTAAATTATTAGCCTAAGCATATATTGCTTTTGGTGATGAGGTGTGTGTGGGTAACGTTGTGAAGTGAAGATCAAGCTTATGTGCTGCAATTGAACTCTGACTTCAATTTACAGTGGCATTTAATCCATATACTCCCCCTTCTTTTTGAAATGAAGTACTTAATTTTGTGAGACTAACATGGGGCACAGAGGCCCAGAAATGTCATACTCTCATAGATAATAAGATTATGATATTTGAAAACACTGCAAGCAGTGGACTATCTCCTTTTTTAGCCAATGAAGCCATGGACATGGGTTAAATCTCTTCACATTTCATCCTTCCAGTCGTGATGCGTTTGTGTCCCGTTTTTATGTTTCCTGGACTGTTTCCACTAGACTAGGGAAATTTCTCTAGAAATAGCCAATAATATGCAAGTTGGATTATATTTTTAAATGTTGAGGTCAGTAGGACAAGTGGTCTTTGGAAAGCCTTTCTAATGATGTCACTGGTACTTGGTGAACTTACTCGAACCTTTGTGTGATTTGGTCTAGATTCATTTAAATTGACAGGTTTCTGGTGACATCGTTGAGTGTGGATGGGATAGTTAAATACTAAGAATTTTCTGCTAAGCTACAGGATTTTATTGATGTGCTGAGAGTTTTTAGAAAACCGGTAGAGAATTGCATTTGTGCTGTCCTCATCCAGATTCTTAAATAAAGCTGCAAGTAATGACATGCTAATAAAGCAGAGTGGGAAACGGGTGCTAAGTAATTGCTGTGTCAGCATGATGGCTCCTGAGGCAAGCACGAGAATACTCCTTGAGTATAGTTAGAAATGACACGTTCGGAATGAGACCTGCTTCAGCTGAGGTGAGCTCTGGAGGTGGAAGAAAAATGAACAGCGTCTAATCTTATATCGTTTGGAAAATTTTCTTTTCCAAATAGCACTGTTGCACCATTTTCTAGAGAGTGATTGTCACACAGTATCTGGAGGAATAATTTAGTGATAGCTTCTCAGCATTGTTCATTACTTTCTGTAACAACTTTTCCCAATAGCCAATAGGGTTCATTTTGGAAATGTAGTCCAGATAAGTCTGAGGTTATTCCAGTTGCAGCCATATGTGAGGAAAGGAGAAAGTATGTAGAAGCTGATCTGAAGTGTGATACACTTTAGTTACCACTTTGGTTTTTTTTGTTTGTTTGACTTGGTTAAAAGAATGCGTTTGGAAGAATAAGCTTCCAAACTTCAGCTTGATATCCAGCCTCAGCAAAGAAAGAACATCCAACACAAAAGTAGTTGAGGGCTGTATTTAGTGCTATCCAGAAAAGCTGTGACAGACCCATTTCGCATCAGAGACCTCACTTCTGTCAACCAGAGGACAGTTGCTGAAACCCCAGGAAATGAACAATATTCCAGCAATGTTAGTGCAAATCAAAAATCATAGAATGGCTTGGGTTGGAAGGGACCTCAGAGATCATCTAGTTCCAACCCCCCTGCCGTGGACAGGGCTGCCAGCCACTAGCTCACTAGATCAAACTGCCCAGGAACCCATCCAGCCTGGCCTTGAACACAGCCAGGGATGGGGCAGCCACAGCTTCTCTGGGCAGCCTGTGCCAGCGCCTCACCACTCTCTCAGTGAATAAAATGAAAAATCAGTGAAAAAATCAGTGAAAAATCAGTGAAAAATGCCTTTTATGTTTTCATTGGAATGAGTTTTCTTTGGGAAACTAACAAAACAAAATAGGTCGTGTAATATTGATTGTTGTGCAGACACAGAGTTGAGATAAGAATAGGAACAATTTGAAAATGCTTCAGATGCTGCTTTGAGTTTTCCTGTTGTATTTAACAATGAAAATTAAACAAACTTGTAGAATCAATTATGGAATAAAATCTCTCTTCTCCTCACAGTTCGAAGCCAAATGCATGTGCTGCTGTGCACTGCCATCTCCTGAAAGGAACGGTGTTGTCTTCAGTGTATCTCAAAAAGATTTTTGTATAGCTAAATTGGATCCTCTAAGCCTTAGTTTCTGAAGGAACCTAATTGCAGCTAGGATGCTTGGGTGGGAATTATGACTGTAATGTGTTTCTGCAATTTATTAATATATTTCTTTTGATAATGTCTCATTTTTGTAAGGTAGCTTGTTTAACACGTCAGGTGCAGTATTGTATTGAAATTTGTGTCTGATACATAGAGCTGTAAATGAAATAAGCAACAGTGAGTGCGAAACTGGAACAATTCTTCTATAGCAAGGAAGAGCATCATTTGTGAATGCTGAATGGAGTTTCATCAAGCCCAGCACTTTATATGTCCAGATATTATCAGAGTAGGATGTGCATCAGGCTAAGAAATGAGAGAAAAAGCTTAGTTTATTAGGGATAGAAATGTGTGAAAGAAATGAAAGACTCTCAGGAGAGTTCCTCTGTTGAGAAACTGCACTGGTGGATGCACTGTGCTGGGAGCAGTCCTCTGCTGGCTGGTGAGAAGGGCGGTGAGGGTGAAGGGGATTTCTGCGGTGGCTCTTGCAGAAGAAATGCTAAATAATTTGAACTTTTCTGTATCCACTGCTCAGTGAATTGCCTGGATGGTTTTAGGGACAAAGCCAGGCTTAAGTCAACATTTCCCAGCTGTAGAACAAGAAGGTGTCCTCTACAGTGTTGGCTGGAAGCTCTTGGGTTTGCCGTGCTGTTCTGCAGTGGAGCCAACACAGCCCTGTGCCTGTGTGCGTGCAATGGGTGTGTGCTCACTTTGTCCACTGTGGAGTTTGTTACAGAATTATTCCACACAGAATTTGACTAATTACTATAATTACTTTCCAAATTCTTTCTCCTAAACATTAACACTGTTACTTAAACATTTGAAGGAACAGTTTTACATGGTTATTAACAACAACATCTGCTGTGCTAAGCAGTCATGGCCAGCATAGGTGTACACCCCTCACTCCACCCATCAAAAAAACAACTAAACAACAACAACAAAAAACCTGAGATCAACCACATCCCTAGACAAAGAAAACAAACCTAAGCCAAACAAGCACAAATAGTTTTGGCTCAAAAAGTCATGTATTTTCTGAGATGAGAAACAAAAACACGTTTTCAGATACTTCGTTGGATAAAGTCTTTTGTACCGTTAAATGCTACCTGGATACAAAATAATCTTCTTTGTGAGGAAGATGGGGTTTGCAGCATCTTGTATGCCAAGTGTGGAGTTTTTTTATGGAGCTAAACAACAACAACAACAAAAAAGGGAAACAGAAATGGAAGCAAGGGGGAAAATGAATGTTTTCAGCAGAGATTTGCACAGAGATGACAGCTGAATGAGATGGAGAGGTAAAGAACAGCTGTTCCAGATGGTGGCAGCTTCAGGAGGAAAATGCTTGAGTCAAAGCGGTCAGGTTGTACGAAGAGATGATGCTCATGGAGAATGAGTGGTGCTGGCAGGGAGATGGGTGGTGAAGGTCAGGGGGAAAATGTGATAAATAATGCATATGGAGTTAACTTCTCTTAAGGTAGCCATTGCCTGGAAATCAGTCTTTTTCCACGGCAATTGCAGGTTTTTCCTGAGATTGTCAGTAGTCAACGTTATTTGTACCCTTTGTCTGCCTCAACACATACATTGCCTTAGATGAGTTTTCTATTTTCAGCAGATGCTTGAGAATAAATAAACCTGAAAAAGGAAGACTTTTCATAATAACAGATAAAATTTCCAAAAGTCTGTTTTTGAAGCATCCCTTCTGTCTATTTAATTTATGAAAATGGAAGCCTTAGAGGTGCTGGAAAGCTTTAGAGACCTGATTTGGGGCTTTAATCAACAAAGCCTTCATAGGACTATCACACTGTGATTTGAACTGTCTCTGCTTTATGAATACAAATTAATGGCAAATAAGAGATGCTAAAAGTAACATTATAGATTAAAGAAAGTGAAAAACTAAACCCTGTAGCCTGGGAGATCTTTAATGCACCTGAAGAATCGACTCTGCAAATTTTTGGAAGCCTTTACAATGCCAGCTTCTGAGTTTAATGGTTTCCTGTTGATGATGCTCTGCTTGAAGGTTTTGGGGGAAAGGCAGAACAGTCGCTTTCTGTCAGATTCATAAAAGGAGAAATATTTTTAATTAACTAGTTAAAAGTAATTTACTGACTTCAAGAATCAGAGGATTGGCTGGAGTGATTCTAATCTAGTGGTGTGTAATCAAAGATCCCCAATATTTCTAGCTGGAGTTGATGCATCCCTTCACTTTCTGCCCTAAATTATCTTCAAATACAGAAAATGTTTTTGTTGTGAGGTAGTTCCTGGGCTTGTGTTTGGAGAACTGCTCATCAGGAGTGAGCGAAGGGGTGATGTTACAGTGTAAAATGTCCTCAGTGCTTATGATTAATGCTTTGGGATACTGTGGGTGAAATGTGCAACCTGGGTTTTTTTTTTTTTTTTTTTTTTTTCTTTTCCCTCCAGGGGCAATTTTTGATGAATCTGCCAAAAAAGATGAGGAAGTATTTCGGATGGCAGTTGCTGATCTCAACCAGAATGATGAAATCTTACAAACGGAAAAAATCACATGTTCAGTGACGTTTGTTGATGGCAACAATCCATTTCAGGCGGTTCAAGAAGGTAGGATCTCTAAGCTGATTTTCTACTGTTGTTTCTGCAAAGGCATGCTAAGTGCTACCCTGATAGCTTCCTGCCTTTGTAGGACATTGGCAGTTTTTGTTGGCTCCTTTTTTCCATAGAGTATCTAATATTGAGTTTGCTTTTGGATTTGGCTGGTATGGTTTGTATTGGTCTGGTGACTTCAGGCTGTGATCTTCAGCTTTTGCAGTAGAGGCTATTGGGAAATGGCAAGTCTGGCAGTTTGCCAGTAACTTCTCCTCTTTCAGGCTGTTTTGAAGTGTTTGTCATACCGATGGTCCTTACTTTATGATGTCTTAATACTATTTCTTGGTTTCATTTCATGTGAATACCAGCTTACTTAGTTGGAAAAGATAGCTGGCCGTGTGTCTAACCTTTTAGCATGTACGCTTGAGAAAGTTACCTATTTTAGAGCAGGGATTAGAGATAACCTGATGACTCAGAAAGCTACCTGTGTCCAATGTGATTTTGCACTCACTCCATCCTGTGCAATTCCCCAATTATTGCGCAAGAGATGAGGATGTTGCTTTGGGCTCGTGATAGCAGTAAGATGATAGCAGGATTCAATATCTGAAATCCCCCTGGGCTGGTGTGACTGAATAATTGTCTGGAAAGACAGCTTTCTGAGGTCTTTAGAAGTATGGATTTGAATGTTTCCTAAGCATTTGTATTTGCTATTCTAGCATAGTAATCTCTTTCTGAGATGCAGAACATATGTTTATTATAGGCATATTATTAAACTTGTGTTAAAAAGAAAGCGAAATGTTGATGACTTCCTATATCCTCGCCAGCTACTCTAGGTTGACAGTTCAACGTGAGATTTGAGTAGCTAACGTGCAAACAGCTGCTGCAATACCCTGAAGTTAAAGTCAAATATCTCTTTGGCTTCAAGGGGCTTTTGACAAGGCAGTGTTAATTGAAAGGTAGCTATTACTTATGTGAATTTCTTTTTGTCAGTGACATTAGTAATTTCTGAAATTTCAGGAATTTTTGGTTTTGTTTAAATTGTAAAAGCAATGGATACGCCTGTGTAGTGAGAAGTGTTACAATCTGGACTTTGTGTAAGGCTAAGGCAGAAAAAGAAGTGACTTTGAAATCATTTCAATGGGAATCCATTCAATCTATTTCAATCTGAAAAGACACACACATAAAAACTATGAGATTGGTTTAGAATCTAGAGCGGGGAAAAATGGCTAAGTGAGGTCAATCTTTTTTTAGAAACTGTCTTCACTGTTACTATTTAAGCTTTTTTGCAATTGCTTCAGGATAGATAATGTTAGGTGGTGCTCTTTGATTAACAGCAAGAAAACAGGAGTGTCTAGAAAACTAAAGCATGCCAAAGGAGCTAATGGCCTCGTGCTTCAATGTTCAATTATTCTTTTTTCTTTTTTTTTTCTTTTTTTTTTTTTTGAAAACAGTTTCATTTGTCATTCTGGAAAATCATATAGTCAATACTTGAAACATTAATGGGGCATGAGTTTTAATACCATGCGTCAAGGGGAAAAAGTCTGTTATGATATTGATGAGTTCAAGAAAGTATTTGCCAGTAAAAACTGTTCCTTGTGAATATGTCATTGAATGCAGCTGCATGGCTGGCAAAGCCTTGTATACTTGAAGTAAGGAACAGAAGTTTCATCTTCTGCGTGTGTTTATCTGTGAAAATTTGTTTTCCGATCTATTTTTCTACACTTAATGTTTGCTTTCAATTTGTTTTAATTGAATATATGCATGAGTTGTACTGTAGTGTTTCAATTCCTTGACAACAGGTTCCTCCCATTTTCCTTTCTGCCACATCCTTGTATCGTACCACTTCTATCCTGGTCTTGGCTGGATCTCTTACACACATTTATGGAAGGGAAGAGGATCTCGGTAAACATTGCCACGAATCTCATGCCTTATATTTCGCTGTTCATTGAGGTGGGGGGGAAGGAAAGGGAGAGCTAGGCCAGCCTGTAAGCAGAAAAAGCACGTATCTTGTATGAGTAATAGTGTGCTTAGCCAAACAGCAGACATTTTTTTGTGTTCAGTATATAAAAGAAATATTAGAATAAGGCAGAATTTCAGTGTATTAAACATGTGGATCATTCAGTATGTCCAAACTTGCTATTTCTGTGCCAGTGTAGCTTTTGGTTAAGCAGCACGGCAATGCTGATAGGAGTCCAAGGTATCGTGTCCTCTCCTAACGCTAACGCGTAGAGCCTAAAGTGCAGAAATGATATTTTGATAAGCTGTTTGGAATTCACTTTATTCTAGCACATAACTACTTTTTCTGCTTTTGACTGTTGTTTTCATCTTGTTGAAACTATAGAGTAACTTCTAAAAATAAAAAAGCTTTTCATGTTTGGCAAAATGTTAATTTAAAACATTGAATACCAAATAGTAACTTAAAATTGGCCTAAACTTGTCTAAAGTATGCCACAATAGGGAAAGTGCTTAGAAACTTGTATTCGATTTTGAATTTCAAAAGCCGTGAAGTCATGAGCAAAGATCTGATAAAGTGAGACATTATTTGCAGAGAAGATATTTACAAATGTATTTTTAATAATGATCCACTCAGGAAAAGCATGTATTATTTCAAACTTTTGTTTCATTTTATTAGCAACATTAGCGAGCAACCTCTGAACAAAGTAAACAGGAGCACTCAGATAATTTGTATTGATTTTTGGACATAAAGATAATTAATTTGATGGGACTGGCTGCTGCATACTGCTTACTGTTCTTCTGTCTGAATCTGTTTTTATAAATTATTATGGTGCCCTGAAATGTCTTCCATTTGTACCTTCGGGCATCTCATTAGCAGTTCTGATTGGAGTGATGAAACTATATGGCAAAGTGGTTCTATCCCAGAAGAGCTGTGAATGACATGCCCCATAACATCACTGGAAGTGCCCTCCGGGGCAATTTATAGGCATGTTACAGAGAATGGAAATAGGAGATGAAATGGATTTTCTTCAAATTAGGGAAATTTTCCTCCCCTTCAGTTGATGCTGTGTCAAAGAGGGCCAACAGTGAGTGTGATGTGTGCACAACTCGTGTTGGTGTGTCAGCGCTGTAGGACAGTGAGGACACTCCATCAGCATGTGATGAGGACGAGTTGGACTGCTATGGGGGAAAGCAAGCCCATGGTGGCCAGGCTGGGGTGAGGAGCAGGGAACTGCATGGCCAACATGTGGAGCTGCTGTGGGATGGGCACAGGTTAGCAGGGGAGTGTGGCCAAGAGGGGTGGCTGAGGCAAGTAGGTGGCACATTCCAGACCAGCTCAGGGCAGCTGCGATCCAGCTGCTGAAAAGTGCATGTACCTATGGTAACATCCACTGCACGATTTTGCTTCCTATCTTGCTTTCTTTCTTCACTGGAAAATACTTCACAACATTTATAATGCTCTTCTTCTGTGTGAGGTCTCAAAACGTGTGCTAGCGTGAGCGAGAGGAAGAATATTATGTGTTTTTTTTTTTTTTATTATTATTATTTGCTGTGCCAACATTGGGTGCTACAAAGCAGGAACTTAGGTTTTCTTTGTGCAGGCAATGACAGAAATAGTGATAGTCAGTTTTTGCATGGTAGCAAGTTAATACTGTAAACACCATGAAACCTGGAATTACGATCCATCCTAGTGACAATAATAGTATATATACTATAATAGAATAGACTTCCTTTCTTGTGAGACTTGAATTTACAGCAGTATTTAAACAGAGGTGGGATAGGCACTCTACAATGTACTTAATCTGTAATTATTTTTGAAAGGTGATATGTTTCTATATTTCTTTTTAATAAATTGGGTTGTTGGTTTATTTATATATTTTTACAGGGAAATTTGGTCAAAATAAATACATCACGTTTGTCAGAAAATCATTGCATTTTCATAACTCTCTCATTTTTATTACTCTTGTGCTTACTTCAATACTCAAATAATTAAAGCCTAAATTTTATGGCTCAGTTTTATGGCTATTACCTGCAATCCTTAATTTGTCATTAATAATGTGATCACATGGCTGCTGCATGAAATACACATTTTCTAGGGATACTCAGCTGAGTTACCTTGCTAGATAGACCACTGGGTTTCAATCCGCTGCTGATGATTTTCTTGTCTCCCTGGTCCTCCGTTTTCCAGCCATTTTACTGCAATACTGATTTACTCATATCTGGAGGAAAGCATTTTTCATTGATGCAGGTATTATTGTCCACCTTAATTCCTGTCCCAAATTTCACAGAGGGCAAGTGATGAGAAGGTGGCCTTTGGCAGCCTGAAACCAGAGGTGACTCTCTGGCTCATGCTGATTTGCCTCCTAGGGCAGCACAGTTCCTACAGCCCCACTGCTGCCATTCCCACCTGCACATAAGAGTTCTGGAGCACACCCTGCAGATGTTAGCAGTGCTGGAGGCATCCACAGCATCTGGAAGGCTGTCAGATCTCGGCAGAACCCACATCGAAACGTCTGTGCGAGGTCCTTGGAAATCCATTTCTAGCTTCTTAAACCCTGTGGCAAATATGTTGTTTGTATTTGGTGGTGCATGTTTTTGTCCTACTCCTTTCCCTACCTCTTTTATTATTATTATTATTATTATTATTTGGCAGTATCATGTTTTACTTATCTTAAATATTCTCTATAGTGATCCAACATTTTCTTCTATAGGCAAAACACATGAAAAATTTTACAGGTGCTGTTTGAAATCCACTTTGACAAGTTTTCCTATTTCTATCATGTATATGTGGGGTTCGCTTTATTTATTTTTTAATCCAACCTTTTTGTCATTCAGGTTAGTCACCAGAGTATGCTTACAGACACCAACTCAAGCCTCCGTAATGGCTTTTGAAAGCTTATTGTGATCAGTGAAGTAAATAAGGCAGTGAGTCATAACTAAATGGGATTCAGCTGTAGAGTATCAGAGGTTTGTAGGGCGGCAATATGTATGAAGGTCACATGCAGAATTTTATTCAAGCAAAGTTTTATGGTCAAATTATGGCCTTATGGATACATCTGCTTTGGCCTTTGGGACTAGATGAATGTAATAAGGTTGTCCTTTCCTATGGTTTTTTTT
>VXAV01001905.1:185086-195754 GCA_013399715.1 Alectura lathami
AAAGGAGAAATGCAAGTCTTTATGCACATACTAATGCTCAGATTTGACAAGGCTGGAAAGCTTTAGGAAATATTGGGGTCTGTGTATGCCGTTACTTGAAGGCGTTGCTTGTGGTGACATTTTGACTAAGTCAGAAGTGTTTAGTAATTTCCCCAGAGAGCTGCATTCTATCAAGACCACTCAAAAGCTCAAGAAACATGGGTGTGAACAAAAAGTCTATACTACTTCTTTCTGTTTGTTTGTGGATCTTGAGGAAAAAAGGATCGCAGTCTCTGAGGGCATCAGTTGTTGTGTTGCACACAAAAAAAATGTAAGCCAAATTATTAATTAAAAATATTTATCAAGCAATAGTAAATTGCATCGTTCTAAGATCTGAAATACATTGGTGTATCTGGTTCCTGTGAAACTTGAAATGAAGTAAACCTTTAGAAAAACATGAAATGCTCACTTACTGGTTATGAGTTGAATAATTTGTCTCATTTGAGACCTGGGATCTCTTCTCCCACCCCACCCCTCTTTCAATCTCTATTCAGGACTCAAATTCTGGTAATAGAGATGAAAAATTATCTCCCTTGGAGGAGGGAGTTGTATCTGTAATTCTGTACAGATCACAGAAATGGATATGGAGGATTTAGGACTAATTCTCTAGCTCTCACTTTCAAAACAGGAGTTGAGTAGAAACTGATGCCTGTAACGTCTGTTGGATACCGAACAATGATAGTGCAAGAAAGAGGTGGGTTTGCATTTTTCAGCTAATAACAGGAATTTCAAGATGTTTCTTCAAATTAGTCATCTGAATAAACTCTTGGTATTTATATATCGCAGTACGTCAGTGGAAAAGAAAGTACTGTAATTATAAAACCACATAAAAAAATACCTTCAAACAATACAATAGTTTGTATAGAGAAATGTGTGGGTACGTACAGGATATTAACTTGTAGCCTTGGTAACGACAAGAATTTTGTCACAAGGACGTGCATGATGTCATCCATCTTAAAATGCAGCAACAATCTCTTCCTTTACACCTATCATTGCAGCAGCAACTTGAGCATTTCAAATACTCATTCCCTAAAGCTTTACCTGGCATAAAAATGACCTGGCAGATGTCTTGCAGAGTCATTACATCTGGCAGCTGGAATATATGTTGAGATGGAATAGACGGCAGTTGTGGGAAATATCTGAATTTTTGGAAAAGTTGAATATGATCCCCAGGTTGTATGTTACACTTGGATGAAAGTGAACTTTGACATGTTTATCTGGTTTTGGTAGCCTGTCTGTCAACTGTCTTAGAGCTCACTCAAAGTCTGCAGTCAGTGTATTTCTTAAATTGTTGCATTATCTCCAGATGCATGCAATTTAAATTTAATCATAAGGTGTCATACTTGGTCTGTCACTACAGAATTAGGTAAAGCATGATTCCGTAAGTGTACACTTAAGTGGTCTGTTTTATGAGGTTATCCTGTTCTGTTATGAAGTTGACCCTTGAAACATTTGAAACAAGTTTTGTCTCTCTGTGTACCGTGCTCTGGACTTGACTAATTTGGAAAGAGCACTCGCTGCTTGGCTGGGGTCCCTATTGCAGGCCTCCTCAGCTGATCTGCAGGGCTGTGGTCATATGGACGAGGAACATGGCATCTACGGTGGGCCAAAGCAGGGGGAAGGTTAATTTGTACCCAGAAAAAGTAATTTGTATTCAATGAGTTACTCCTCTTCCAATTTATATCCTATTTCTGACTGGATCTTTTTGTGATCTCTTATCTGCAGAGAATGTCCATGAGGATACACTATTAAGAATAGATATTGTGGAACAGATTTCCATGCGGGTAGCATCTATGTTGTTCAAGTCACAGACAGCCTGAGACAGATTCACCACTCCGCTTTAGAATACTCTGTTCTGATTTTACTTATTCTATTTTCTTCTGTCTAGTAATTTTGTGTACGTTTACACCGTACTTACTTAGGAGAAGATGGAAGCAGAGGGTTAGGAGGAAATTTATAAAGACTCCTGAAAGTGGAATCTTCCTATTTTTTCTTTGTAAGCTTGTTTTATCTTTGTTTGCTTATTTGTTTGCTAGCTCTCTAACTATAGAGCATGAGGGTTTATGTAGCATTTATATATATATATATATTTTTTTTTTTTTTCTGCAGAATAAGTAACCTATGTAAGATTTCATTACAGACAAAATAGCATAATGTGATCTTACTAGGAGCTGCTCCTAGGGACAGTTGTCATTTCATATATTTTTGCCTATCCAGTTAAATAGCAGTTTATGCAGATGTTAATTTTGGACTATTCAAATAAGTGTTTTGGCTTTTTTTTTTTTGACAAGTGTACCGACACTACACCTCCACCTCATATAATTACCAGACTGATTGGTACTGATTATAACATGTCCTCAAATTTTTTTTATCAGCTTGATAGGTTTTCATTATTCTGTTTGTGATGGTTGATACTACAGAGAGAGGCCTATAGTTATGGGTTCACTCTCCTTCGCTTTATAAAAAGAATACTTTTACCGTTGCACAAAATCCTCATTATTTCAAGTGTTATATATAATAACAATATTATCAGATTAGCAATTATATCATAGAATCATCAGAGTAAGAAGGGAACTTTAAAGGTCACCAACGCAGAGCGGAGGGGCAGGATCACCTCTCTTGCCCTGCTAGGCACATTTTTTCGGATGCGGCCCAGGATGCGGTTGGCTTTCTGGCCTGCGAGGGCACACTGCTGGCTCATGTCGAGCTTGTCATCCACCAGTACCCCCATGTCCCTTTTGGCAGGGCTCTGCTCAATCCTTGCATCCCCCAGCTTGTATAGGTAGCAGGGGTTGCTGTGACCCAGGTGCAAGACCTTGCCTTTTGCTTTGTTGAAGCTCAATTTCCTTGGCTAATTTCCTAGGACTATAGATATTTATCTTTACTGATTTGAAAGTATTTCTCCTTAATGAATAAGACTATTGCCAGAAAATAATGTAAACGTACTGAAAATGCAGTATGCTTTTCTTTTTAATGGTGGTGTTGTTTTTCCCCAGGGTCTCTCTTTGCAGAAGCCCAGCCTTCCAATATGTTTACAGCAACAGTATTTGGGCTGTTCAGAAGGGCTGTCCACATTGTGAGATGATGATCAGTCAGAAAAAGCAGGGCTATGACATAGCAATTCAGATGTCTAAGTAGAAAGAGAAATGTTCCCCAGACTGAGCTAATATCACTTGTCATTTTCAAGTTTCAGAGTCTCCCAAGAGTGCAATTTAGCATAATGTGCATTGATGGAGGCTGAGAAATCCAGGGGTGGGGTAGAGGAGATTTTTCAGAGTATGATAATGGCTATTTGTGGAGAGGCACCATACCTGAAGAGCAAAAACTGGACATCCCTGAGCAATGTGAATCTGTTCCTTCCCCTTCACCCACTTCCCATGGCATCATATTCAGGCTGTTTTCAATAGCTACACCAACAAATGAAATCTGTTTACTCCAACTAAAACTCTAGGTACAGAGGAGACAAACCCAAGTTTATTGCCTGATTTACTTTCTGCTCCTTGCTCTGCATTATTGTGAGGGGGCAAGAGATCTTCATGTTTTATTCAGTTAATATAATGTATATTTAATTTGCATTTTTAATGTTTTCGAAGGTGAAGGATAACAACTTCAGCAGCAATGAGCATGGTAATTTAATTGGTCATAGGGCAACTCTAAGATTCTCAGAAATGTCTCCATTGTGAAATCTTGCAGAGCCTGAAACAAGAGTCCCGGTCCAAAGCTCACCTGCATTAAACCATCATCCTCACCCCATGAATTAACACAGAGTCACAGCTGCACAGCTGTCTTGGTGCTGCCTGTTTGTTCAACTCTTTACAAATGTTTGCGGGAGGAGAAACCAAATCTAAATGGATGAATGGAGACCACTAAGGCATGCTGAACACTGCTGAATGTTTCCTTTAATTCCTCTGTCACTGGAAAATATTGAGATTATCATTTTGAAGACACTGTTTCTGGACCTGAGAAAGTGGGGGAGAAAACATGTTCCTTTTTAAAAGGGTATATAAAAAAAAGTTATGTTCCCTAATTCAGCAACTGCTTGTAGGATCCATTCTAGCTGTACATGTCCCTGTTCTCACTGCAGGGGAGCTGGACTGGATGACCTTTAAAGGACATTCCAACTCAGATGGTTCTATGATTCTATGAGAGCACTTTTTACCTGCACAGATTGCACGTTATGAAAGATAGCCAAAATAAGATGAGACAAATACACTCCAGACTGCTGACGTATGTGTATGCCTTCTTCTGCATTCTTCATGGCTTAAGGAGGTGTGGATGGTTCTATCAAACAAAAGGATCTGCATTCTGCAGGTTAGATGCTGAGGTGATAATATTTTAAACCAGCTAAGAAATATTGTGAAGTGCGAGCTCAGATATAACCACTCTTGAATCAAATGGAGGTAATTAAAGTTGGTCCAAAGAGGCTATTTATCTATAGTGTGTAATCGTACACACTATATCAATCTGTAATTACCAAAATACAGATCACTTAACACATAAATTAGGTACTATTTTTGCAGTTTTTCCTCAATGTGGCTGAGTCTCAGCTTTTTTGAGCAACTTAATCATGGGTGTTAGATGTAAGCCTATGTTTGCTTAAAAAGACGCCATTAGCAAGGGTACCGCATGACGTACACACTGAAGCACTGTGTAAGTTTTCCTCTTCCAAGCCTGTTTCTGCATCTTTGTTCCAATCTTTTGTTTGTTTGTTTATTTTTAAGTTACCATATAATAAAGAATAAAATCTCTTCTCCCTACACGTTGTTTGCTGCTTTCTTTTCTCTAAAACTTCAGTTTCTTTTGGAAAGTTCTGAAACACAGGATGTCTTAAGTATGCCGTTGATTGTTAAAACATGAATATGAAAGTAGCCAAGGTGTCTAAAATTCTTTTGCCCCTGAAGTCGGTGAATCTTCCCACGATGGCTGTCCTACCTGTTCCTACAGTGATGCATCTTCTTAATTGTTTTTGTCCTTCTGATGCATATTTTATATTGGAAAGCCAGAATTATGAATATGCTGATTGCCCCTTATGTAAAGCTGATAAATATTTTCAGTGCAACTAAGAGTAAGCTGGTATTTTATTCTTTAACTTTGTTAGATTTTTAGACTGCTTAACTCAGTAATGTCTTAGACATAAGAATCCTTGCACCTCCTGCCACCCCCTTGTAAGCCAAGCCATACATACAGAGTGGGTCAGGGGACAATTTCATTGAAAACACTTATTTAAAAACAGGTCACAATAATTTCAGCAACATCAAGCCCTCACATTTGTAAGTCAGTTTAATCCTGTATGAGTTATTGTTTAGTTTAAGGTTATTAATTACCAGCTGCCGTTCAGTTAGTGGCAACATGCCAAGAAAGCACTCAGAAGCCTCCCTGTTCACCCATCTATCCACTGCAGTCAGCTGGAGTCAACCAGAACATTTGGCTGTAGAGCAGAAAACTTCAAAGAATTGGTCTGCCAAGCTTTTAAATTCTTAGAATTATTATTTCTGTTAATAAAATGCAGATCTGCAGCATCATTTTTAATGTCTGAGTTTAGGTAGAGAGGGAGGAGACAAGAAGTGAGAGGGAATTGTATGAGTGCTGTGTTATCCCACCTGCTAGCAGTCGTTAAAATAGTATTAGAGGTAGATGAGCGATAGACTGCAGTCACAGCTATCCCAAATTGTGGCGCTTTTTCCTACTCACTGGTTTCTTTTGAAAGTTACTTCATTTTTATATCTCATTTTGTCATGATCTCCTCTAGCCATCACTGTCTCTTTTTCTCCCCCCCCCCAAAAATATTTGTCTTAGCAAGAGGTTACCACACAGTGCCATATATTTTTCTCTGCAAGCAAGTTATCGAGGCCTATTGGAAATTACATTATTACAGCATATACAGTGCAATAACCTATCCAAAAATATGAAAAGAAAATCAAAGGAGAGCAAGTTTATTTTCATTACACTCACACCATTTGACATCTGTAGCTTTTTATGTGATGAACTAGTGCTTTCAGATGAATTGCACACTCTGACTGCTCTTCACTTGTGGATGCTGCAGTGCAGGGTTATGGAGGAAAAGCAGGACACTTCACCAAGTAGCTCCACAGCACAAGTGATAACATCTTCCAGCCAGCTCCTGCACAGCACTGGGAGACCTGTGAAGGGCATCCACTGGCTAAATGAGCACATATTCCCCAAAGAAGCAGTTGTGGGAGTTTGACTTCAGGGCTGACAGACAGCACTGCTCTAAATGTGCCTTTATTTTATTTTCAATCTCAGTGTACAACACTAGCCCTGTAGGGTACTATGCAGAGACAGATAAACACTTGTGCGAAGGGGCTTCTGTATTTAAAGTACAAGAATGATTCCAGGTCTGAAACAGTGACATTAGCAAAAGTCAAAGTCATGTTTAAAATGAGGAGCAGAGCCCTACATGCTATTTTGGGACAAGTCAGCCGTTGTTAGGCGCTTTCCTTTATGATATATAGATTTTTCCCCTGAGATGATCCTGCTCAGTATAACCAAAGAGCTTTCTGATAAATTGTGTAGGTGCAAAAACAGTTTTACAGGAGATTTTATCATTTAGGAACATTATTACAAGAAAATGTTGTAAGGCCTCAAGCAGAAGCTCTTAAAGCAAGATGCTTTAGCATTATGTATTATTAAATAACTATAACATGCAGAGAGAGACATGTAAAGAGTGCTTACTGAGACTTGTCCTTGAATCTGTCTAAATAATCTTGGCACATAGTAATCTCTTGTCTTTTTGTTGCGTATTTTATTTCTGTCTTTTTATTTCAGATATGAGCATGTTAGATTAGACGTTGGTTAGATATTAGGAGGAAATTCTTCCCTGAGAGAGTGGTGAGGCGCTGGCACAGGCTGCCCAGAGAAGCTGTGGCTGCCCCATCCCTGGCTGTGTTCAAGGCCAGGCTGGATGGGTTCCTGGGCAGTTTGATCTAGTGAGCGAGTGGCTGGCAGCCCTGTCCACGGCAGGGGGCTTGGAACTAGATGATGTTTGAGGTCCCTTCCAACCCAAGCCATTCTATGATCCATGTACCAAATGAGCCCTGCATCCCTGGAAAGGAATTGAACCCAAAGCATGAGACATGTAACAACTTTCTGTGAATGACTGACATTCAGGATATCATTAAACGTAACTGCAGGCTACTTTCTGTTATCTCAGTCTTCCAATGCAACAGTTTTAGACGAGAGGAACATATTTTATGACACCTTCCTGCCTCACGATACTCCTACACTGAAGGAGCTGCTGTTTCCTTTCATCTCATCACTTCATTCATTGTTCTGTGTGGTTGTAGGAAGCCTTTACATTGAACTTGGTGCACATACACCTGGCAGTACAGGGAAAGCATCTGATGATACAGAGTACTGCTGGAAACTGAAAATGTCCTTAATATTCTCTCTTTAGGGGAGGAGAAGAGCTGGGATGCATATATCTTTGCAGGCAAGTGGAAGGAATAGGGGAGGAGGTGCTAGCAATCAACTGTCTTGATTTTAGCAATGGAAGGGAAAGGAGATTTAAAACCACAGCTGATGACAAACTGTTAAGAACACTTACTGTATTTCACTTACAAAATCTACAACTAACATCCATCTTACCTCCATGAAGGTACAAAGCCAGTGTTGTAACACAGGTGCATGCTATGCAGCTGAGACTGGCATTGCTAGGCAGGAGGCAACTTTTTCATGTCCTCAGACCAGCACGACACTAAGTCAGGAACTACTTCTAAAGTGATGTGGAGACAACTCAGCTCTAGAGATGTCTCAGTAGCAAATGTGCACAAAGGAGAAGCCTTAGGCAACAGATGTATTTGCTGTGCGTGGCTTTCTGGGCTTAATTCTCCAGCTCTTCTTTGTGATTGCTAAACAGACCTTTTAGATCTAAGTCCCCATGGGCTGTTACCTTGTTCCATTTCTTTCCCCTCCGAACTTTTGCTCTTGCCTTCTGTGGACTTCCCATGTTTGCTGACTCAGTTAACTCTATTTGTCCACCTTTATCTATCTATCATGCTCTCCTGAACTGAAAACCAAAACCTGATTTTGTTGAAGTGATAAGCTTAGATCACAATGTCCCACCTCCATGTGTGATTAGCTAGAACTGTACCTCTTAAAGTCTCTAAGGCATTACTGTGTATTATCAAATGGTGAGTTTGTTTTCATCCACAGGTGGATGGGTCTTGTGTGAGAAAAACTGATCCTTGAACAGTAATTCTTTTGTACCCTGTAAGGTTTCAGATGTATTTGTGATCCTATTTGATGAAACAAGCCACACTGAGAGAAGCAGATCCTGGGGGCTTTACTGATGAGTAGTAATGGATTTCTTCTTTTTCTGCTTGCAGACTAATAATTTGTTAATGGTTCCGTCAGAATGATACTTGTTGCATTAATAACAGATTAAATAAAAACGTTCTTTGCCTGATCGAATGCCCAACTTCCATGCTTGTATGTCTGCTCCACTGATATCTCTGGGGGAATCCAAAAGATTTTTTTTTTTTTTTTGTAGCAAGATCATGAAATTCTGCTGAGCCAGCCTGCCCATCAAACTTGATTCAATAGTAGTGAGCATGTGCTTATTCTCATTGTCTGGTTTGTTGTTAAGATGATCATCTTGTTTTCTCATAATTGTAATAAGTGGAAACAATGAGCCTTTGCATCTGCACAGTTAAGTTTTCACGGTTATTTTATAAGTCTAATTTAAGCAACTCTCTCTTTCTGGAGTATAGGGATTTTTTAATTAGACAGACTTGAGTTTAACTTGCATATTTCTTGTCAGAAACAGTATCAAGTACTGTTATCAGCATGTAGAACTACTGACGCTTAGTTCTGGAATGAGATAAACACACACAAATTTAATTTTCCATTGTTACTGATCTTCCATATACTTCAATGAGATGATCTGTGCCTACATACAGATGAGTAGGTCAATTGGAGAGAAATTTCTGCCTTCTTCTGAGGCATCAGGTCTTGCTGGAGGAGCTGACAGACTGCAGCTATCAACCATTCTATCCTTTAGCCTGGAAATAAGAAAACGTTTGTTAATGGACTTAGTGGATTTGTTCTTCACTGGGTATTGCTATTAGTCTGGAAGCATGAATACAAATAACACGTGATGCCAGACTCCATTTAAGCAAGCAAATAGTAGTGCTTAAAACATAGTGGGAAGACTTATTCACTCCAAGTTTAATGTGTGACTTGAAATGCCTTTGTGAAATGTCTATTTTGTGTGTGTATATATATATATTTTGTTAGCTTGTCTGTTGAAGAGTGACTGTTTCTGAAACATAATGAGCTCTTGCAGCACTGCTTAAATAATATTCTGGCAGTGTTATATTTGGAGCAGAAAAACCTAGGGCACAGTGTTGTGATGGGTATGGATTTCACATTCATGAGGATTCTGAGGCAAGAAAGGCAAGAGCTTTCATTTTTACTCAGCTCTTAAACTTGGCGGCTTTTAGCGTTATGCCTGTTAACTTTTATAGATGTCATACTTTTTTATGTTAATGGTACAGCTTTGAATATTGTGAGAAGCTCAACTTCTGCTCATCAAACTAGTGTACAAGCAAAATTATGACACTTCATAGAGTCATAGAACCATACAATGACTTAGGTTGGAAGGGACCTTAAAGATGATCTACTTCCAACCCCCTGCCATGGGCAGAGTTGCCAACCACTTCTTCAAAATGGCTAAAAANTGCTTATTGATGTTAAGAATGGATTTGGGGAATGTATCAGGACTAGCAGAACTTCACACCTGCTTAGGAGAGGAATTTCTACTGAAGCAGGTGTAGGCATTGGCAATTTCAATTTTGCTGAAACTTGTGCCAGACTTCACAGTGAGGTAGTGGGAAACCACCTGCGTTTCTGTGGAGCTTGTTTTAATGACTGGATAATGAATATGTGTCACTTTCCAAAGTCCCACACCAAAAAAGTATAAAATCTTCTTTGCTTTCAATCTTCTTTGCTTTCATTCATTATAGCTAGAGGCAAGTGCTACTTTTAGCAAGGGAAATGCAATTCATAGTGTAGACTGATGTATCTCAGAAATAATTGAGAGCTGATCTGTACTAGAACCCTTCCCACAGCATGAAGTAGCCAGTGAACCAAGCAGAGAAAGAAAAATGATTCCACCTCTGCTCTGCTGGGAGAGGTCCTGGCATGAACAAAAATGCGCTAGCAGAAGGATGATTTTTGTAATTCATTTGTGCCTCTCTGTGTGACAACCTTGACAGAAGTTTCTTCCAATGACCTACAACATTTCCTCACTCAGTAGCTCTGTTTCTCCCATTGTTCGTCTGATGTAGAAAGGCTGTGCGCCAAGCTTTGTTTTGGAGTGAGTTTAGAGTTTGCTGTTTTTTTTTTTAATTTTTATTTTTTTTCAGAGAATGAGAGGAGACAAGTGTAATTTTTGTTATGGTTTCCTGACCTATAGCAAAAGATGTTAAGAAGAAAATAGTATTTTCTTTCTCTCTTTTGTGTAGTTTGTTCCATACCCAGTATCATGGCTAGAATGATCTCCCTATTTACAAACAGATGTACATCAGATTCAGGAAAGTACAAAGTGGAGTGCAGTCCATTGCAAAATTTGGCCATAAAAATATTGTAGTGGTCTTATCATCCAGTTTA
>VXAV01001905.1:195853-212721 GCA_013399715.1 Alectura lathami
TACACACATTCACAAAGGCAATATTCATGTAAAATTCATTATGGTCTACTTGCTATATTGCTTTGCCCATTTAACTTCAGATAGAAGCAAAACAGGGAGGATGTAGTCCGCATCTGCCTCATGTATGATCTTGGCCAAGTTACTTAGACTCAATTTCCTTGAGATACAGAAAGTAAAACAGTGTCAGTAGAAATCATTCATTAGGTTTAAAAAATAAAAAACCGTGGGTAATTTTGTTGATTATGGTGATGTTAATAAAAGTCTGGTGTGAGAATTTTTATTTTATTTTTTGAAGAATTTTCCTCTTTTTCCATAAACCAGTGCAACAGCTGCTATTTCTCCACATTCCTTTTCACTAGCTTAGGTATTTTTTTAATTTACAAATAATAATTTACTGGCGCTCCATATGTATCTCTCGTGGTAAGGTGGGAATGCTTTCCATTACATGGTTTCTAACAAAATACAAGGTAAAGAGCAGAACTGACTGCATCCCAGTTAGAGATGACCCTATCTCAAGATGACAGATTTTGTTTATTTGAGCCATATGCCAGTTTGGAAGTGTAGATTCGTATAGATTAACTGTATAAAACCAACACCAACCAAAAACACCCCACCTTTTAAATGATATTTAAGGTACTTGACTTTTCCTCTGTGGCTGAAAAGAAATACATTGTCTGTAGCTTACTTAGCCATTTCTACCCATTTACCATAAATATGTCTGTGACTGTCCACTGATGTGCGTATCTAGATGTCTACACATAATGAAAAAAAAAGTGAACGTTAGAATTATTTACATGAGATCACTGAGGGATACAAGATAAAAAGGAATCAATGCCTCTCCAAAACCTTTCAAAAATAACCTTTAAGTAAAATCTGGATGGAAAACATTACAAGATGAAAAATGTAGTATTTTTTCCATTCGGTTGGCACAAGTTGTGGAGGGCTATAACCAGGTACTAAGTAGGAATCAGCCCCCATCAGCCAAGACTGAAATATCAAGATAAGCAGCAGATTCAGTGGAAGTTGTCTGGTTTATCTGCCAAGTAGGATTTAATTTTTTATCTGATGTCATTCCTGTCTGTGACTTCCAAAAGGACAACAATGACATTGTTATGAACGCTGAAGGATCATGAGAAGGACCGGATGAGCACTGCTGAGCCCAATGGCTATGTCAGAATAATTCAATAAATTCAGTTTACCTTTGGTAATACATTTAATAAACTTATTAAGTGCAGTTAGAGGAGAAGCAAAGCAGAGATTATATATAAAAATGACAAAAGGGATGAACACAATGTTTGGCAGAGGTAGACATGGCCCTTTACCATAATACCATTGGGTTTTTTCTGCTGTTTTTTTTTTTTATTATTTTTTTTTTTATTTTTTGGCAGTGCATCTAATCTGATCTGTACGGTGTGAATCAGTGACTTTCTCCTAGTTTTGAACCACAGCCATGTAATTTTTTCCTGGAATTACTGCAGTAATACCACTCTCAATTAATACTAATCTCCATCCTTTGGGATGTAATACAAAAATGAAATTTTTGTGATATCATACAGGCAGATCAAGTAGCAATAGGTCGTGTACCATACGAGAAAATCAACAGAGAATTCCAAAATTTCTTCTTTTCTTGTAGTGTCCAGATCTCCTATTTGTGTTATCTCCTTTTTACAAGGGTGCTTAGGTTGGGAAAATAACGAAGGTATTATATTAAAAATAATAATTAGTCTAATTTAGTGGAGACTGTAAGATATATTGTTAACCAACTTAGACACAGTAAAAGAAATTACTGAATGGGAAAGGCAATGGCTCATTAAATGTACTTTTGTGGTGATTTTGCCTCCTTCTTTCTGTTTGTTCAGAAGGAAAAAAATAAAAAAAGCAATCTGGTATGAGAGTCAGGAAGGTGTAAAGCACTATCTTTGTCTTCTATGTGTCTTACAGATTCTAATTAGCCATCCTATTTGGCAGTCTGCACATAGACTTGAGACGAGTTAGCTTTGCAACCAACAAAGATAGAAGCCTTTTGCCATCAAATAAATTAGTAAAGTGGCTTATTTATCTATCTTGTCCAGTAGGTAGGCATTCAGAATATGTTTCTGTCATTAGAAAGACGCGAGAAGGAATTAGAGGGTCCTGTATATGTCTTCCTGTCTACCGTATATTTGGCTTGGATTTTATATTCCCCGTTACCTGAAGCAGCTTTCTGATATGGGCTGTCCTAAGCACCTGGGCAACCCAGCTTGTCCAGAGTCATCCTCATCAAGTCTATCTCTATATTTTGAGCTTAGAAGACAACTGGCACTCACGGTTGGTTTGTTTGTTTTTTCCTTTCTTTCTGGGTTTCCAGCTCCTGCAGTTGTACCTGCGTTGAATTTGGTGTTGATGTGTATATTTATACAAGGCTTTTCCTTCCAGCACCATGCAGCAAGACGCATTTCTTAAGTAAAGAGGGAAGAATACGTCCCATGTAAATCTGCACTTCTCACTGACATCAGTGTTTTATACATAGTGCAATGACCATGCTGGTCCAAATGTTGTGGCCATGACTAGATCTTCACAGGACAGGAAGATACAACTTGAAGTTAGAGAGGAGCTATGAAGTTTTGCGTCTGGCTACTAACATAAATGATTGACAGTAGTTCAAAGTTCCTTAGGCATCCTTGTGCTGAAAATCGTACGGTAACTTCATTTCCTTGCAAAAACTAACTTGGCAATCACGGTTATCTTTGGGGAAAGCACTTTGAGCATTCCTTTCAGTTGGCAAGATTAGTGGGTGTAGATTTATTTATAATAGATTCTATATTCTGCATAAGTAGAATATACAACAGTTCAGCTTTCTTCCCACTTCTCTGGCACAGCAAACTCTAGATTCTACCACAGAACTCTGTATCCGTTGCACTTCTTTATGGGTGCACGCTTGAGGAGTCATTGCATTCTTTTTCCCTTCTTTCCTCCCACTGGTAGTCCGTTACACTGCTATACTCAGAGCCTGCCAATACTGAAGCTGGAGGCAGAGATTGCTTCAGGAAATGGTGTGACTGCGTGAGGTTGAAGCTCAGGAGAACCTCTGAGTTCTGCCTGGCACTGAATTAATATTCACGTCTCTCTTGCTCTATGCTACTGCTGCAACTGTTGTCCTGACTCAGTTTATAATGTTATTTAGCAGATGTGAAGAATAAACACTGTCTTGCTGTTTGGATAAATTTTTATTCGCTTTCTAGATGGTCTCATGGAAATCTTAGTAAATCCAGTAGGTGAAGTGGGAGGGATGTAATCCATATATTGTGCCATTATATTGCCATGAATTGCGTGAGTAATTCTGCTTTCGGAATTGACTCTGTGGTTACAGGGCTGTGTCAGGGAGACAGACAAGACACTTTTCAGAATGTACTCTGAAAATTATTAAAATTGTAGCACAGTTGCTTTCCTGATATGGTGAGCCCACAAATTAAGATGGGCTATTCAAAGCCTAAAGCAGGCATCTCCTTTTTATTGCGGTGTGTTTTGTTTCTTCTAGGGGCTAGTTGAGGCCAATAGCTATCCCTTGTAAACAGGATTGTTACTTTAGAAGCTCTGTCTTCCTATACTTGGTAGCTAATGGGTACTTTCAGTAAACTGCAGCTCTTAAAACAATTTGGGCAGCTGAATCAACCAGAATGTTTCATTTCAGTATCAGTAATTATTTCTGGTGACAGATTTTAAGCAGTAAAATAGTGACTGAGAATAGGAATTGAGATTATGGTAAAAGAGGTGAGTAAATCTGTGCTCTGTCCCCTTCCCAAATCAAGGCCAGTCGATTAACACAGCAGTGCTGAAACCTTTTTGGACAAATGTCAGCAAATCAGGCTACAGGGCTTGTTCTTTCTGTAGTCTAAATGGGTAATAACTCCCAAGTGCCTTGAAGCCAGACAGCTTTTCAATCCCCAATCTGAATTACTGCTGCAATTTTAACCTGGTTACGTGAATAAATCATTCTAAAAAAATAAAAGTAAGAGGATATTGAACAGCCTAAGTATTTATGGCCTCTGGTTACACTGGTGCTGGACACGGGGCAAGAAAACCAATTTCCAGGGGTGGCCTACTTCATACATCACTAGTCAAGTATGCTAAAGTGCTGATGGCAAGGAACACCTAACTATGCATGATTAGACCATGGTGGCAGCACACATTTTTCCTTTTATGCTCCTTCGCTTGAAATTTAGAGGACATATCGCTCTTCAGCTTAAAAGGTCAGAGGTCAAGAAGTTTCAATCTCATCTTTCTCCCATCTGAACCTTCATTTCATTTTTCTCCTCCAACAAAGATTTAGATCCATGATTAGATGCTGTGGTGAGAGGCACTAAAACATGTCTCTTTTGCCTCTCATCCATCTGTCTCAACAAACAAAATACAAACTATAAACTAGATCTGAAAAATAGCTAAATAAGGCCAGGTCACTGCAAGCATGGCCCCCCTTTCCCTGTTGGATTTAAGGCAGAATAGGACTATGGGTAACAACTTTAGACTATCCAGGTGCTTGCATTATGTTGCATAGTTTGACCAAGAGGTCTGTGAGGCTTAAAAACCAATAAAAAAAAA
Organism: Alectura lathami; assembly: GCA_013399715.1. NCBI lineage: Eukaryota > Metazoa > Chordata > Aves > Galliformes > Megapodiidae > Alectura > Alectura lathami. The sequence continues at coordinate 200,432 of VXAV01001905.1, forward strand.
TGCAAAGGTGAGATAATGCCTTATGCCTCAAACCAGCGACTGTGAAACTGAATCTGTGTTAGTCTGGCACAAATGGCATCCTCCCAGACCTTTTGCTGTTGCGAAGTTGCATCATGTGACTTTAAGCAGATAAGTGTGATCCCCACAGACTAAAGCTCTGCCAAGACTTAAGATGGGATTTTCAATCAAGGATGTTTATTGACTTGTGGGTAAGAATTTTCAAGTTCCTTAAACTGAGAAGCATGCTAATATTGACTGATTAATGTGAAGTTCTTCTAGTGCCTAAGGAAGCAATCGGGGGACAGTTTGGTAATCATCCAAGTCACCTAGAACAGGATCTTTGAGTGTCATGTTTCTAGTACCCAAGCTTTGCAGCTTTGTTATACAACGAATCAGTAGACTTGTTAAACATATTGTTATATAGTAGTACCTATCAGAAAGGACAAGAGCAATGCATTACAAGTTTGTACCCTCTCTAAAATTAAGAAGAAGGGATATAAAATACTTCTAAAGCTGGTAGCAATCCCCTTGAACAAGTTCCAATGAATGCAGAAACTATATTAAGGTAATGAATAAGAAGGTCTCCCAGTCTTCATTCTTCTGATAGAGCGAGGTGTGTATTAACTGAGCAGGTGATTCTCAGTTATCTCTGTCTGGCCTGGGCTTGCTGGGACTTAAATCATGACATTTAATGTGAGGTTACACAATCTGTTAGATACCCACCTCCCTCTGCACCCAGCCACATGCTTTTTCTCCTTCCCTCAGTACGTGAGTGACTGGTCACTTATTCATTTGGCAAGCCAATTCAGCTCACAAATTAAGGAGGAAAAAAAAAAGCCCATCCAAAAACAAAAACAAGTCTTTTCAGTCTAAATGAATGTAAATAGGAAGCTAGGAAAACAGACTTGATAACCCTGACTGCTCTACTCAGTGTTACTGTGGCCTCACCTCAAGCACTATGTGTACTTCTAAACACCGAAATGTAAGAAGGACATAAAACTATTAGTGAGTGTCCAAAGGAGGACTATGAAGCTATTGAAGCGTCTGGAGAGCAAGACATATGAGGAGCAGCTGAGGTGCCTCGATTTGTTGGGCCCAGAGCAGAGGAGGCTGAGGGGAGGCCTCATGGCGGCCTACAGCTCCCTCACAGCGGAGCGGAGGGGCAGGCGCTGATCTCTGCTCTCTGGGGACAGCGACAGGGCCCGAGGGAATGGCATGGAGCTGTGTCAGGGGAGAGTCAGGGGGGTTTTAGGAAAAGGTTCTGACCAGAGGGCGACAAGGCCCTGAAGCAGGCTCCGCAGAGCAGTGGGCATGGGCCCAACTGCCAGACACCACTGCCAGACACAGGGTTTGGGTTTGGGTGGTCCTGAGTGGAGCCAGGGGGTTGGACTCGATGACCCTTGTGGGTCCCTTCCAAATTACAATATTCTATAATTCAATGAACAGCCAGTTTTCATAAAGAACACCTTACTGGATGAACTTGCTTGTGAATCTTGAGGCTCAGTGCATTTTTCAGGTGTTGCAGCTGCAGCACTGCCTGGCTAGGGTGCTCAGCAGGGGACTGCCTCCAGCCAGTGTACTGCAGTCCGGGCTTATATAAAAGTATTTTTTATTAGCTCTTTTTTAGCTTTTAAAAAGTAATTTAAGAAAATCTCTACTTTATGATGAGCACTACTAGGCTCTGGATGTTACTGCAGTCCTAAGGAAATATTTGACACAGGGAATCATGCACACTAGTTCAGCTGGAACGGAATCCGTTTTTCTTGGAACAGAAAGTTAAGAGAGCTTGTCCATACATGTACTTAGAGAAGCTCTTCAATGCGATTGGTTTGAAAAATTGCTTCAGATTTTCAGTCTTCATACTTGAAAGAATTAACTTTTTCAACACATATGAAGACATTTTCTATAACAGTATAATGGTGTACAATAGGATGTATTATAGAGTTCTTGCTTGCCTCTGAAGTATTTGTTAAAGGTCTAGTCAAGTCAGAAGTTGTCATCATCCATCTAGCACAGCCTCCTTTGTTCTCCAGTTCTTTGTAGTGATGAAGACAGGAAAAACAGAAGCCTTTTAATATAAGGTCTCTTTTTATGTCTAATAGCATTTAGTGTTCTGAATATTAAGAAAAAATAACCAAAATGGATGTTTCGGGAAGCATAATATATACTAAAAGTTAAAAAAAAAAAAAAAAAAAGAAAAAAAAATCGGAAGCAATTGGATGGATGCTACATAGTCAAGTTCCCGAAAGTCTCTGTCACTGGCTTCCTGGTTTGATAGACCAAGAGGCTGATGCAGTCTGGCAAACTCTGTGGTGTTAAAGACTGTAACAATGCATTTGCTGCATGGCTTTTAAGATTCACTTAAGGAAATCCTATTGGAATGTATTTTTTGTGTAACTGTAAATTATTCATTTCAGCAAATTTGTAACCCCTTTTCACTGTATCGCAGTCACCCTTCTTTTCCCTCCATGCACACAGTTGAATTTTTCTTCTCCCATTTCCCTCCGGTTTTTATTAGTGAAAGTCTTACGGGCATATTGTTGCTTTAGTGCTGCCCTCTCAGACCCAGAGTTGTGTAATGGAGGACAGGGTCATGCCACTAATGTAAGAATTCCATTTCAGTTTGTTAATATATGTACAAAGTATATGCATTATTTGAAATTTGTCAATTTTTTTTTTTTTGATTTAAAAAAAGAGGAGAATGGAACACAATTTGCACAAACAGAAGATGAATAACCAGATTTGTTCTCAGTATTTCCATATATAAAGCTCAGCAAGTCATTCAGATGTTTGCAGGGATAAATGAACTCTCCTGAACTTCTCAGATAAATATTCCTTATTCACTAGTTTTAGCATGTGACTTCACTAGCATATTAGTGTGTTCCTAATGACAGTAATGATGTGTGAAGAATGCAACTTTAAATTGCTATACTTAATTATAGCTATTTTCCCTCTCTGCTCTCCTGCAAAATTGTTTCCTTTTCTATTTAATAGCCAGTGATCAAACGATTTAATGAAATGATCTGTGGAGAGATTCTACTGAAGGCAGATTTGACACCTCTGGTAATTCAAGAGGTTTTGGCTCATTTCTTAGGAGAAATGGCTTTAAAGACTCTCCAGGGCTTTAATATTAACTTCTGCCTATAGCTTAATTTTTGGATACTGATTTTGTGGATGCATTCCTTGCTATTTAAAGCCTTTTAAAAGTATTCAGATGCTCTAATGAAATTATTTATCAAAGACAACAGTGATCTCTAGCAATCTTTTGTGTTAGACTTGAGCTGCCTTTTGACTAAGCTGTAAAATGTTATATTAGTTGCTCGGTTTCAGGAGGTGCTGTCTCCATCCAAGAGATCTTGTTAAAATCTGTGAACCTTTTTAGCACATGGATTAGCTGCCAGTAAATGTATTTGAAAGAAAAATAGGGTCAATGTCATTTCTCTAAATTCGTCTTGGGCGTCACTAAATGGGATATAGAATTTTGAAGTAAAAACATGCCTTTTTTTCCTGCAAGTGAATGTTTATTTTGCCTGTAGGCACAACGTGAAACCTACTGTCTTTTCCTCTGGGGATGTGTTGCCAACTGACAACATAAGGGGGGTGTGTTTGTATTTTTTTAAATTCTAAAACTTGTAAATTCTTTTACATTTTCAACTCCAGACAAGGCTGGGAAGAGGTTTGGAGTGGGAAGGAGAAGCATACATTATGGCAAGGGAATAAAGTAGCTGGAATGGGGAAAGAAATACGGATAGGCTAACTTAAGCTCCTGTTGCCATGTTGCAATAGAAACAAGTTTTGCAGAAGAAAGGAAGTTTACGCTGAAGTTATTGTAGCATACAACATCTTTCTAGGGCACATATGAGCTTGTGAACTAGCAGAATACCTCACTGATAAGCATTTGAGGGCAGACAGATCGGCAAAAGAAATGTAAGACGCTCTCTTTATCCTTTCCACTCCATTACTGCAACCATGTAATGAAGTTTAAGTGAGGTAGTTTGTTATGATGGAAGCTCTGCCTCAGCGCTAGCCCATAGTGTCGAAGGGGTCAGGCACTGCAGTGTTATTTGAAAATCAGTGCTTAGGGAGTAACTTAATTAAAATGAAGTGGGTATGATTCTGTCTCTTACATGTAAGATTGATGTAGGTTATTTTCAGCTGCTTCTTGCGTAAGGTTAAACCCAGCTTGCTTAAGGTCCTCTTTTCTCCTCCTGTACTTCTCCTGAAGTACGATGAGCTGGTTCAAAGACTTGGAGAATTCAGTTTTGGAAAAGGCATACCAGGCCATCTCAGTCTGCTCTTCTGCTAGGCCTCGTTAACATTTATTAATTCCCTCATTCTTCAGCATGCCTGTTAATTGATGTCACAATAAGAATTGTGTTCCCGAAAGCAAAAACAGAATTATATGTGGTAGGACATGCTGCGTTTCAGAAGTCATGTGTCATCTGAGCATGAAGTCTGGCCTTTTTTCATTTAGGGGCGTATTCAGCGCTGCCCCAACTTTCATGTGGTAGCTGAGGACTATGGCCTATAAAAATGTAACAATATATTGAGGGAAGGTGAAAAACAGGTATTGTGTTATGTCGGTTGTCGAATGTGCTTGTCTGGTTTTAGTATTGCTCTTGCATAAAGCATTCAGTACATGTGTTTTCTCATGTTTGGGGTGCTGTTCATTTGCTGTTTTTACATGTACCAGAAGGTGACATGTAAATGTATAAATATTTGTGGATAGAGAAGGATAAAGGAAAGGTAACAAATACTGTCAGCTATGTTCTTGTTGTTGAAAATGGAACATAGTGTTCATTTGAGTTATCATCCCATTTTTTCCTGGTAATGCATTTCAAGGAAGATCAAATTGCCTTTGTTCGTGTCACTATCACTACAACTCTGGAACAGTACCTCTAGTACCACAGACCCTATAACCTGCCACAGAGTATCATCTGGTTTTACTGCATTGTTGGCACTTTCTGAAATAGAAAACTAAAAAACATAAATGACAAAATCATGGCAGCCCACAGTGCATCTCTTGCTTATTCTTGTGCAAAGAACCTTTACCTTGAAGAGCTGTAAAGTAGATAGCAGAAAATTGTCTGGGTTGCAACTCAGGTTAAATGCCTTCAATTATTAAAAGGCATGCTGCTGTAATCAAAAGTGCAGTGCCTCAGAGAAAAGGAACTAAAAAAAAATATTCTCAGATGCAAAACATACATCCTCATTGCTGCTTCCCTCCAGAATTTAGGCAAACAAAAGGAGTATAAAACTGTATGTGCACCTATCGACTTTCCTGCTGCTCCCATTATTTTAGCTTATTTCTAATATGATTTTTCTTGCTGTGTTAAGACTACTGAGGGAATTGAGTTTGTTGTTTTTGTAGTTCAGTGCTTTTCTTGGCATTGCCACACTGATACATGTTATGAACTACCTTAATTTTCAGTATGGCATTTATGTTGTTAAATAGAATACTTTGCTAGCATTTCGCTAGGATTAACAAGTGCGAATACTTTTTTTTTTTTTTTTTTTTTTAATTTCTGTCCAATCCTCACTTCATGCACCACACAGTGGCACCTGTGAATTCATTCTCTNCTTAGTTTTCTACTGAAAGACCAATGAATCCTTAGCAAGACAAGGGAGAGTTGTAGTGGCTTCTGTTTAATCTGTAATACACCACTACTCCAGTATTTTTTGTTAATGAAATTTTCAATTAGATGGATATTTGAATGATAAGCATTTTCATCAAATCCTTGTGTACAGGCTGTATGTGCAGTGAGCATTTAGTGAAAAGTTGGTAAAAACTATAAAGATCAGTCCCATCTTGACCTCTCAGTCCAGAGTCTCAAGGAATCTCTTCATTTTTCAATAATTTTTCGCAGTTTTTCTTACAAACTACAGTGACCAGTATCTACTGCCAAGATATTTTCCCTACCTACTCTCCTTACAGACTGGTTTCATTCCTTTGTGGCAGGTATTTTCCATTCCTTAGTAGACCGTCTGAAAGAGGACTAGGTGTGGAATGAGTTGGGTGTTGTAATGCTTAACCTACCATGTCAGAGGCTGAATCTGAAAGCAAGTTGTATCTCTGGTACTTGTGGACAGTTCCCCTTGTAGGATAAGCTGTCCCGAGCAGATTTTTACAGTCTGTACTCTGTTTAAGAATTCGATTCTGATTCATCTTTTGTCCAAATTTTCTTAGTCTTCAATGATGCACAGCCTCAAAACGTATATTGCTCCATCTACATCTCTTGAACAACTGAGCAGATTGTGCTTCTCTGTGCTTCTCTTCATTATGATCCAAATTTTTGGATGATTTAAAAAAAAAAAAAATGTAGAAAGCAAAATTTCTTTCCATTCTGCAGTAAAGCTTCAGAGAAACTTCCATAAGAGCTTTCAGATGACTGTAGTACCCTTTATTTTTGAAAGTTATTGTGCGACAGGGACTCTATAAGCATAACTGCAAGCCTACTAGAAGGCTGGTAACAGGTAAAGAGACAAAAATTTGTCAAAAGCTGCCACGAATCTTTCAGGAAAACTAATGGATTTGGCCAGCATTTAGATAATAGGCTAATCTAACCCTTCTAAGGGGTTATAAAATAGATGGCATATTAAAGGTTGTATATACCTCTATTCCCTGGTTATGGAAAAACACTACAGTTATTTAATAGAAAAAGGTAAGTTGTATTTATGAAACAACAATTTGATATACTTGGATAAATTTACCAAGTAGTGAAAAATACTTAACAAATACAGGGAGGATAATGTTTCAGTTGGAATTTCTAGAAGTGCCAAAAAAGTTCTGGAGAATACCTTGCAATAAAAGTGTGTAAGCCTGAATTTCATCAAAGTATTTGATAAACTAGAAAAGTGTTTTTTTTTTTTTTTTTTTTTTTTTTTTTAATTTATATAAAATAAGCCCACACTACTGTGAAAATTTTGAGAGAGATCAAGTGTTACCTGCAGGAAAGATCCAGTGAGTTCTGTTTAGTAACAATAAATTATCAAAGGAGAGCAGCGCAGAGCAGAATAGGGCAGATGTCCTAGAAATCAAGACGTGCTGTACACAAGCCCATTTTCAGAATACTAGCTCTCCAGTGAATGTGCACAATAGATTTTGAAAGCTTTACTGCTGCCCCTACATGCAAGAGTCACGAATTCAGGAGGCATCTTGGCTGAGTTGTTGAATCAGTGGGACAGAGAGTGCAAGCAGAAGTGCAGGTTTGTGTGTGGGTAGTGAAGCTTTTCAATCTTCAGTCAAAAGCTCATGAGTTCATATTTTGCACAAATATTTGACATTCTGTAGGTGTGATGAAAGTCTGAGTCAGCCTCATCTCTTAGGTGGATCTTCCTAGATTTTCTCTGAAACTAATGTTTCCAAAAGACAAAAATGGCTTTTAAATCAAAAAACCAGACTCACCTTGAGTATAAATGAATATTTTAAAGAAGAACCCTCAAAATAGCCGTGTGAAGTGAAACTGAAAAGTTTTTGCAAATTGTACTCTTCCTGACTTGTTTCCACTTGCAGTGTTCCCATTTCTTCCCTCATACCACTGCAGCCTTTCCTTCCAGCAGTTTTCACCCCAGCAATTCTGTGGCTAGAGAACAACATGCGAGCTGTCTCCTGTGGATCTCTAGATGGAGGCTTATATCCGTCACCTCTGAAGGCTGGCTCTGTGTCTGTTTCTCACTTCTCTTAGTGGTTTCTGGTGTCCAAGCTCAATTCTCTGGTAAGCTCTCACTCAGAGTCCTCCTGCTGTCTCCCCTCTCTTCACCTTTGATCTCTGCCCCAAGGAAATACTTGTCCTCAGAAGCTTTGTCACTACTACCCAATGTGCAGCAGCAGGACAACGCAAGTAACATTTTGCTCCCTAACGTGCACCCACATTGTGCACTGCTATGACATACATTATACAATACACCCGTATGTTAGACAATAAATAGTGAATTAAAAATAAAGCAGATGTTGGTCATCACAACACAACATTGCACATTTGCAGGAGAATGTAAATACACTGGAAAATTATCCAGTGTCTAGAACTGTAGCATGTTCTGTGAGGACTGAGTAATACACAGACAAATAGAAAGGTATGCTGCTCTTCTTTGCTAACGGCTGATTCATGGTAGTAACAAAGATCAATGGAAAAGCTTTCCCTCATTTCATTAAAACTGAATTTGGTGTTAGATGGTATTACTTAAAAGACTCTGAGGAATAAAAAGAATAATCAAAGTTGCAGTGAAGAGGATAATGCAGTAGATACATCAGAGAATATATCAGTAAGGTGTAAATGTATTTAGCATTATATATGGTCTTGTTAACCTCAGATTTGAAATGCTGTATTTCTGGCTGTCTAATAAAACCGCCTGCTATATTAGCAAGAAGGAAAATAAGATTATATATGAGAGGAAGCCAGGTCAGTAACAAACATTTTTTATGAAGAAAAAAGAAAAAATGAGTACAAAAATAAAGTTTGAGATGAAGAATAGAAGACTGAGAGATGACCTCATTTTTGTTTTCCCTTACACATTCCTTTTTTTTATTATTTTTTTTCCCTTAGTATTATATACTGTAAAAAATATAAAATATGTCTTGTTCTTTTCCAGTTCCAGAGAAGACATATAATTGTAGGTCATAGTCACACCTGGAGGCACTAGAAGTTTGGGATATGATGTTTTTTGTTTTTGTTTTTGGTTTTGGTTTTTTTTTTTCCGTGGATCTTAGACCACAGAACAGTATGCCATTTAATGCTTGGGCTTTCACATGTGAATGATTTTTAAGGAAAGATTTTGTCTTTCCTCCATATCTTTGATTAAATATGCAAATAAAAGTATTGTCTCTTCCTTCTGTAGTATTTTGTTTACCTTTCTTTTCATATCAAAGCTGTTATTTGTGTAATTGTAGATTTTCTTGCCAATCTAAGTGTATTTTGAGGTTTCAGAGCTGACTTCTGGGGGTTCAAATGTCTAATTCCTCTTTTTTAAAACGGAGCACACCGAACTAATTGAGTAATACTAAAAGAAACCAAAGGGCATTACTTAAATATAACAATGTGGCTGTCCCATGGGGTCAATTACTGGCAGTGACAGTGGCAGGTGTTTAGGAAAAGGATAGAGAAGAACTGGCATCTAGTAGGGCTCTGCTTGGTTTGTCCCCTCCCCTTCCTGCTACTGTGCCATATTTATGTTTAGTAGATCTGGGTGGGTTTCAATGAAATGTTTTTGAACCTACATATGCTTGCGTTGTGGCAAGGAGAAGCCTGTAAAATAAATAACAACAATGGAAAAAAAAAATACACCAAACTCAGTGAATCGCGAATCTTTGGCCATGTACAGACATATTTTTGTTTTAATTTTCCCTTATTTTCACTTTGCAGTACATCTAACATACAAGTACGAAAGTGGACTGTGATACTGTAGATATCTGAGCATGATTTCAGTTAATTAAATGCCGTTCTAGGATGCTGTCTGGCTTTAAGAGAAGCGTAGTTCATGGAATTAATCTTCTTTCATGTATTGTGATAATCCTTAATTCAGTCTAAGTTTACATGCTTTTAACGTTCAACTGTGGGCTAATTTTGATCATTTAATCAGATTTCAGTAGCATGGAAAGGGCCATTCATCTTTATTAAAGCAGTGAAACAGTGGAACTTCTTACATGGATAGCACTGGCAATCAGATCCAATAAGAAAAGCACAGAGAAGAACAAATGGCCAGGCAAGACGCAAAATTTGTTCTGCTTTCTGGACTTCTAATTAGAAATGTATAAGTTTTCAGAGGTTAAATTTACGTCATAGAAATCAGTCATCTCTTTAAAGTTCATTTTCACATTTTTTCTCTGCTAATGTGTTGTATCACACTTGCGTGCTGTAATGTCGTCCAGTCTTCCATGTATTTTTCACATGGTGATGCAAGGCTGTTGTCCAAATTTCTGTGGGTTTTTTTTTTTTTTTTTTGGTCTTTGTTTTTCTGAATCGATCCAAAGCCCCAAAGCCTGTAAGGGACTATTTCAAGCAGAAATACTTAGACATCAGGCCTTGGTCCATATGTGCATACCTTTGCAGTCACTGCTTTGGTGCTGGCTACCAAATGCTGTGCCAACGGGGCAGAAAAAATCCTTTTCACCAGTTCAGACGCCTCCAGCTGGCAGGACTTCCTGTGGTTTGCTCAGGAGATGAGCTGTGTTTTGCTGTTTGCTGTTTGCAGTGTAGACATGTATAACCATTTTACAAAAGCTGAAGGCTTAGCCTACTGTGGTTATGGTAGATTCTGAATTTTGGCATTTGGCTGAGATGGGGCACTTTGGATGTGACATTAGGACAGTGACAATTACTAACTGTCATGGACGTATGCCTGTCTCACATGTAGCAGCTATGCTCTTTTTGGTGGCTTGCCATTTGTTTGTTCATGCAGGTGGCAAGGTTTTGGCTGTGGGAGGCTGATGCCTGCTCTGTGAGGAGAGGCCAGGGCTGCTCCGTGACAGACACAGCTGGCTCCAACGCCGTCACCGCAGGGCACAGTCAGGCCTCACTGACAAGATGGTGGCACCTCGGGGAAAATGTGCTCCAGGTACGAAGCAGAAGTTCCCTGCAGCCCAACAGAGGCTCGTGGTGGAGCAGGCTGTCCTCCTGAAGCCCATGGGCAACACGCAGAGCAGATCTTCAGGTACAGCCTACGGACGAGCCCACGGCGGAGCAGGTGGATGTGGCCTGAAGGAGGTTGCAGGAACAGGCCGTGGGCTGGACTTGCAGCCCAGAGAGAGGCCCACGGCAGAGCAGGCTGTCCCCTTGCAGGCCGTGAGGTACCATGGTGGAGCAGATCTCCATGGGGAAACCACGACGGGGTAGGTGGGCACAGGCTGCACCGCAAGCAGCTGCTGAAGCAGGCTCTGTGGAGAGGCGACTGTGCAGCAGCAGGTTTTCTGTCAGGAGCTGCAGTTTGTGGGCCCCACGCTGGAGCAGTCTATACTTCAAGTACTGGAACCCCATGGAAAGCTGGGGAAGTTGGAGTAGTTCATCCGTCTATTTTGCCTGTGACAGGACTTGGTGATCTCGAGCAGATCAGCTGAGGAGCGGAGCCCCGCGCCCGAGGGACCGTTCCTAGAAAGTCCTGATCGCAGCAATTAAACGCAAAAAGCAAGCGCCAGGATCCTCCAGGAGCGCCGGGCAGCTCCCGCAGCCCTGCCCGCACACCCTGCAGCGCGGAGGCTCTGACGCGGTGTGGGCGGAGCCAGGAGCGCCGGCGTCTCCCGCCGGGCGTACAAAGGCGGCGCTTAGGGAGCGCGGGAATGGGGCCAGGCTCGTCAGGAGGACGTGGTGCGGCGGTTTGCAGGGCAGGTCTCTCCATGCTTTAGAGTGCAGAGCACCGTCCGTCGCTGCTCTCTGAAAATATCTAGACCTAGCCATGCTCACCACCCGGCAGAGAGCCCTAACCAAACAGAACGCGGCGTCTCAGACTGAGGCCGCAAATGTACGTGCAGCGGTCCAGGTCTCAGGCTGCAGGGAGTGCCTGAGTCTGGTGCTACTGCCGGAGGGTCAGCAACCAGCAACCCCCCCCAACCCTACCTGACCTGACGGTACATGGCTCTGGAACTGGTGGAGCAAGTAAGGGAACTTGCAGAGGAAGGTCTCCACTGCCGGTCAGGCTTCCCAAGTCTCTCGTGCCCCTGAAAATCCAAGTGGGGATGGGGGGAGCAAAATCCTTCCCAGTGTAAGAGCGGAGCGAGTCCGAGACCACCATATGGGACTGAATGTTTAAAAGTCTATTGGGGATGAAAGGGATGTATCCCAGGGTCTTGAAGGAGTTGGCTGATGCAGTTGCCGAGCCGCTCTCCATCATATTTGAAAAGTTGTGGCTGTCAGGCGAGGTCCCCGGTGACTGGAAAAAGGCAAACATCACTCCCATTTTTAAGAAAGGGAGAAAGGAAGACGCGGGGAACTACAGGCCGGTGAGCCTAATGTCTGTGCCTGGGAAGATCATGGAGCGGATCCTCCTGGAGGAGATGCTAAGGCACATGCGAGATGAGGAGGTGATCCGAGACAGCCAGCATGGCTTCACCAAGGGCAGGTCGTGCCTGACCAATCTGGTGGCCTTCTATGATGGAGTGATGGCATTGGTGGACAAAGGGAGGGTGACGGGCGTCGTCTGCCTGGACTTGTGCAAGGCCTTTGACACGGTCCTGCACCATATCCTTACCTCTGAACTGGAGAGATGTGGATTTGATGGGTGGACTGTTTGCTGGATAAAGAACTGGCTGGATGGCTGCAGCCAAAAGGTTGTAGTCAATGGCTCTTTGTCCAGGTGGAGGC
>VXAV01001906.1:709-21830 GCA_013399715.1 Alectura lathami
AAAAAAAAAAAAAAATTACAATAATTCCTCCGTGCCACCCCTTCTCCCCCCCAGCATGATGCACAGGCCCGTTCTGCGTGAGGCTGTGCTGGCCGGGGGCGCGGAAGCTGACCCCCCTGCTTCCCGTTGTGAGGCTCTGGGGGGCTCCCGCTGTGCTCGGTGGGGAGGGGGAGCATTGGGAAAATGGGGGAGAGCCGGGAAAGTTTGGGAGCCCGCCCCTCGCCCAGGCCGGAGGATCCCTTGGCATTGTGCAGCCTCAGCCTTTTTGTTTCCCGGATGACTCCTTCATTTTGCTAATTCCCCGCTGCCGCCCCGACCGTGTACCCCCCCNAGCAGCACCCCAACCCTATGGAGGGGTGGCACGGCGAGGGTGGGGGGACCCCAGGGCGCTGCACCCCTCAAGGCACCCCTGCCCAACGCACATTTCTCTGTGCACGCTCTTACAAAATAAGGACGTGTCGAGGAGGCGCGTTGCATGGGCAGCTTGGCGGCAGTGACCTATTTTAGCCAGCAGTTATGTATATATATATTTTTTTTGGTGTAGTGGGGGAAAGGATTTGACTTGCAGCAAGCAGGCCTCAGCCAGAGGGAAAAATCCCTCCGGTCATCCCTAAAAGAGCACGGTTGTGGGATTGACTGGGTGCCCGTAATAACACCCAGGGTCACCTGAGCGGCGTTTGGGATGCGGGGAGGAAGTGCACGCTTTGGAAATGACGAGGGGGTGATGGTCGGGATGCTGTTGCAGCGCACCGTGGCCCGGTGCTGGTACCCACAGCCAGGCTTGGGTGTGCGAAATTCCCGCTGGCATTCGTTCGGCTGCCGGAATCTCCGCATCTCTCCGCGTGGAAACGGAGCCCAAGCTTTATTTATTTCGGTTTATTTTGTGTTTATTTTATTGCTGGTACATGAGCATCCCTCATTCCCCGTGCGCCGTTGCTGTTTGTATCCTGCTTGTCCCTGGTGTCCCCACTGAGGGCACCGGCAGATAAGAGGATGAGGATGAGCTCAGGGCCTGGCTCCGTGCTGCAGACAATGCCATTGACCCGTTTCAGGATCCTCAGCCCCATGGATCACCTCCTTGTCCCCCTAATGGCAGCATGTCGGCATGTGCCACCCCACTGGGGCTGGGGGGGGCTGTCCCTGGTGTTTCTTGTTGAGGCCGCATGGGGACACTTGAGGGCCTGTCCCCATGTCCTTCCTGTGCTCTGGCTTGTGTGTCGGGGTCAGTGGTGTGCCTTGGGGTGAGCGTGGATATGGGGACAGCATGGAGGTGTCAGCTCATCCAGGATGTGTAGAGGGCTTAATTACAGCAAATTGGCCTCTCTGGGAGGACTGGAGGGGCCCTGACAGCGAGTCAGGCTGAGGCTGGTTTGGGTTTGAGTGCTGGGAACGGCCACGCTCAGCCTGGGACCGCGCTGGTGATTTTGGGGTGAGGAGCCGGGTCCAAGCAGCGCTGTGTTTTTGGGCACTAGAAGGCAAAACTCAGCAATCGCCGGCTCACAGGTCTGCTCCTGGGGCAAACCCTTGGGGTGGTGGGCGAGGAATCATGCCTGTGAGGTTCGCTTTGGGATAGGGAGGGACGAGGAGGCTTGGTGGCACCCCGTGCTATGAGAAGGGTGACGTTGTCGTCCCCTGCCCTAATTCATCGCACGTGGGAGGACGCTCGGAGCATCCGTTCAAGTGGGTCTGGGGAGACTTCTGCCTTTTCTTGACCACTGCATGGATGTAGGCCTGGGGGCATCCATGGGGTCCGGTGAGGGGGGTGCTCAGGCGCTCCGCATCCCTGTGTCCCTCTCCTGTGGGGAGATGCGTGCTGTGTCCATGACCTGCTCGTGCCAGCATCTCACACCGGGCAGGGCAGCGGCTGGATCCAGCCCCTGGCGCAGCCGCTTGGCCAGCAGCCCGGCCGGGGAGGTTAGCGCTGGGGTTTGTCCTCGTTTCCTCTCTTCATCTTCCCTCTGCTTGTTTTTCTCGGGCAGGGAAAGGAGGCAGGCGGCAGCTTAATGCGCGTGTGTCCCCAGCACCCAGCTCTTCCTCCTTGGGGTGCCCTGGGCACCCCGTGGGTCAAGTGCTTGGTGGCATGGAGCGTTTCCCTGGAAGGGACCCACAAGCAAGAGAGTGCTGCAAGCTCTTGTCCACAAGGGATGAGAGCAGCACTGAGATGCTTTTGCATCCTGTTTGCAAGCGATGTGCTCCCAAAAGAGGATCTCCGTGGTGTGCTGGGTAGGGGACAGACCCGGAGCTGGGGTGCTGCTTGAGTGCAGGGGTGCGGTAGAGCCTCATGCAGCATCGCTGTGGCTTTGAAGCTCTGTGCATGAATGGAAAGCAGAAAGATGCCCAGAATGCTTTAAAAAAAAAATTAAAAAATTAAAAAGCACAAATGCAACCAGCCCTTATCCAGCAGCTCCCTCTTCCCTGCGCCGGGGCCCCTCAACCCGCCCTCGGCGCGGGGCCCAGCCTGGGATGGGGGAATGATCCATCCCCGTTCCCTTCTCCGAGGCTGGTCCCACTGCTGGCTTTCCAGGCTGCTCCCTGGAAATCATCTTTGAGCTGAAAGCTGTTGGTGGTGGCTTCTAGGAAAAATGCAACCAAAGGAAGGGAAGATAAACCCAGAAAGCATCTGGCTGTCCCCAGAATCCCAAACTTCATTGGCTCTTGGAGTGGCACGGAGGTGTTTTTGGGGTGCCCAATACCCCCGTGGTGGGGTGGGCACTGGGAGCATCACCCACGTTGCTCCACCACCCGAACCCAAGTGCATTCTTCAGACACAGGGAAAATACCGGTTTGAGACACGGGAAGCACTGGTGGCACAAAGAGATGTTGCCAAACCCTTTGGTCCCCCCCACCTCGTGCCCCAGAGCATCCCCGCAGGCGGGATGTCGGAGCTGGACTCTCTATTGTTTTCGCTTCCTGCTTGTTTTCCCGGACGGCTCCTGAAATCCCAAACCAGCCCTAAAATCCCAAACCAGCCCTCAGAGCAGCCAGCGGCCCCCGGCGCAATCCCACAATGGGAGCGATGCAGCGGGGATGCCCTGGCAGCTTTCTGCCCATGGGTTTTTCCAAGAAATTGGGTGAATGCAGTGCACGGGAGCTGCACGGGGGTGCTGGTGAAGGTAGGAGATAGGGAAGGGCACCATGGGGACAGCCTTTCCCCAACACAAGGTTTCTGTGCATCGTCATGGTCCAAAAATCTGTGATGTCTTGAGTTCTTGGCGGTATTTTCTTGGTGATGTTTCTTGGGGTTTTGGTGGTTTTCTGGCTTTTGGGGATGTTTCTTGAGTTTTTGGTGACAATTCTTTTTTTTTTTTTTTTTTTTTTTTTGGCTGCTCGACGGTGCTGCAGGTCCTGGTGTGACTTCATTCCGAGGAGCATCCTGTTGTGTTTAACAACATGATCTGACCTCAGAACTAGGGAGGAGAGGCTGCAAATCTCATCCAAGGGTGTAGGAACCTGAGGGCAAATCATGGGGGTTAAACCCCGGGGCACTGGCACCTGAATTAGTGTCATTTTAGTGATGTGCCTTTGTGTCGTTGGAATTCTCCAAAAATAGGTCTTTAATGCTCTTTCTTTCTTTAGTGAGAGCCCAAGTGTGGCAGCAAACAGGGTTTCAGCAAAGCGCTTTCTCCCAAAATGCAGCGTTGTCCAAATTGCAAATAGGACAGGTTTTAATTTTTTTTTTTTTTGATGAGCAAGATCTAAACAGCATCCTGAGCTACTTATCAAAGTACTTTTCCTTAGCGCAATTTAATACTTAAGGTCAGCGTTAAATGCTTCGGCGGTTGCAAATGATACCGAAGAGCAGATAGCAACTTTTCGTTGGAGAACTGAGTTTGGGGGATTTTCAAGGCGTGAAAAAATTTGAAGGAAATTCCCAAACGGGAGACTCGCAGTCACTTTTTGTTGTGCAGCACAGTTCAAGGGGAGATATTGAAACTGCAGTGCTGCCTCCATGGCCAGATTTTGTGTCCCTGCGGTCCAGCGAGCATCATCATCTGCACTTCCCGCATCGCCCTTATCTCCTCCCCGCATCCTGCCTCTTCTCTCTGACTGCAGGGCAGCAGTGAATTTTCTTTGAAGGGAAAGGAAGGAAACTGGGTCTTTTGCACAAAAAAAAAAATACAAATAATAAAAAAAATCACTATCGTAAAGCGTGAGCACGGCGGGCCCTGCTCGCCCCCAGCATCCTCCCCACGGGCCGTTTCGGGATGGGGCTTTGGCAGCGCCAGTTGGAAACGGTCTTAAAATAGAGCCGGAGGGAAGCATCGGCGCAGGGCAGCCAGCTGCAGGCGCCGGCTGGCCCAGCGGGGTGGGGATCTCGCAGCCACGCCGCTTTCGAATAATCGTGATTGGGCTTCGCTCGGTGCTGAGAGCGGCAGAGGTTTGGTGTTGGGTCTGGTTGGGTGGGCAGGTTTGGGAAAAGGAGAGGGTGCGAGTGCCCGGTGGGATGGGGGGCACCCGGTGAGACCCCCAGCCTGGGATGTGGACAGGGGTGGGGATGCTGATGAGGATGAGGGTGGAGATGGAGGTGGGGACGGAGGTGGGAATGAGGGCAGAAGTGGGGATGGGGGTGCAGTATGTGACTTGTTCCCACCATGTTGAGCCTCTTGCAAAACTAAACCAAAGCAGCATGAGCTGCCAGCAAGCCAAGGCAATGACGGCAGAAAAGAATGAAAACATGGTTTTTAATTAAAATACATGTATGTATTCAGGATTAGCCCGTGGGAAGGGGTTGTGGGATCAACCTCCCATGCTGCTGCAGCCTGGGGGGATGTTTGGGGGCGAGGTGGGGATGTGACCCTCGCGGGCGCCTCGCCGCCATGGCTCAGGGCTTGGCTGGGACACCGGCTCTGGGCAAGAGCACGAAAGCATCTGATAGCAATAAAGAGCAGAGCCTCCCGCTGACAAGCCCGGGCTGAAGTCACCGGCAGGACGCGGCCAAGACACGCATTGTCCTCGCCGCTGCTGGGACTGATTAGAGCTGCCTGGCAGGACCTGGCGCTGGGTGAGGGGTCAGCCCCTTTTTGCCAAAAACGCCTCGATCTGGAGCAAGAAGCCAGCTTTTGTTTTCCAGGCTGGGCTGCGGCAGAGGCAGCGCTGTCCAGAGGACCCAATTTCCTCTGTGTTGCACCCATTTCTTCACCTACGCACCTCTGCTGCATCCTGTGTCAGGAGCGAGGCCGGGTGCACCGCAGTGTTGTGAATGCTGGAGGAAAATCCTGATTTTAGGTTCTTTTCTGGAGCGAGATCAAGGCAGGAGCATCCCTGGCAAGCAGCAAACCACTCGGTTGAAGGCTTGCTGTTTCTTCAGTGCTCACAGTGATTTTCATTATATCGTTTTTTCAATCCACTTGCAGGGGCTGAGCCATCCAGAGTTCTCCTTTCAACGTGTCCTTGACAGTCACAAGGCTTAGAAAGCAAGAGGAGGGTTGGGTGGATGGATGGGTGGACGGATGGATGGATGGATAGATCCATCCGTGGATGGATGGACCTGGAGGTGTTCAAGGCCAGGCTGGCCTGGGCCCTGGCAACGTGGCCCACAGCAAGGGGTTGGAACTGGATGGTTTTTAAGGTCCCTTCCAACCCAGGCCATTCTGTGACTGAGTGGATTGATGTTGCAGCTGGTGTGTAGTATTTTATAACAAACACAACCATGTATACGCCTCTGCTGCCTCATTTCCCTGCCGCAGAGCTGAGAGCAGAGCTGCATTTTCCTCCTTTTCCCAGGAGTGTGAGCGTTTGTTGGGGCTGCCCCATGCCAGGACTGCTGAGCCGCTGGGTGGTTGCAGAGCAGAAGCTCAGAGAAAATGAAAAATGTTAGCAGGGAGGAGGGGGAGGAGGGGCTTTGTTTGTTTGTTGAGAAAACAAAGAAGAAAACACCCTTTTTTATTATTTGAGCATTTTTTTTTAATATGCTTTTGCCTTTGGCGCACAAAAAAAAAAAAAAAATAGGCAAAATGCGTCTTGCTGGAATCTGTTGATCAAGAACTGCCCCTTGTCCCAGAAAAGTGCCAGCTGGGTACGTCTTCTGGAGCAGGGGTGCAGGACGAAGTGCTGCCCCTCCATCGCTGCACTGCGCCCCAGCCCTGGTCACAGCCCGCAGCACGACAGAGTGCCTTCACGGGGCCCAGTCTGTCCGGCCAGTTGTCTTGGGGGGTGCTCAGCAGGGAAACCGAGGGGGAGGAAAGTTTGGGTCCCCAAGGGACTGTGGGTGAGGGTCCTGGGGGTCTGCGCTCCGCAAAGCACTTGCGGGTTAAATACCTGGCAGTGCAGCCTGGGCAGCACTGGTGCTTGCAGCATTTCCCAGCCTGCGGCTGCTGCTCCTGGGCTTGAATTTTCCCAGGTGCTGCCTTTCCCTGGGCAATGGGGAAAAAAAAATAAAAATAAAAAAAATGGATAAATCACCCTGGTGAATCGTGCTAGTGCATTAACTGCCAACAACATGAGTCAGAGCATGCGGTGTGATTCAGTAATTGCTTTTAAGGGCACGTGTTTGACTGGGAATTTGGTCGGTGTGGGGCAGGGTGATGGGAAGTGCCTGTGGGTTCATCGGTGGCTCCTCCGGCCCCGCTGGAGGAGGAGGAGGTACAGACCAGGGCTGCTTTTGTGGAGCGTAACCTCAGTTTTATTGGATTTTATGTAATTATGTTGTGGAAGTGGGGAGATAAAAAAAATCCTAATTTCTAGGTGGAATGCATCTCAGTCAGTGCCTAAAATTGGTAAATGTCCCCACCTTTGTACCCCATCTGGTTCAAGAGGTTGAGGACGTATCGAGGTGTCCTCTCTCCTGTGTGAAATCTGTCCACAAGCGTGGAGGCTTTGGTCTTCTCCGTGTTGTGGGGTGGCCATGGTGCTTCCTGCCCATGCTGAAAGCTGTTGGCAAGTGCTTGTGGAACTTCAGCCTGTCCTTGCGGTGGATTTTCTCCTCCTTGGTTGAGTCTGACGGACTCAGATTGGTGGTGGAGCTTTTTGGTTGCATCTCCAAGCTGAGCCTAGTGATGGAGTTTCTTGGTTGGTATCTCCACGCTGGGCCTAGTGGCGGAACTTTTTGTTTGGTCTCCCCAGGCTTAGTCTGGTAGTAGAGATTTTGGTGGACATCTCCACGCTGGCCCTAGTGGTGGAGCTTCTTGGTTGGTTCCCCAAACATAGGCTGGTAGTGGAGCCTTCTGGTTGGCACCTCCAGACTGGACCTCGTGGTGGAGCTCTTTGGTTGGTGTCCTCAAGCTTAGTCTGGCTGTGGAGCTTCTCACTTGGCATCTCCAAGCTGGGCCTAGTGATGGAGCTTCTTGGTTGGTGGCCCCAAACTTAGTGTGGTAGTGGAGTTTTTGGTTGGCAGCTCCAGGCTGGGCCTGGTGGTAGAGCCTCTTGGTTGATGTGTCCAAGATGAGCCTGGTGGTGAAGCTTCTTGGATGGTGTCCCCAAACTTAGTCTGGTGGTGGAGCCTCTCATGTGGCATCTCTGACCTGGGACGTGTGGACAGGGGTGGGTGGAATGGCTGGGCAGGTTTTTTTTCTTGGGGAAAGCGCCTGTCTGAACAGTTTTATTTCCTTCTTGCCCACAGCTGATAGTCGAAAAGACAACTGACTACCCTTCAGCCGAGTACTCCCTGGTGGAGGATGTAGCCCTCCACTTCACGTGTTTGATGGACAGACTGAACGAGCAGCGCCTCTTTCAGCCGGACCTGTGCGACGTGGACATCGTGCTGGTGCAGCACAAGAGCATCTTCCCGGCGCACAAGGGGGTCCTGGCAGCCTACAGCCAGTTCTTCCACTCCCTCTTCACCCAAAACAAGCAGCTGCAACGCGTGGAGCTCTCGCTGGAGGCCCTCACCTCACAGGGCCTCCAGCAGATCCTCAACTTCATCTACACCTCCAAGCTCCTCGTCAACTCCTGCAATGTGCAGGACGTGCTGAACGCGGCCGCCGTGCTGCAGATGAACAACATTGCGTCCTCGTGCCAGGACCTCCTGGATACCCGCTCGCTCAGCCTGGCCACTGACATGGCCCTGCCCGCCGAGGGCTGTGCTGGCCCCCCGCCGTATTACTGCGAGATCAAGCAGGAGGTGGATGCCCCCCACCCCAAGATCTACGCCCGAGAAGGCACCGACCCCTACTCGGTGCGAGTGGAGGATGGGGCGGGTGGTGGGCCGCTGCCGCCAGGGCCGGCCAAGCAGTACTACAAGGAGGAGAAGGACAGTGGCCCGGGTGCTGTCTGTAAGATGGAGGGTGAGGAGTCCGAGGAGGACCTGGACAGCCAGGGCTCCTACAACCGGGAGCAGATCATCGTGGAGGTGAACCTCAACAACCAGACCCTCAATGTCTCCAAAGGCATGGAGGGGAAGGCAGCTGCCAGCGAGGCAGCCGTGATGGGGCGGCCTGATGGTGACGGGCGCGACACGGAGGAGGATGGGGAGGAGGAGAACGAGGAAGGGGAGGAGGAGGAGGAAGAAGAGGAGGATGCAGAAGTGGGTGAGGAGGAAGAGGAGGAGCACAGCGAGGAGGAAGACCTGGAGGAGACGACGGAAGAGGAGGAGGAGGAGGAGGAGGATGAAGATGCGTCAGATATGAAAAGAGAAAAGAGCGGGCAGCCCCGCAGAGGCAGCCGGGCATCCAAGGCGACCAAATCTGCCATGGCCACCAGGTCCCAGGAGATGGCCAAGGCAGAAGAGGAGGAAGAGGAGGAAGAGGAAGGGCAGCGAGGGAGGAAGAGGAAGAAGGA
Source organism: Alectura lathami (assembly GCA_013399715.1). NCBI lineage: Eukaryota > Metazoa > Chordata > Aves > Galliformes > Megapodiidae > Alectura > Alectura lathami. Next base: position 9,425 of record VXAV01001906.1, read on the forward strand.
GCAGGACGGGCTAGGCCAGAAGGTGAAACTGGAGGAGAAGCAGCACTACCCATGCAAGAAGTGTCCCCGGGTCTTCAATAACCGCTGGTACCTGGAGAAGCACATGAACGTCACACACAGCCGCATGCAGATCTGCGACAAGTGCGGCAAACGCTTCCTGCTCGAGAGCGAGCTGCTGCTGCACCATCAGACCGACTGCGAGAAGAACATCCAGGTGAGCCAGCCTCAGGGACATCCCCCCAAGGGAAGGGACATCACACCGTGATGGGGCCTCCTTCTGGGGAGGGACATCCCATCAAGGGGAGGGACATCCCACCATGGTGGGACATCCTACTGGGGAGGTTCATCCCACCAAAGAGTGGGACATCCCACCACTACAGGATGTCCCGCTGGGGGTGGACATCACACCAAGATGGGGACATCTCAGTATGGGGAGGACATCTCATCAGGACAGGACATCCCACGTATTTACACCACAGGACAGGCTCATGCTCAAATAATGCTTCTGGTCCTGTGGATGGACAGTCCCGTAACTTGCATTCAGGCTTGGAGGGTTCCCACAGTGGCGTGGGACCAGAGGATTAGTGCTGAGGGACAGGGGCTTCCTCTTGGCCAGCTGGGTGGAAATGTGGCGTAGTTCGAGGGAAGTAATTTCTCTTTGAGTTTATTCAGTTAATCTGGATAAAACGTTGCAAGCCCCAATTGGAGACACACTCCAGCTGGTTCCACCCAGGCTTAAACCAATTTAGCTTAATTCGAAGAATTGCTGACATGAGTTGAAGTGGTTTTAATCTGCATTTGTGCTCTTTAGCTCACGCGTTAGGAAATTTCCGAACGCACTTGGCATTCATGGCACAGCTCATGCACTGTTTGTCCTTTACCTAGCACTAACGAGAGCCTCGTCTGCATGTGCGAATCGCTTCTGTTAAATGAGTGCGGTTTTGGGGGGATAGGCAGGAGTCCCAGCTGAGCAGCAAAATGCACATTCCTGCAGACTTGTCTTCGAATCCCCAGTGAACAGTTTTGCACAAGGCTGCTGCTATTAATAAAATGAATAAAACCTTCCGGAGAGCTTCTGACACCATCCTTCCCACCAAACGCTGGGATTTTAAAAGATCTTGCAGCCCTCCTAGGTGGAGGGAATGCAGCCCCGGTACTTTTGGAGCCCATTAGTGCTTGCATCCCAGAGGAAATGGGTGATGAAGCCCTTTGGGGTGTCTTCCTGAAGAATTCACAGTTCTGGGGTTGCTTCTTTTGGATCCATTGGCATTCACTGAACCAGAACTGATGAATGCATCTCCGATACCTCCTGCCTGTGTGGTGGTGGCGGCTGGTTCATAGCCTGTCATAAACCAGTTAAAAGTAAATTTTCCCAGAGCATTTCTTCCCTCTTTCTTCTGCTTTCCTGATGGATGACATGGGGCTATCAGCGAGTGTTGTCACCTCATTGCTTTTTTTCCTCCCAACTTTTTATCCCTTTTCCAGGCCATTTTGGAACAGAGCGAACCACAGCTGCCCCTGTGATGACCTCCCTCCCCTGTGGGAAGCTTGGCTCGTTACCTCTCACTTAGTGAGGCATTTTTAATTTTATAAATAGTGGCCAAATTCACTCCATTTACCCTGACAATATTGAATAACTTTGTCAATATACCCTGGAATTATGTCTGGATGGAAAAGGGAATTTTTTTTTGTCTCTGTATGGACAAGCTCTATTTCTTGTTTTTAACCACATCCATGGAAGGACTGTCCCTCTTATCCTGTTCGTCTCAGCTGCTTTTTCTTGCTGATTTGTCCCCAGATCTCACCCACGAGGGATCTCACTCCTGCACCGCAGACTCCATAACATTTTCCTGCCCTGCTGCCTGAATAAGGATTCACCCTTTGCTCTGTCACATTGTTTCTCAGAATCTCTCTTGGCCTGCTCTGGTGTGATTTTTCCTCTTAACTTGCCAGAATTCATCTTATTATCTGCCTTGTCCTTTGCCTGAGGGCACAGGGCTCTGCCCTTGAGGCTGCATGGTCCCAGCCGGGGGCTTTCCTACATCTCCTCCTTTCTCTGTCTTTAATTTTAATATTTCCCTGCAGCCTTTTTCATTTTAAGTGGAGAGCATGGAAGTTGTCCTGAAACATCTCTTAAAGCAGAGATAAAGCTGTTCTGATCTGTAGAAATATTTACTTAGAACCAGTAAAACTCAGAGGACTGCTCGTGCTGAAATTCAGGCCTGCCAAGATGAAGAAGTCAAGTGCTGGGAATGCCTCTGTGACCCTCATTTTGCCTCCCAGGCACCTAAATATAAAAATATAGGGATACTGTGGCAACGTGACATAACAGTATATTTTCCATGGTACTGTAGCCTCATTCAGTGCAGAATTTGGATGAAACCCATCCGAGAGCATCTGCTCCTCTGGGTGGAGGAGAAGGTCGAGGCCACGCTGTCTGTGCTGAAATCCCCCATGGGCTGTTGATTCTGTTTGGCCGTGCTGCTGCCAAATGCCTTCTAGGCATCAGTTATTATTCACCATGCATCTGCCAGGAGAAGAGACATTCTGAGCCCAGCTGGACAAGAGGAGGATGAGTATATGGGGAGATGAAGGCTGCTGCCCTCCATCCCCGAACTCCAGCAAAGAGAGGGCTGTGCAATGCTTTCCTGTGTTTCCCCAAGCACCAAGCTGATTTCCTGCACTTTGTATCTGCTGGTTGGGCTCACCAGCCTCCGCTGAGGCCCAGAAACCGTTTTGCCCTAATTTATGTCGTTCTCAGCCCTTCCTACTGCTTGGATGGTAAGCTGAGCTCATGCCGTAGCCGTGGGCACATGGTGCAAAGCCATCTGCACCCTCTGCCAGGGGTGAAAAGCCATTTGTGGAAGCCCAGGTTCTGCCGACAGCTTTCAGAGAATCATTGCGCCTGGTGGAGCTGGAGCAAACCTCTGCCAGAACTCCCAGTGGGAGACTTTGCTAGTGCTCAAAAGTGTCGCAGCACGCTGTTCTGTTAGGCACGTGGATTGGTTTGGAGGTCTGTTTTATTCCATTAATGACCATTTTCTGAATTAATGGATATTAATAGATTTTTAGGATTAATGGACGTTTTCGCAGTTAATGGATATTGATAGAGTTTTGGGGATTAAGGCGTATTTTTAGAGGACTCATTTAGTGCTTGGGTATCCGTAATACCTGCTGAAGGCTGAAGTCATGCTGCCCTAGCTTGGGCCTTTCCTTTTTCTTCTGCTGCTAAGATAGCGGGATATTTTTGGATTTAAGGTCTTCATTGCGTGCAAGCATGAAACCCCCTAGCTAGGAATAACCCCTGTGCGTTGGCTATTGGCCATGCAGGTCTTATACACCCATTGCTGGAGGGGCCACATCCTTCCTTGGAAGGGCAGCACCCCTATCCGATGGGTAGAAATTCGAGTTTGGGAGATTGTGATGCAACAAGGTCTGTAGCAGCCTTGCCTGTCGTTCTGGTACCTTTAGGTTTTGTGATGATGTTGTCTTTCAACATCCAAAGCAAAACCCAAATACTGGCCATGCCTCGGTACGTTCCCCTGCCTCCCTGCCCAGCCCCTCTCTCGTTGCAGTGCGTGACGTGCGGGAAGGGCTTCAAGAAGCTCTGGTCGCTCCACGAGCACAACAAGATCGTCCACGGCTATGCCGAGAAGAAGTTCTCCTGTGAGATCTGTGAGAAGAAGTTCTACACCATGGCCCACGTGCGCAAACACATGGTTGGTGAGTGCAGGAGGCTCTGGGTCTCATCATGTGGGGGTCTCGTTAGGGGTGCTTATATGGGGTTTGGTGATGAAGGGTGTTTTTCTGTTGCTGCCGTGTTGTGGATTTAGGGCTGAGCTAACTCTTGCTGAGCCTTCTAATGGCAAAGCAAAAAGATTGAAACTTGGCTTTTTTTATCCTGCGGTGCTGGGCAGTTAATGCTGAGTGTATGTCTGCTCTGTATTGCTTACTTTTGGAGCAGTTCTCTGCAGCAGAGCAGGCGTGGTGCCAGGAAATCTCATTAATTTTATTTGACCAGAAAAAAAGAGACGTCAGAAGTGATCAAAGGGCGGTTTGAAGTGTAACCGTCCTTGCCTTGTAAAAAGAGGATGAGCCTGCGCCAATGCCGGTCTTTGAAGAGCAAATCACAGATGGCAGCTGTGGTCACATCCTTGTGCTCACAGGCACCAAAAAGGAGCAAAAAAGGATGAGAGGAGGGTGTCTGACACTGGGTTGTGTAAGGAGGGGAAGTGGTGAGCCCCCAGATGTGGTCACAGGTGGCATGCTGCTGCCACGCATCCTTTCGAGGTGTCTTTGGGTTGGCCGCGGTTGAGTGCCGGTCTCGGGATGTTGGAGGCCGATGCGCGGAGAGGGTGTGTGACACTTCTTGCCTCTGCCACAGCTCACACCAAGGACATGCCCTTCACCTGTGAGACCTGCGGGAAGTCCTTCAAGCGCAGCATGTCCCTCAAGGTCCATTCGCTGCAGCACTCCGGGGAGAAGCCTTTCAAATGTGAGGTAAGGTCCCGTCCCCTCCCTGCATCTCCTGTGCCCCACTTCCCACTGCTTTTGGGAAATACCTTCCATTGTGCTGTTGGAATGTTTCCCTGCTCTCCCATGCTTTGCATCCCCTCCGGGAGAGCTCACCAGCCCTAGGGTGAAACTGGTGGCAGAGACCAAGATCTGTCCGCCCAGTGCTGGGACATCACATCCCACCCCGAGCCCGCTCAGCCCCCTAACCTGCCCTTTACTTTTACCACCTGAGTGCCAGCTTGGGATGCGGACTGCATCCAGAGCCGTGGGGTCAAATCCAGCATCGACTGAGCTTCTCCACCCCATGGGCTGAAAATCCACGAGGCGTTCACTGAGATAGCTTTTGCAAAGTGGGCTCCATCTGATTTTTACAGCGTACCCTCCCTCTTAAACCCCTCCACTTTTGACATGGTGTCTATATGGCTGCCCTTCTTGCAGCCTGGAGGAAGGCAGAGGCAGGGAGTACATCCCCAAAAGTCATTTATTTGCGTTTTTTCAGGGAGGAAGCAAATTTTGTGCTGCTCCCATACACTGGCGATGGGGCAGGGGTGGGACAGGACATGGGGGTGTTTCTTGTGCTTATCAACCACTCATCCACACCCCTGCAGAACTGCAACGAGCGCTTCCAGTACAAGTACCAGCTGCGCTCCCACATGAGCATCCACATCGGCCACAAGCAGTTCATGTGCCAGTGGTGCGGCAAGGACTTCAACATGAAGCAGTACTTCGATGAGCACATGAAGACGCACACGGGTGAGAGCTCCTGCCTTGCCAGGATGGGGCAGGGGTGGCAGTTTGGGATGGGGATGGGGGAAGGATCCAGAGGAAGGATCCATCACCATTTTTCACTCTTGTCCCCCTAAAACCCAGGTGAGAAGCCCTACATTTGTGAAATCTGTGGGAAGAGCTTCACCAGCCGCCCCAACATGAAGCGGCACCGCCGGACCCACACGGGGGAGAAGCCCTACCCCTGCGACGTCTGCGGCCAGCGCTTCCGCTTCTCCAACATGCTGAAAGCCCACAAGGAAAAATGCTTCCGCGTCAGCAATCCCTTGGCTTCGGACACGGCTGTCCCCCAGCCCGCCGCCAGCCCGGCCCCGCTGGCCCCTGGCCCTGGCATCTCCCCACTGCCGCTGCTTCATCCACTGCCACAGACCCTCCCTCCTGCTCCTCACCTACCACCCCCGCCTCCCCTGTTTCCTGCAGGGAGGATAAATTCAAATAACAACTAGGTGCCCATCCCCTGCACAGACTGCTCTGCCCTTCGGAAACGCCCGGGGAGCCGTGGCTTTGCTTGCTCTCTACCCCCATCCTCCTCGTTTTGGGGTTGTTTTGGTGGGTTTTATTCTTCTTCACGCCCGTAAAGCCTTTCTCCATGGAGGAGAAGGAGGAAGACCCCGAGGATCGTGGATGTGGAAGGGGGAACCATCCCTAAGTGTGTAGATAAAAGGCATCACTCTCCATTTCATCCAAGCCATGAGCCCCTGTGGAGCCCTCCACCAGCAAGCCCCATGTTTGGGAAAACAGGGAAGGGAACCTCTCCCAAAGAGTTTTTCCCACTGCGAGATGGCCATTTGACCCAGGGAGGTGATGCAGGCTCCATCGGCTCCAGCCCCAGCTGGATTGCTCATCCAGCCCTTCCTGGCTGCCCTTCCCCCATGCATCAGCTTCATCTCCACGCCAAGAGGTTGGTGGGGCTCAGAGGGACACGACGCTGCCCCATCCGGGGTGCCGGCACTTCAGTATTTATAATAAGTAGAAATCTAGCTAGTGGTGCTTGAATCCCTGTACTGTAAAGCTGGTCTTTCAATCAGGCTTTTTCCCCAAGAGCTGGGGTGCACGAGCTGCCCAGTGGCGTGTGGCAAAGTAGATGTCCCCACTGGAAAACCATCATCCGGCCTCTTTAGCAGCCCTTGCCTTGTCTTCCTGCCCCAACACAGGTTTTTCTCCCCAACAGGCAAAAGCACAACACCGGTGCTGTGTCTAGAGACATCATCAGCTAGCTGCACCTGTGTTTTTGGGGTGCCCTTTTTTCTGATCCCAGTGAGAGCTGGTTTTCTGGGGGTGCACTGGAGTTTGCCGAGTGGCTTTGAGAGAGCTGGGGTGACCTCAGGACTGGTGGGAGGGCAGGTCTGGGGTGGAGGAGTGGGATGCAGTTGGTTCTTGGCAGAATCAGCCCAGATTAGTGCCTTAACAATCCGAACAAACCCCTGACCCATGCATGAGCTCCAGGTGTTGGCTAGGAGCCACTGAGCTCTACCAAGCTTCACCTCCTCATAGGGTCAGCAGCACCCTTATGGGGACCAGAGGTAACCGACGTGCCCAGGCTGTGCTGGAGAGGGCTGTGATTGGCTCAGTGACGTCCCATGGTGTGGATTAGCACCTCTTTGACCACCTTGTATCTACGTGTTCCTCTTCCAGCGAGCTGAATGATGTTGAAGTGGAGCTGGTCTTTGATTTCACTTATTCGTGTCAGCAGAGAAGAGGAATTGTGGTCTTGAGTAGGTGGGGAGCTGAAATCCTATGACGGCTTTGCTGTTTTCTTCTCGTCCAAGCTGGGTCTCTTGCTGCTGTGATCTTCCTTGGGATGTCGTGCATTGCTCTGACCATGGCTACATGGTCTCTGTGCTTGAGAGTGTCCCTGTTTTGGGTTGGTATGGGGAGTGCTGCAGGAGCTGCAGAGCCTCCAGCATGAGCAGAGAGGTACCAGCCCAGATGTGGGGGGCAGCTGGATGCCTTGCTGCCCAGCTCAGTGCTGCAAATGTGTGTGGATGTGGGTCAAGTTGTGGAAGAGGTGGTGAGGAGGTCTCTTGGTGGCTTAGCATGGGGAGAGGACATTGGGTGGGCTGCAGGAGCCCTTTCCCATTTGCACCTCTGTCCGGGTGATAGCAGGGTGCTGGGAAAGGTGAGCCATGCCTGGCTCTGCAAGAAGTCTTGGTGCTTCGTCTCCTGGACCAAATGAGCAAAGCACTCAGGCACATCTCAACCTATCCCTGCAGAGCTGGGTGTGGGGGTGTATCCCCAAAGAGCCAGGAGGGCTCATCCTCATGCTCAGGGGCTTTGCTGGGTGAGGATGTGCATTGAGACAGGACTGGGGAGCATCCACTGTTTTAAATGGGTGCTGTTTGAGGTGACAGCTTAGGTGACAGGTGTCCTCTGCTGGGTGACTGAGTGGTGTCCCCATGCCCGGCATCCCTGGAGAGCTGGCTGCTCTTGTAGCAACAACTTGCTTGTCCTTGTGCTGGCTGGAGTTCTGTGTACCAAAATCAGTACCATGGAGCTCACCCTCATTCCACGCTGCCTTGAGCAGGGGAGGATGCAATGGCAGAGCTGCCTCGCTGTATCTAACCTACTCAGATGGGTACCAAAAGCTTGGCCACTCTCCTTCCTTCATGACCCATGGGATGGTGCAAAGCTTTCTCAGACACACACATGTGAGGGACATGGGTGCTTGGTTCTCGGGGCCATTGGCTTTTAGAAGGGACCATGACCCAGCCCAAAAGGCGACTGCTTTGGAGGAGGTGTTGGAGGGCCTTCATAGATAGAGTGATCCGTGCTGTCTCCTCCTCTGCTGCCTCCCTAACCCTATCCCATTGGGCTCCCTTGCATTTCTTTCCCCTTGCACTTGGCCTTGAGATGGGATGGGAGCCCACACCCTGACGAGATTTCATCTTGCCTGTGTGGTCTCCTGTGTTGGATCCCATTGGCCTGCCTGGCTGGTGGACTTCTCCCCAAGTAAATCCCCACGCCAACACTCACTCACTTGTCCCACTCACCTGGAGTTGGCTTTCTCCATCCCTGTCCTCATCCTCTCCCAGTGAGGACCTGTCCCATTTGGAGAGACGAGAGCTCCTTGTTGGGACTAGTGAAGCCACTTTTGGTCCAGGTGCAGAGCACTTGTCATCCCTCGTCCTGCAGCAGCTAGGCCTCGCCAGGTCTGTGCAAAGCCTCACACCTGAGCTCAGCCACCTCCAGTCCCCTTCAAGAGCCTGCCCAGAGAGACGCTTGGAGACGTCAAGATGTGACCATGCACACAGCACTTTGGAGAACCAGATCCCTGCTGCTCCTCCCCGCTTCAAGGCCTGGGCAGCTCCCAGGAGTCCGAGATGGCCTCCGAGCCCTTTTGTCTACACCCTTTTTTGGTCCCGGTGTGTCTTGTCATGTCTGGTTTTCGTTATTGTACTGAGAGCTCAAACGAGTCGCTCCTGTGACGTCTCGTCCCACGTCCATCCTGGTTGGACCCCATTGGCACCCATTGGGTTACATGGGACAGAAGGTGGGATAGCTGGGCCCATTGTTTTCAAGCTTTTTGTATTTTATTTTATTATTATTATTTTTTTAAACTCTTGCACCTTAATCTCTCGCATCCCTTCCTCGACAGACGGTGAAGATGGAGAGGGGCTTGATTTCCATTACACAGCTCATGAACATACCCCAACACAATGTTTGGCTGACAGCTCTGCCCGCACCCCAGACCTGTCGGAGTTTTATTTTCCCTTTGGTTGAACTCTGGGAGGGAGGGAGCGGGGCAAGGGAGGGTGTTTTTGTTTTATATATCCCAGGAGCCTGGTAGCACAGACCAGTTAGCCTCATAATGTCCATGAGGCACGGCTGGTCCTTCGGACCACAGCCATAACCCGAGCGCCATGGGAAGGTGATGGATGGACAAGGTGGTAGGTGGGATCGGCTGTGACAGTGCAATAGAGACAAGCATCCGCTGCTAGACAACTCCACTGATTCAACTCTTGGTTTGCCTGAAGTCAAGAGGGAAGGACAGATGGACAGACGCCCTTGGTTCACACGGACGGAGAGAGCTTCCCTGCACGCAGCCCTGCCTAGTGACACGCAACCTCAATGGAGTTGGGTTGAGCATACAAAGAAAGAAAATTTTTGAAAAAGGAAAGAAGCAGAAATAAGAACAACCTCGTTAGCATGGAACTTGAAGGAAATGAATGAAAGAAACCCCAAGCACTTGCCTCGAAGCTAGTTTCTCATGCCTGGTGTTCAGCTCTGTATTATTTTACGGCATTCAGTATCGGTTGCCCAAACATGCCAAGTTAAGAGTGTATCGGTGGCTCTACTAGTGTGAACAAACTAAACGAAGCACTTTATTCTGTATAGATATGGGAAGAGGGGGAGGGGAGGGGAAGGTTGGATGCTTTTCGGAAGCATCTAATGTAATGTTCTAGGAAATGTATTATTATTATTATTATNTTTTATGACCATGTGTAATCAATATATGTTTATCTTTAACACCAAGTACAACAGTTACTCTCTTTGGGACGGTGTGAAGAGGGGGAGGCCGACACTGCTGGTTTAGCCCATCGTTGTGGGGCCACCGGAGCAAGTCATCGCCCGCTGCAAAACTGGGCGAGTCTTGTTTTGTGGTTGGCCAGTGCCTGGGAGGTCCCAAAAGGTGCATTGAAGCTGCCTTCCAGGCACAGCTCACAGCCAGCCTTGGCACCACAGCTCCAGTGTGCATCCCCATCCTGAGCTATCCTCTGCCCACGGGTGCGGGAGCTGCTCTCTGGGCTGCCTGTGAGCATGACGAGCCACGGTGGGTTGTTCTGGGGTGTCCCTAGAGGCCAGGTCCTTGGCCGTGCTTTGAAACCTGCTTTTGGCCTCTCACCAAGGCACGTTCAGGGATCCCTGAAAGTGGTGAGAGGACAAAACTGGGCCTTTCCACTGCGTTCTCCCAGTCTAGAAGTGTAATGTCTGTTACCAAAGAGGTTGCAAGTGGAAGGACGGAATCAATAAACGATTTGTCTTTTATAAAAGAAAACCTAAAGCTCCACCACTTTCTTCATTCCTATGGCATGTTCATGCAGCTGCTGTTGCTTCACATGCGTGGGCTTTGCATTGGGTTTGGTGGGAGATGTGTGTGTGTGTGTGTTGTGGGGCCAAGAGAAAATGGTTTTTCAGGCGGGGGTGATGAATGGAGGAAAGGGATTGATGCTTACAGCCTCAGGGTGTTAAGGGAGGTGAGAACTGAGCTCCAGGGTCCGACTGGCTGCATAAGATTTGGACGAACTGTGAAATAAGGCTCCCTGAGCACCGCTGGAGGCAGTGGAGAAACAAAGGAGCCCATCCAAAAGCACTCAGCATCTTCATTGATTCGGAATGGAGCTGTGGGAACCTCTCCAGCACCAATATTGGGAAGCTAATGGAAGAACAGAAGATTTTGCTGCACCCTTGGGATGTAACTTTGCCTGGAGAAGATACCCATAGGGCATGCATCCTGGTGGAGCTGTGTGCATCTCAGCTAGGAAAATGCTGGGCAACAGCAAGGAGTGGTGCCTCCCTGGGTATTCATGCTGGCATTTCTTACTTATGATTGTCTTGGGGTTGAAGCAGCCTCTTGGCAAGAGGTGGTGAAGGTCTCTGGGACAGACTTTTGCTTGGTGGTGTTCAGCTTTGCTGCCTTCCTTGGACCTGCTCTGGCTCACACGTGCTCAGAGTGTTGCTGAAGTGATGGGACATCTCAAACTCTTCAAACTGCTAATTTTCCTTTCATCTTTTCTTGCTTTGTGCCAAGAGTGGCGTCTCCCAGGCTTTGTAATGGATGTGAACGACGCAGGAGCATTCAGCTCCTATGAACTAAACCCCCAGTGGACAGCTGCAAGGTGAGCGGCTGAGGATGTGGACCAGGCTTCAACACCAGTTCTCAAGCCGTTATCAAGGCTTGAGATAAGCCTTTACCATACCATAACAACTTAACAACATAATACGTTACCACACCATAACAACTTTCCGAAGCCCAGCAGAGCTCCCATTGACTTCAAAGGGCCCAAATTTCCCCCAGAAGTATACAAGCCACATGGCAGCAGGTGGATGGGGACAAAGCCTCACTTGGAACAAAGTGCCAACAGTTTTCCACTCTGCGTCCAGCAGGTGCTTTTGTTTTCCAGTCCCAGGAGGTGCTATCCCACCACTGCAATACATTTCTTTTTTTTTTTTTTTTTAATTATTATTATTTCAGGCAATGAATCTTTTCATTTCCAACACAAGATACTCTACGTTTGGTAGATTCATCTGCAATTAGCTTGGGAGTCCTTCATGGGAATTTCTGAAGAACTGGGTGGAAGGTGATATTTTTTTCCCCACTTTTTTTTTTTTTTTTTAATACTAGCATATGTCAGCCAGTCACTTTGGATCTTTGGATTTATTTTTCTTGTGAAAATGTTTCATTACTCTTCTGACATGATCGTCTTGTACAGAAATCATCCTGTAACATTTTTTAAAATCCTTGCGGTGAAACCAGGACAAGTCTTTGGTTCCATTACTCATTGCAAATTGTCTTTACTTCCAAATTTGTTTTAGTTTCTCCAAGATTGCATTTTGAGCCAGACAAACCAGCCAGACTTTTGATACCATAATTTTCATGCTACTTTGAGGGCATTTATTTACTACGGTTGTATTTTTTTTTTTTTTTTTTTACTATTATCACCGCTTTCTTGTCACCCCATATAGGCATCCATGTGGTTTTCCTCTTCCTTTTCCTTGGTAAGCTTCTAGTCCTCATTATCTACAGAGGGAAGCTTGAAGGATATGAACACTAAAGTTTCAGCTCTGAAATGGGGGAAAATAAGAATGAAAGCTGTGCTAGGGCTCTCCATGGGGCTGGTTTTCAGCATGAGCTCATCACAGCTTTTGCTTGGTCCTTGTGTTTGGTTGCTGTGGACATTCAATTACAGCTCTATCAATATGCAGACAGATTTATTTTTTTTTTGGAAACATTTTAAAGTTTTATTTTTAAATAGACCACTGGTCAGGTAGCATGGACACCATTAGATTTTCGCTCTAATAGATCTCTGTCCTGCAGCCAGTACAGTCGTGTTTCTATCAAAACATCATTATGATAACTTAAAAAAAAAAAAAAAAAAAAAAAAAA
>VXAV01001906.1:21925-50116 GCA_013399715.1 Alectura lathami
TATTAAAAAAAAAAAAAAAAAAAAAAAGTTCAGAACAATAAAAATGAAAGCATAAATATAAAACCTTTCCCTGAAAAACAACGTTTGTCCAGCCATTGGTGAGGACATTGTGATCTGTGATTGAAGGTGAGGAGCCCAAAAGGATGGAGATGAGTGCTCATGGCCCTCCCTGCTCATCTTTCTCTTCTTCCCTACTCTGCTCCCAGCGTGACACTTACCCTCCTGCAGCCCCTACCTCCTTCCACCTCTTCAATCTAAATTCAGGATGGAGATGAAGAAGGAATTTTTTTTTTTCTTTACATTGCAGTGTCCAAGGAATTTCTGCTGCCCGTGCTTACATGCTTTTTTCTTTTCACTGTCTCATCCCTATGACCTTCATCACTTGAGAACTCCTCAAAGACCCCCAGGCCTGACCTGCACCACTTGCCTTTTCCTTTTCCTCTTATTTCCAAGGTGGGCTGTAGCACCACGCCTGTGGCTACCTTAGGTGAGGAAACACATTAGAGACCTCTTTTTCTGGGAAAATATCAACTTAGTTTCTTCAGACCCACGTTCTTTCTCCACTGTTGGCTGGGGAGGTTCAACAGTGCTGGAGAAGATTAGAAAAAAAAAAACATAGAGAAAGAAGTGGAGCAAGTGAATGATCTTTTTGTCCTGCCTACTGAGACTGGAGTAGCACACTGCTCCATGTTTGTTAGTCTACCCCAGCTCCTTGCAGGCTCTAGAGCCCTTCTTTATTTACTTTGTGAGCCTCTTCAAGTTCCCATAAGACTTCAAGATAATTTTCCCTCTTTACCATTTGACTTAATGAAATGGTACCAATCACAGACACATGTCCTACACAGTATCTAGAGAAACCCACATTTCTGTGCTGCTAAGTATGGCTTCATCTCCCCCCCACCCCAGACCCCAGTGGAAAAAATAAATCGTGCTACATCTTCGTTAGCCGCAAGACGTTGAGGCGCACGGGAAGGAACGTGGCACCGGAGGCATACTGGATCTCCCGGAGGACCCCTTCCCACTTCTTCTGCTCTTCATCATATCTGGGAAGAGACAGACAGACAGCTGTGGTGAGGAAAGCATCTTTTCTCCCCAGTTCAGCTGCTCTCCATAACACCAGGCTAGAACATGCAGATACCAGTCCATGCCTACAGCAGATGGGTGATGTCACCAAGATTGAATCATCTGTGGTGAAGGCCAGGAGATGCCTGCTGAGGGTGCTCTAGAGCCACAGGCATGAAGGATAGGAGCTAATCCTGCATTAGCAGCTGTCAGAAAGTGTTTTCTGTCTCTGCTGCCATGTAAGACAATCTCATTTCCAGCCTGAGCACTGACTTTTCCCAGGGAAAGAGTTTGTTGCACAAATACTGCTTCAACCCAAAGGGGAGGTCTGGAACCAGCTCCAAACAAATTGCCAATTCAGAGAGAAGGTGAAGGAGCATGTTCTCCCCGGTAAGATCCTGTATAAAGCCAGGAGAAATAACTGAATCACCCAGCGTGACCTCCAGCACAGCACAGGGCAAACATCTCACCCAGAGACCTCATGCTGCAGCCTTGTGCTGGGGTAACAGCATCTCGCTCATACTGAAGGTATCAAGACAGACTGAAACTATCCGTTCCCTCGGTGTCTTTCATCAACACCCCCCATCTCCCATGGAGAGACCCAGGGAAGGTCATCACCTCCAGACGTCGTTCAGCTCCGTTGGCACCAGCTCCCCCGACTCCGTCTCCACAGTGGCGAACCCCCCGAGCAGGTAGAGCACCCCAGACAGGCTCACCAGGCTGACCGAGCTGCGCTCCTGCGGGAACTCGGGGAATGTATCCCACCTGCCATGTCAAGAAACGAGATGAGTTGGGGCACCCTGCCTACCTTCAAGTCTCAAGTTCATAACTGGCAGCTGAATTAACTGGCATATTAACTCATGTAGGTTTGCATGGGATGGGATCATAAACTGCCTGTTGCCAGAGGTATCTGTTTCCATCATCACAACTCAGCTTTATTTGTCTGGGAGTCGATGAGCTGTGACGCACACCTAGCATGGACCAGCAGGTCCATGCATCTGGACTGCAGCCTAATGCCCACCCCACGTCAAGGAACACATCTCTCGTGTTGAGTGAAGACGATGAGATGAAGCTACAGCCCTGCGAAATAGTTGGTCAAACCACTTTGGATCTGAGCCTGATGTGATCCACAGCCCAACAGCAATGCCATCGTTGATCATGAAATCATGGAATTATTAAGGTTGGAAAAGACCTCCAAGATCATCTAGTCCAACTGTCAACCCACCACCGCTATGCCCACTAAACCTTGTCCCTAAGTGCCACATCTACACATTTCTTGAACACCTCCAGGGACAGAGACTCCACCACCTCCCTAGGCAGCCCGTTCCAATGTGACCACTCTTTCAGAGAAGAAATTTTTCCTAACACCCAACTTGAACCTCCCCTGGCGCAACTTGTGGCCATTACCTCTCATCATTGCCCAGTGACCCAAGGAACACAGATTGGGAGGCACTGGTATGAGGAGTTGCGAGAATGGTTGGAAGCCGCTTAATGTACACCTGCAGCTGGTCCTGGTGTAACTATGCCCCAAAGGTGTGCTCAGAACATACTTGTTGGTGGCAATGTCGTACACTTCCACTGAGTTCGTCAAGCCGGAGTCGGTCACGCCAGCCGCCACATAGATTTTGTCCTTGTGCACAGTGGCTCCGAACAAGGAGCGGGCAGTTTTCATGGGAGCGAGCTCCTTCCACTCAAACTTATTTGGGTTGTAGACACACATCTTCTTCAGGCACTTCCTAGGGAAAGAGGAGAGAGAAGGGGAGGCTCAGTCGCCTGCCTGGGTGCAGCTTTGCACTGCAGGAGTTTGGAGATGTCTGCTGGGAAGAACGTGGGTCTATAGAAGGGATTTTGGTACCCTCCATGGTGGCTTTGGTACATTTGCTTGGGTGGGCACCCAAGGAAGCCCAAGCCCAGAGACATAATTTCTGGGTACAGCACAGCCCCTCCTGGTGCGGCTGCTTTGGATAAGGAATCCTGAAAGCTCAGCATTGTGTTTACACACCCGGATAAATGGTCCGTGTAACTAACCGCCTCTCAAGGCTTTGCATGCAGCCTTCAGACAGTGTTTCAGTACTGCTAGTTCAACCTGACACTGCAAAATATCGTCGTGAACGTCCCTGTTACCCAGGAAGGCAATGTGAGGTGCGTGGATGTACGCACACCCATGCTTTGCAGGCCATAATCCTTTCAGAGCAGGGCCTCTTTCCTGGGTTATGGCATGTTTTGCTGCCTCTAGTTCAGGGGATGACTCAATGGTTTCTCTTGATTTTTAACCTACTTGTCACTTCCTTTGCCACCAATGACGTAGACAAGGTCCTTGTGCGATACCACTGCGTGGCCATAGACGGGGTAGGGAAGGGAATCGGCTTCACCCCACTTGAAGGACCTGGATCAGGAAAAGATGGGAAGCAAAAGGATTTGTAGCTTGCTGGGTGAGGCCCAGAATACATGGCGCTTTGCAGACCTGGAGGTGAGTGCAGATCCTGACAAACAGAAGGCACAGAATATCTTAAAAATATGAAGTTTCCAATGAGATAATGCTCTACCAGTAAGTTTTGTCATCCTAAAAAAAAAAAGAAGAGAGAGAGAAGAAAAGAAAGAGAGAGAGAAAATAAAATATGCAGGATGCATATTTAATGCTCATTCTTTTTTGCAGCATCCTCAGCTTCTGGGCTCTGTGCATGCACAATGTCTTCTCACAGGGCTCATTTACAAGCATTACCAGCCAAACACAGTTGAAACAGAGTTTTCTGCATTATGTAAAAAATTAAAACTAATGAGACTTAGAGGTGCAATATCCTGAGGACAAATTTCTTTCTCTTTTTTTTTTTTTTTTTTTCCCCATCATTTTCAGGTGATTTTGTTTGCCAGCAGTCACCAAAGAGCCACAACCACGTTTTGGAGTGCTTACAACCACGTTTTGGAGTGCAGGACTGTCCTGAAGCCTCTGAGCTAGCTCCAGGGCAGCTGAGCAGGGGATGTAGCTGTAAGACCCCAAACTGGTTCCTCTGCTGGGTTACCCGCTGCTCTTCCATCGCAGAGCCTCCTGCTCTGTCCTCAAGTGGGGCTTTAGCAGACCTAATGGCTTTATTTTCACTTCGTGTTGTTTGTGTTGAGTAGCCAAAAATGGAGCCAACGTTGGACATATTTGTGGTGTCTGGACCCAAAGGAAGGCTCATTGTCAACTGAACAGCTAAGCTCAGTGGGCAGGTATACAGGGAGAAACAGGGCTGACCAGTTTCTTGAGATGTGTTTGTGGATGTCCATGTAGACTCATTTCCAATTTTCATGCATGTAGGATGTTACCCCCAAAGGCCTGCACTTCTTTATTCCTAAGAATGGAGTTCCCTGGGATCTGAGTGCTTTCTGATTGCCTGAACTCTCCAGGCAAGTTGTTGCTCCCATAGACCAGCAATTTGCCCTCTCCAGGTTTGCTGCAGTGGAAGTCTTTATCTAAATAACGCCAGAAATAGGAGGGGTGCTGATCATACCGCTGCCAGCTTCCAGCCAATATTCAAGCCACCCCCGTGCACGTATCAGGAGGATGCACACCACTGCACGGATAAGTACCCTGAGTTCTGGGGAAATGAAACTGGTTTCAAATCACTGCCTATAAAACAGCCTTTGAAGCACACCCATCTGAAAATAAACTGAGCACAGGCTTGTTAACACCTACCACTGTGCCTCTTTAGGGCAGAGAGGAGCAGCCTTTGGATATTTCTACCTCCCATGAGCAGAACAGGATGATGCCTCTAAATACAGCTCATGACATAACCTGGTTCAGAGCCCATTGTGCAAAAATAATCGGATATTAAGCCTGATATCAATCAGGGTGGGCCATTCAGTGCCACATCTGAATACTTTCAAAACAAACTTTCCTGTCCAAAGGCACTCCCAGTGAGACCGCAGTGAAGGTCGCCAAACCTCAAACCAACGGGCAGAAGGAAAAGCTCCACTTGCTCCTCTGTGCAGGTCCCATGTGAGCATCTGCTAACTTCAGTCCTTGATAATTTAATATCCCCATTCTGGCTTCCACCCTGGGAGCTTTAATTACAATAAGCAAAGCAGCTGGGGAGAGACAGCTCAGAGCCCCAAGGTATGGCTTGAATCAGTCCCAGAGCTCTTAGTATCTCGATGCAGAGTTCAAGCCTCTAACCTCAGTTGGGCCCTGAAGGGCTGGATTCATTTTGCGCAGCAGCTGCCTCACCTTCTCCTGCCCCGCACTCACACGTGGACACTTACAGCCGGTCGTAGCACAGGACCGAGTCCAAGGTCTTCTCTCCCTCTTTCAGCTCTTTCCCTCCAACCACAAAAATGGAATTTTCTGCTTCTCCCAGGCCAAAGAGGCAGCGTGGGGAGGGCAGGGGGGGCATCCCCAGCCAGTCCGAGTCCAGATGGTCGTACTGAAAGGAAACACATGGTCATTAGTGTGTGCCCTTCCAAAAACTTCCAGAGGCTCGGGGACGGGTCCATTCCCACACTCAGCTTGTCACCAGGAGCCTGTTCTGCTCTATGCACCTTGACTGGCAATAAGCTTGGTTGTCTCTGAGTGGGAAATTCCCACACTGGACCTATTAAAGATAGTTCCTGGGACTGGAGGAGCTGAAACACCTAAATCTTAGAGATTTTGTCTGAATGTCTCCAGAAGTAGCACATGCCACAGCATTTTATTTTGCTATTTTCTGTCTCTGCCAGGTAATAGTGCGGTGTCAGCAATGTTGGCTACACATTGCTGAGCAAGTACAGAGCGAAATGCGAAATGCTTTCTTCCCCCAACACTTCTCCTTCTTCCTGGCAAAGATAACGAATGGGTTCATCCTCTGCTTCTCTGGATACTGATGTCCTGATAGTGTGTGAGATGGAATGTGTGTGCCTCTCTCTGCACAAAAGCCATTTACACGACAGCTATCTACCCAATATCTACGGGGCACAATGAAACTGAGATGGGACTGCAGAGGCCAGAGTCCTGCATGCTGACCAAAGTGTGGCAGTCCCATGTGACAAGACATGGAGGCTGAGACATAGGTCAGATGGCCAAGATCCTTGGACTTCTGCAGATCAAGGCAGATTCACAGAACCATCAGAAAACAGAAAGATATGAAAGATTATGAGGCAGCATGGGGCTGGGAGCTCTTTGGAGACCATGGCTTGGTGGGAACTGTAAAATGGGTCAATATTTTTAAGACAGCTTGGCAGTGTGAGGAACATCAGGGGTCGAGTCTGGGGTGACCTCTCGTAGCCGGTTTGACGGAACGCTGCAGGAGGAAGCTGTGATGGAGCACTGCCTGAAGCACTGTTTGCTATGGGCTCGGGCCAAAGAGCTGCAGCTTGCTGGGT
The DNA here is from genome assembly GCA_013399715.1 of Alectura lathami. Classification (NCBI taxonomy): domain Eukaryota; kingdom Metazoa; phylum Chordata; class Aves; order Galliformes; family Megapodiidae; genus Alectura; species Alectura lathami. Next base: position 28,325 of record VXAV01001906.1, read on the forward strand.
TGCCTCCAAAGCCTTGGCCTCAGCTGGATGCCTGTGGTTATTGTCCTTTTGTAAGCTGTGGCCCACTGGCGTGTTATTTATAGCACAGGCCCGAGCAGCCCAGTCACCAGGATAGTTCCTGCTTCTCGACGGATTCAGTATTGTTTTCAAGGCATAAATCTTAGAAGTGACAAATAAAGGATACTGTTTTCCATTTGGAATGTCAATGAAATCATTCTGTTCCTGCCAAAATCTGCAAGGCCTCTGGGATTTATCAGCACTTACATGTATCAGTGCTTGTCCTTAAGTACAAACTATCCCTGACCTAAGGAGGAACATGGAATTAGGGAGGACAGAAACAGAGTCAGAAGGTGTGAGAGGCTGCTGCCCTGACGCCGTGATTCAGGGGTTTCTCATACAGCTGCCTGCCTTCATCTGCGTGAAGTTGCAGCTGAAAAAGGCTCAGAAGATCATCTTGTTCATACAGGAACCTACATCAGGGCACTGATGGAAACAAGTCACGCCTTCGCGAAGTGACATCACCTTCCAGCCTTGGGACTAGTCTGCACTTCCCATGCTCGAGTGCCACTGCAGGCTGTGGGGGTACCATGGTTCCCTTCTTGCGGGGAGGGAGAAAAAATGGCCACAGGAGGCCCAAGGCATTTGCCACTGAGTCAGTGGCAAACAGAGCTGAATATTGAAACCTTACTGTTTGCAACGCAGAACCACGGAGTGATTTAGATTGAAGGGACCTCCAAATGTCTCCCATCCAACTCCCCTGACAAAAGCAGGCACAGCTTTGAAGGTAGAGCAGGTTGACAGGGCTTTGTGCAGTCAAATATTAAATGTCACCAAGGATGGAGGTTTTGTGACATCTCTGGACTCCTGCTCCAGTGCTGCAACATCTCCAATGTGGAGGTTTTCCTTACAGCTAACTGAAATTTCCCTTACTGCAACTTTGAGCCATTGTCTTGTATTATTTCTTTCTGCAGATCCAAGAAGGGTCAGAATCTCTTTTCTCTGGCGCCCCTCATTAGAAAGCTGCAGATGTCAATGAGATCTTCCCCTCCCCTTCTCCAGGCTGATCAGAGCCAACTCAGATTCTCCTTGTACCTTCTCTTCTCCAGCCCTAACCATCTTGGTGGCCTCGGCTGGACTCACACCTGTACCTCAATGTCTTCCTTGTACTGGGGAGACCCAGACTGAGCTCAGCATCCACACGTGGTCTCACCATCCAGATGTGGTCTCACCATCCAGATGTGGTCTCACCATCCAGATGTGGTCTCACAAGTGCCCAATTAAAAGGAAAAATCACTTCCCTTGACCTGCTTGCTGCAGCCATGCTAATACAGCCCAGGACATGGTGGACCTTCCCTGCTGCTCAAGGAGTGACCTCGCCTAATCAGCAGCAAGGGTGGGGTACTAATCTTTAGGCACAGGTTTAGGCTGAATGTGAAGCGGGGGAGAAAGTTGTGGGATTTATTGGATTCCTACCAGGTCGGCAGGAATGGTAGGTGTCTTGTGCTAGGTCCCTGCAGGGAAGTCGCTCTTGGGTTACAGCCCAGCCTGGGGCTCAGATTGCCTGCTCACAGCTCAGTCTGATCACAGACTTTGGTTATTGCTGAGTTAGTTAGAACAGCCACTTTTCCTGTGCGAGATCCCCCCAAAATGTCACACCATGGCACATATGGAAATGAACAAGGCAGAGACTCTGAGCTGGAGCTAGTACACATCCAGGGATGAGAACAGGGGCAGACACTGCTAAGCAGAGACATACCCCATGTCCTTGGAGTGTTTGCGCTGTGGCTAAAGTCACTACTGTTCCCTGTGTTGGCACCTGGCAGAATCATCTCTGTGTTTTGCTGGATGTTCGTGCCCAGGGAACATAAAGGATGCAAAGACCTGATGTCTCTAACCTTCCAGTTTGTGTGTTCTATGGCAAGCAGGGCTGGACAAAATGTGTAGGTCAAAGTGATGTCCTGCTCAGGATTTGGATCAGGAAGGCCTATTCCTATAACCTTCCCATTAGACTCTCCTTCCTCAATGACCAGCAACCCCTGTCAGTGGGATCTGCCCTAAAAATACAGCAAGAAGCATCGAGCTAAGAAACTTCTTTCACCTTCATTTGTTTCACCTTCATTTGTGTCTTTCATTTTATCATCACGTGGCAGTAGATATCACTAACACCACTAAAGACTGATAATGCTCCTCAATGGTCAAAGAAACGAAACAAAACTGAAGTTAGTACCTGTAGAAAGTAGGAACTCATGGGGTCCTCTTTGCTGTCCTCATTGTAGTACAGTCCTCCGACAATGAAGATCTGATTCTCTTTGGTCACCAGACTGACGTGGTTCTTGGGAATTTGAGCAGACAGGGAGGCAAAATAGCACTCATTGGCAGTGGGATCATAGGCCACTGCTCCACTGTCGCTCACCATGAAAATGAGGTCCTGGAGGAACATCCCAAAGCGCATTGTGTCATTTAAGATTCCTGGAAGCACATCCTCCTCTGTATCTTCCTCCTCATCTACTGCTCCATTAACAACATTTTCTTTTGCTTGCTTTTCATCGCTTTTCTTCACTTTCTTCTTCCTCACCACAGTGAATTTGCCTTGCTGGGCATCCTTCACCATCTGTAGTTTCTTGAGCAGCTCTGGGCTGGACTTCACCATGGCGTGCTTCTCCACATGCTCCTTGATGTAGTCCTTGGCCATGAGGCGGAAGCGGATGCTTTCAAAGACCACAGGCAGGGCCTTCTGCCGGCTCTCGCGGTCCTTGGTGCCCACCCACTTCATCACCACTTCAAAGACCGTCTCCTCTTTCTCGATGTTGAGGGAGTCACTGGAGATGATGGCGATGAGCTCATCGGGTGAGAGCTGGTAGAATTCCTCATCACGGGAGACTAGCGCAAAACGATCGCAGATGAAATCCCGAGCTGCCACAGCCAGCCGGGCGCAGTCCAGCATCAAGCCCAGCCTGAAGATAGCCAAGCAGTTGCTGAGGCAAAGGCGCTTCTGCAAGAAGGACACGCAAACGGTGAAGATGGAGGGGATCTGGAACATGTTGGCCACGGAGAAGATGTCCTGCACATTCTGCTCTGTGATCTCCAGCTCGGAGGTGTAGATGTAATGGAGGATCTTGCCCATGACATCTGGATCAACGTCTTCCAAGCTGACCTCCCTCTTCTTGCTCTCTTCCATGTCTGAGAGGAACATGGCCCGGAAATATGGGCTGCAAGCTGCCAGCACCAGCCGATGGCAGGGAAACTCCTTCCCCTTGACTTTTAAGACACAGTCCAGGAACTTGTTGTGGTCCAGCATGTCTTTGAGTCCGTCCTGGAGGAGAGTTTGCTGGTAGAGACGCAGTTCTTCCACTTGATCGAAAGGTAAACCCATGGTGGAGAGTAAGAACTCCTTTTTTAATTAAGCTTTCTCTTATATATATATTTGTGAATATCTCTATATGTTCCTCTGGTAAAGAAACTCTCAAAGCAGGGCTTGCAGGTCTCTCTTGCTTCCAGACTGTCAGCACAGTGGGAATGTGAAACGCTCGCTACTATCGCAGCTGTCTGTGTACTTCAGCCTCCAGCGCAGGGCTTTATATATAGCCACAGCGTTACAAAGCTTTAGGCATCCATACTGGAGCATGTGTAAGCCGATCACCCTTCAATATGACACACTGGACAAGGGGAAGGGAGGGGACTGGGGGAACAGCTGTACTTCCAGCCTCGATGCTTCAGGAACCGTCTGTCAGCCTATGAGTCACCGCGGGGGGAAGGTGAACTGCTGCTGCCGTCCCATGACGGAAGGACGCGTGCAACCCGACGGCACCGCCGCCACGCTTGGGAAATGTCCTCCAGATGAATCAAACACCCTAATCTGCCTTCTGGGTCATGAATTATGGAGCTGGGACCTTTTGACACTGCTAAACAGAGTATTCCAAAACTGCCAAATCTTTTGCTGTGCTAAAAATAAGCTGGGAAGTCAAAGATGGAAAGATGCAAGAAGGGAGCATCACCTGTGTGGGCTTAGTGGCATCTCTTTGTGGCAGCCAGCTCACCCCCAGGGCTGCTGTTTTACACGAGTTTGTCCTTTGTTCTCCTCTGGAGTTACTTTTCAAGGGTCTGGAAGGGGGGGAGGGGGGAATGAAGATTAGAGTCATTATTTATAAATAAATAACCCTTGTTTGCTGGAAGTCACTAAAAATGTCTCTCTAAAGAAGGAGACTCCAGGAGTTCTGGGAGAGGGATGGCTCTGCTTTGTCTGCAATGTGTGTGTGGGTCCCACCAGCACGGTCTCTGGACACCTCATCCCTAATAAATGAATCTCTTCCACGTTTTGTTGACAGCACGAGTGTCTGAGTCTGAACCAAAATATAGAGACCCCAACAGTGGGCTTCAGCTCACATGTTAAGGCATCTAAAAGCAGGTGTCACCTTGTGAGCTGGGGGTCTCCTAAGATCTATTGAGGTTCAACCCCCAAGCTGAAGTCAAGAGACACAGCAAGGCAACCTGCCTGGCCTTCAGTTGATCCTACAGTAAAGCTGAGGGCTCTTTCTGCTCCTGTACCCTTCAGGTCCTGCTTGCATGTCCATGGATGTCAAAGAAGCCTCATGGGGCCTCAGATGTTTGGTCCAGGTTCAGCTCTTCCCACAGAGCTCACAAGGAAGCAAATTAGTTTCAGCAGACATAGGTGAGCAGAGTGACTATAATTATTTATACCTACGGTAAAACTTTTGCAAGAGTCTGTTTTATCTCCATTATTATGGACCCTCTGGGCTGTATGACACTCAGAGATGACACAGATTTAATGAACGAATTAATTAAATCTATGCAAGGCTATTAGCCACTCTTCTAGGTCTATTTAAAGTCACATAACCCCTTGCTCTGGCATGGATGTGTTTATAAATGTGCTTTGTGCCATGAGGGTTATCGACGTAAATGGGAAGAGGGGGGAGTGATGCTGGTATGAAGCCATTTGTACTGGTGAGGTTCCAGCCTCATCCCAGGCAGTACCAATATAGCAGGGGAGTAATCACATGCTGTTTTCAAAGCTCAGATCATAAACTCTTCTGTGCTGCTCATCTGTGACGGGATCAGAGGATGAGCACTGATCTTTCAGATGGATCATGCCTCAGAAATGTTCCTTTGCTCACAGACGTCTGGGGCTGGGCAGCCCCATCCTCCCCTCTCCCTTTCTTCCCTCTGTATTAGTTTTCACTTTTCCAAGCTTAATCCAGTGTGGTTGTGCTATTGTTTGGGATTTTCCTCCTCTGCTTTCAATCTTCCTTGAACCCTGGCCTGTTTTCCTTTTCACTGTGCTGCTCAGTGTGAGCTGCCTTTGAGGTTTGCTTCCACATTCCTCGCATCACAAGGTGCTGCTGCAAAAGGCAGCTATAGCCCATCCCTTCTCAGAAGAGATCCCAACCGATCTGATCTGTGGCTCTGGGGTTTTTTTCAGCTTTGTGATCCACTCAGAGCACTGCCTTGGTCCCAAACCTGCCTTGGGGTCTCCCTCGGCTTCAGTGTCTTTGCACAGTGACTGGACCAGCTCCAGGGCTTGGGGAGGCAACCCCAGCTCATCCAGAATACAGCCTCCTCTCACTGCTCATCATAAGGTGATACCACTAAAGGCAGTGGTTTCTACCCAGCGTGACAGCCCCTGTAGTAAGTACAAACTCGTATTTGTCTCTTGCCTCTGCAGGAAATGAGGAGTGGCTCTGGCACAGGTGAATATCCCACCCTGGCAGTGGTAGGAGGTGAACGATGGGCTCAATACCTCCAGGAGCAACAGCTCACTGGAGAGCAGGAAGCCACTGACCCACCTCCATGTGTTAGGTCTCATCACTTAGAGAATGGTGGATTGATATTTCCAGGTAAACAGGGTCTGAGTGCTGTGGTTTTGGGTTCACACTGACTGTAGATGGGCTTCTCCCCTCCAGATTTCACCCTGGCGTAGACTTCTCCAGAGCAGCAGAAGTTAACAGAGTTTTCCAACCCTCAGGAGAAGGTCTGCCAACATCCGAGAAACGAGCAGCTGGATTTTGATTGCTTTCACCACCATGCCCTGCTTTGTCAGGGAAACCGGACTCAGACCTACCTGCCCAAGTGGGGAGCAGCCCTATTTCTGAGCCCATCCAGGCCCTCATGTAACACCCACATGGAGTTTACCAGGCTTCATTTTGCTCTGAAATGAAGCCAACCTGTTCTAGAACCTGGTAGAAGGAGACCCAAACGAGCTATTAGAGGACTGGAATGCCTCAGAGACACCATGGTTATTCCACCTGCTCTTGGCTCTCCCGGTCCAGGGGGAGTTGTTTATGCTCCCTACAGATTAGATACTTTTCCACAGAGGTATATGCTGAAGCTGAGGGTCTTCTGCACAAGGCTGAGCAGTGAGATGTGGCTGTGACAGCACCATTTTGGTGTTTCTGGCCCACAAGGCCCCCTAGGGCTTCTAACAACAGTGGCAACCGAGGGGATTCCTTCAGGCAAAGGAGGGTACAGCCCAAGTTCTGCCATGAACTCTTTTTCTAACAAATAACTCTGTCAGTGTCTAAGATTAGCTTCTGACAGCTCCGTTAGATGTAGCTGCTGGGTAAATTTAGATCCTTAGTGAATGCGTTATTTTCTCTCCCAGAGTATCCAGGTCGGGAGGGCAGTGCAGAGTCACTGAGGTTTGCCGTGTGAGTCATCCACTCCAACACCAGGTGACTCTGTTTCTCCTCCTGTGCATCCAGGGACACCTACAAACACAGAGCCCTTAGACTTTGCAGCTCAGGATGGCTTCAGCTGCGTGAGGACACCTGCATGGGGGAGGAGAATTGAATTTTGCACTCTAAGGGGTCATAGCTGGCTTGGTGGTACAGAGTAAATTTGCGATGATGGAGAGGTTAAAATGCATCTACCAAAGGTCCAGCAGCAGATCTCTGTTTAAAAAAGATGTGTCCGGCAACTGAAGAGGTTTTAGAGAAGATGTGACTGGAGATGCAACCAAAGTACAACACCTACCTGTACTTCCAGCATCTGGGACCAGACTCCCAGAATGAAAAAACACATAGCTTGTACCTCAAAAGCTACACAGATGACAGTTTTACAGCAGTAGACTAGTGATATCGTACCAACACAGAAGTATACTCAAAATATAAATGAAGCTACAGCCAAACATCACTGGCTTCAGTCTAGTGATGATGAGTGGGTGTCTCTTAAACTCAGCAATGTCTTATGTGTCAAAACCGGAGGTGGGAAGTGAAGACTTCCAGACAGATCCATGTGTCTTCCAGCTCTGAAGGAAGTGCATTGCCCAGGGTATCACTGGCATCACAGCAACATAACATTGAGGAGAGCCAGGCACCATAATGTCCAACATTTTTTTACTACATAAATAAATGACATTTACCAGGGACTTCATAAATTACTTTGGCAGAGCTGAAAGTCGGCTAAGAACCATTCCCGCTTCATCCACAGGGAAGCCAGAACACACCAGCACCAAACGTCTCAACCCATGTTGCATAGTGGTTCAGATTTCTGCCCTCACCAAACATTGACATAATTCAGACATAAGGCCACTGAAAGCTACTGTAAAGTGCAAGAGAGCTGGAGCTATTTTCAGGGATAAACCCACTCCCTCCCCAAGGCACCACGTCTCACACATTTATTCAATGCACTCACTACGCAGTGACCCAAAGTCTGCCTCTCCAAGGAGGCTGGCAGGCACTTCCCCTCCACCACCCAGCCCCAAAGTGCTGCCCTTCATTTGGCACCTTTCTCCTTTGGTTGTCTGTATGCGTGTGTGCTCATTTAGCCACACAGGCTTAGGCTGTGGGTGCCAGAGTCAGCTGAGCAAAGGGCAGGATGGCTGGAGATGAGCAAGAATTGGCTGGAGTCTTCTTTTCCTCAGCCATGGGCAGGAATGTGAGCTTAAACCTTTGTCCATGGCATGCAAAAGACATGAGCGGTGTTTGGATTGAGTCCCAGGGCGTACATCACAGCAAGGTGGTTGCGGTGGCCAGACTGATCTCACAACCCACGGTGAAGGGTCTTTGGGATCTGAGCTGGGCTATGGGCACTGAGCTGTTGTGAGCTGTGTTTCTTCTGCATGCCCATTCTACAGGCAATCAGCACACGATGTGCTCTGGCTGTGAAGCAGGTATGTCCCCCACACTGTCATTAACTATGCCTGAGGCTGGCACTAAATCATTTTGCAAGATATTTAGGACTGAAGGGACATGTTTTGAGATCATAACAGACATCACTCTGCACCGCTGACAGTGGTGGGAAGATAATTACTTTTCTATGTGCAGTTCCTGATCCTCCTTCCCTTTACTATAAAAAACTGCTCTATTTATTTATTAGCCTCCTGGTAGGTGTATTTTGTGCCGAGCCTTTTCACAGTCCTTAATGCACAGCCACAGATGTTGAACAATTTATGGTGTACAATGACAATTTCTTGTAGTGAAAGAGATATGTGATGCTTGGGTTGGAAGCAGCCTGCAGATGGACTGCTCAGAGCAGGTTCATCACCAAATTATGTCCTTCTCACAGCTGTGTGTCTGGCCCACCCTAAAATCTACAGATACGGGACCTACATAGCCTCTTCTAGGAGACATGCGCTTCTGTGGGAGAGCCAAATGCTGGTGGTGCAGGTGTTAAGGGAAGCAGTGTGTGAAATCTCTAGGCCTGCACACTGTCAGAGGGTCAGAAAAAAAAATGATGGGGCCTTAAAGAAGAGTCTTGGGAGCCTACCTCATCTGTATGCCACACACGGGAAGCATGTGAAATGCCCACTGTGTCATAGAAAATCTTCCCTGCAGCAAGGGGGTGACCTGTGCCTTCCAGGTGACTTCTCTATGGTGAGCTACAGCAGTCTGATTGTCAAGAGTCCTTGGAGGACCCCTGCCAGTGGCTGGCCTGGCAGAGGTGGTCAGAGGGGAGTCAGGGCTCTGGGACAAGCCCACCAACGTCTTCCTCTACTCTGCCTTTGCTTTGTCGCTCTTCTCCTCCTCAATGGCCAGGATGCGCTCGCGCTCTTTGATCAGCTGCACTCCGCAGTACGTGATGAACCAGATGGACAAGGTGCTGACAGGGAAACCTGGAAGGTGGAGGGAGACATGGTCACCTTGGTGTGCTGCTTGCTTAACTTGGCCAGCTCTTCTCCAGCCCCTCTGCCCCTCAGGGGGGTTTGGGAGGTCCCACAGGTTCATGGCCAAAGTCATTCTCCTTTGTGGATCCAACCGTACATCTTCACTGAGGGTGGAGAAAAATGCCCAGGGGCGGGTTTTAGATGAAGTGTGCCTGACTCCACCAAGGCATTTGGGACTGCAGTTACCATTGTGGGAACAAGCTGGAGTACTGCTTCAAATGCTCCCTGACCCCCAAACCTGTTTCTGCCCCTCGAGTTCAGGCTCCATGGTTGGATCTGTGCCCATGCAACCTGCCCACACCCATCCTCATTCAGCACTGTGACCTTCTGGACTTCTGGAACCTTTGGGTCTTGCTGACACTGAGGATGAACCACAACCTTGTCCCAACCTCAGTGTGGACACAAGTAGGGAAACTTTTTTTTTTTTTTTTTTTTTTTTTTTTTTTTTTTCACCTTGATAAGTGACCAAGAGCTGGGAGCTCTCCTTCCACTCAGGAAGGGTCCATGGGTGTTTGGAACAACAAGTCTGGTATCCACAGCAGATAGGAGACACGGGCTTTGTACCTGCTAAAACAGGACCTCTGAGATGAATAACACAACCCACAAAAGCCAGCTAGCTCAGCGGGCAGGCACTTCTGGCACACTGAGCCCAGAGCATCACATTATCTGTTTCCTGTGCCAGCCCCAACCCACAGAGGGCTGGAGGACACAGATTCCAGGTGGCTATTTATACCATGGCTTGCTCAAGAAGACTTCAAAATAGTGCCAGCATCTACTGACAAGAAAGGTTCAGATAATTCTGTTGAGTAGGAGCTGAGCACAAAGATTTGTACCCACCACCTTCAGGTTGACAGAGGAATAGCTACTGAAACAAAGTGAGAACAAACAGGACAAATAAATCCCTTTCTCCAGCAAAGGGATCATTTCATAGCCAGGGACTAGACCCAGATGAGAGCAACCTCTGTGTTGCTGCAAGGAGTTCAAATCACAGCATTAGGCTGTGCTGGGAGATGCACAAACATCTGGAAGGCAGCTCGTACCCCAAAGGACTTGCGTGAGACAGGTGGGAGCTAAGAAATCTATTTTTTTTGTACATTTTACACAAGAATTAAGAAGTCTGGGAGCAGATGTAACCAGTCAATGACCAGGCTACTTTGGACACAAAAGGACTTGGCAGCCTTAGACACCAGTATCCTCCCATCAGGACAAGGGGGAAGGCCAGCAGCACCCTACCTGTCACGAGGAGTCTCTTGGTGACCAGCAGTGCAAACTCCAGACTGTTGAGGGCCAGGATGTTGTAGAGGACGATGGCCCAGAAATTCGCCGCCCCAAAAGCTGCCCTAATCCGCCGAGACATGGCTGCTGACATTTTGGCCTATAGAGAGGAGAGGAGTAGAGAGTGAGGGGAAATGGGGTTGTAAGGAAAGGCTGCTGGTCCACCTGTGGCCAAACTGCATCTGGGATCTCAGAGGGGTAGGCAAAAATTACAGCAGCCTGTAGTGTCTTTAGGATGAAGAAACAGAAGGTAAACTTCTGTTCTGTGGCTGGACTCAGAAGCATTTGTGACTCTGGAACAGCATTTTGAGGCCTGCTTTCTAGGGGCAAGATGGTCTACATGGTTTCATGCTAATCGTAATGGCTGGGTACTCCTCTCTTCATCTGTTGCCTTGAGTAAGCCATTCCTCAAGGCAAATGAATGCTGCAGTTTGCCAGGATTATTATTAGCCCTGTGTGCAAATTACTCCCGGCTCAGCTCCCGGTAGAAATTGTTTCTTAGGAATTAAAAAAAAAAAAAAAAAGCTAAAAACTAGTGACAGCAGCAGAGTGAAATTGTCACTGGCACATAATCCTCAGGAGCAGCTGCTCCAAGCAGAGCGGGGAAGTGGTTTATAGCAGTCTTCAAAGAGCACGATGAATCCCCAGGCCACTTAGTGCTGAGAGCTGCAGTGCCGCAGGGAAGGCGATTTCCCTGGCTGTGAGTGCCCTAATCTGATTAGAAGTTCAACAAGGAGAGCAAACAGGAGGATTGCTCTCTGAAGTTTTTATTCAGAGGGGGTCTTTACTGAATCAGTACAGGACCTCCAGACTTTGGGTTGGGCAAAACAAATAAACAACAGGATCGTTTCCAGAATGGAGTTTTTTCCAAATATGTCTGCGAGGCAACTTGATCCCAAACAAAGACAGGGCACTAAGCTTCGGAGTGGTTGGAACGTAATTCATTCTGATACCTAAACATTTGCTTTTATCGCAAGTCAGATCAAAAGCCCTCAGAATACCAAAATGTTTTGCAGAACAAGAAAAACAAATGATTTCCATATGGAAATGTATAAACATTTCCCTGTGGACAGACCTCAGATTTTGAATCCATCTCTGCTACAGCAGTGCCTTGTTGGGGCTGCAGTCCTGCTTCCCTTGGACTTCTTCTCTCTTTGAAAGCTCCACACTCAGCCTAAATTTCCCACCGAGCATCACAGGGACGGGTGGAGATTGTGCTAGGTGGGTGACAACATGCACAAAATGCAGGGATATAGGGCACCAGGACAGTCCTCTCGCACAGATGGGTACCTGACCACAAGGCTGATAAAGTCTGTAGGAGAGAACTGAAGTCTCCAGGCAGGAAACCTGGACATGGAGCTGCATGGCATCGGGGGATGTTGTTCTTCAGCCTCAGCTGAAAACAGATCTGATTTGTGTGAACAAGTTTGAGCTTCCTACAGTCATGGGTGTTTCCAGGAGCAGAGTTTGGCCCCAGACCTGCTATCTTCCCCCCACCCTGCTCGCAGCCCAGCTGCTCACCTCCAGTTTGGCGAAGGGTTCCCACTGGAAGAACTTCTGCACCCAGAGCTCAAAGTTGAGGCCAAAACAGTTGAAGACAGACCAGATGTAAACAATCTCACAGGGTCCCAGCCACAGGGTGGTGACAGCAAAGGTGGAGATGGTGGCTGTGAGCTCCTTCATGATGTTGTCGTGGTTCTCTCCGATGTGGTCATACACATACCTGATGGCCAATGAAAATGATTAGTGCTTCCCATAGCCAAGGAAACCCCCTTCTCCCACGTTTCCCCGCCATGTACTCCTCACAAACGTGTCAATCTAGAGTGGCTCAGTAAGAAAGGAAGAACGTTTTGGCTGACATGTTCTAGCAATCGCTGGATTTTTGCTGCAGTCCAAGGCTCACATTCCTCGCAAAGCTAGAGCTCCTAGAGGACAAAATACCATCCTCTCCCACAGGCTGATAAAATGTGGGGATCTGCAGAGCTGCAGGCTGTCCCAGACTTGCTGAGACACAACATTGCAACACAGCGTAGTCACCGCCTTCAGAGCAGGCTTGCAGGGTTGTCCTGATGGCTGAGGGATATGTACATGGAAAGAAGGACACACTTCTTATCAATTCCCCTTGCTTCCTGATGGAATATGAATCTGACTCTTCCTCCCTTGAGGGAACACTAAACTCATCAGACTCAGAGGTGTTTCTGGGAGAGAACTCTCATATTCCCAACTTGGGTGGGCAGTTGTTCTTTGTTTTGATTAATTCAATGGTCTTTGGGATAAACAGATCAAATCTCACTCCATGCCCTGGTGAGATCCACCCAGAAGTGAGGACCTCTCATCTGTGGGATGAATAGTATTTAATGCATCACTACTGTGTGATGGAAGAGAAGACTCCAAAACGGACTGAAGACAGTTAATTAGGCACTTACTTGCATAGCCAGTCATTAATCCCTCTGTCAAAATGCCTGAAATACAGATGATAAAGGTATGTTAAAACACATGGGATAATGACACCTTTCCCTCCAGCGATCATGCATAGAAGGTGCCTGGTCCTCCAGCCGGGTTTACCTCGAACCTCATTCACAGCAGTTCTCCATGCACCCTCCTTTCACAGGTCCTGCCACTGTGCGGTCCCGCTAACCTCCCTCCTTACCCGTTGCTCCCTGCCCATGAATATTTCACTGGGCTATGGCCACGTCTAGTCTACAGGTTCAGCACAGACTGATCCACGGAGGCCACAGCTCAGATCTCCTCGTCTCCATGCACATTTTTGTGGGGTCAAACGCGCTGCCTCTTTTCAATGATGGGCATGAGGTACTCACGTTTCTGCGAAGACGTAGAGCATGGTGATGCATTTTGGGGGCTGGGGTGGGTCCAAGTGGTCCAGTCTGGCGATGGTGTTGATGACCCCAAACATGACAGCAGCTTTGACCCAGTCGTACACCAAATTGGAGTAGGCCAGGCCAGCTGGAGAAAAACAGGAGTTAAATGTGTGAGGAGGAGCATGAGACCCGTCATCTTCAGGACTTTGGGAGACGCCATGTCCCGTGGAATTGTGTAGTCTACTGCAATAAATGTCGAGGGCACAATCTAATGCACTCCTGGACTAACAGAACTTTTGAATCTAAGGAGCTCTTTAAGAAGCTTGAGCCAGAGGGCAACATCTTCTTGAGGTATTTGTGAGCAAGTTTTTTCTTGGTTTCACTAGTCAGAAAAAGTCATCCAGATATTATTTCTTCAGCATAAGATCTTTCCTCTCCTCTGAGGTTTGTTAACTTTTGACAAATTCATCACAGTTCTCAACTCTGACCTCTAAGGTTCTATTGACACTTCTGGTTTGGAATACACCCCCACCTCACCCTGGCGCCTTGTGGCCATAGATGTAATGACACAGCCAGTGCCAGAATCTCCTTCTTGGAGAGGTCCCTTGGGACACCCTAAATCAGTGCTAGTACCACTATAGCTGCATTGATTGGGATTTCCTCCTGGCCTCCAGCTCCCACTCTGTAGAGAGATGGGAATATTCTAGCCCCTCCTAAGCCTGTGTGGATGCCACATACCCTCTTGCATCTCAAATTCTGCCATTGGATGTCCATTTGGACAGCTGAAATCCTGCATCCAGCTGTCAGCTGAATGCCAGCATGCTATCACTATTCTTCCTGAGAGTTTGCCTTCTGGAAGTCCCTAGTACAGTCCTGCTCACAGCACAGACCACTTTAAAAGGAGATTAGGTTTTCCTGGATCTTGTCCATTTAAATGTTGAATATCTCTCTCTATTTCTTTTTTTTTTTTTTTTTTTTAAATAATCTATAGCCTGTCTANTTTTTTTTTTTTTTTTTTTTTAATAATCTTTAGCCCGTCTAGGCCCTTATTGCGGTATCTGATTGCTTTATAAAAAAAATACCTTATATGCAATTACACTTTGTCTTGCTGCTTGTTCGTTATGTTCTGCTTATTCTGTGCCAGCCTCAAAGAAGGATCCACCTTTCTCTGCAACCATCTGAAGACAGCAGCTACAGCTCTCCTGAGCTGCTTTCTCCAGCATGCTCCAGCCCTGGGCTCACTCCAGTGGCTCACATACACCTTGCCTTAATAGCTAGCATGGGTGGCCACCCGCAAAGGCATCAAAGGTACCACATGTAATAACCTAGGGGTAATTTTCAGGGGTGCTGAGCCCCCTTTCAGTCCGTATAAAGGCAATAGGAATGGCAGGGTGCTCAGTGGGAAGAAGAGGGACTTGACTCTATTGAATCCAACACAGGCACTGCTGAGGCTGCTCAGTGGAGAAGGATGGAGATGTGCATCACTCACCACGGCCTTGAAGCTGGGGTGTGAGCGTGTCCCTGCATGGCCACTCACCCAAGGACCAGTCCGAGAGGCGGTTCACGAACTTCAGGTCAGAAGGGAGGGTGAGGATGTAGAAGAAGTGGAAGAAGATGTCCACAGCGATGATGGCCCCCACATGGAGGAGGGCATGGACCCGGATGGTCCTCATCTCGTCGTCTTTGCGGCGCAGCTCTCGGGTGCTCACCTGCCAGGATGGTAAAGCAGGAAGGGACTGAGATGAGAGACAGGACGGGCAGCAGGTTCCTCCATCTGGAGAAGCATTCAAGGTCCAAATAGGGTCTCAGTGCTCTCTTTATCAATCGCAGTATGGAATCCGTTGTCCACATCTCCACTGATTAAGGGGGACTCAAGGGAGCAGCTCGGGTGAACACATCCACAAGGATGTTCCCACCCAGAGCATCCCTCCACCACCCCTGCCTCAGCTCTAAGCACAGCAGCGACATCTCTCCTGGATCATCCTCATGTCACCAGGGCTTCCAGCAGAGCTTGGTGTGCAGAACACCAACACTTGGTGGAGCAGAACGTGGTGTGACATGGTAGCGACACACCCTGGATTGCAGGGATCATCAGTGGGGTGAAAACCTTACCAGCCGAGGAGATGGGGCTTAGGATCTTTCCACAGGGACACACTCAACAAACCAATTTAGCCCTTGCATAGGTCACTATGGGAGAGCAAGTGCTCACACCCATCCCATCTACAGGATGCCACAGCCTGTAGGAAAAGACATGCATGCCCCAGAGGGGATGGGAGCAGGGCTGGAGTCCCAGCTGGCAGCCCTGCCCAGGACAGGTGGGCATTTTGGCTGGGGTCATTTGGGAGGAGGAGGATGATGGCTGATGGGCTCTGGAGCTTCTGCAGGAGGCATCTGCTGTAAATGAGAGGGACAGCTGCTCGAGGAGCCATCCTGGATCAGCCAGGACCTATCAACGGGGCTTTCCTCTCTGCTGCACCCTGTACAAACATGGGCTGGGCTTTGCCTCCAGTAGCTGTTATTTCTCTGGACATTGTAATACAAAAACCATCAGAGCAAGCTTTTAGGATTACACCGGGCAGACTGATGGCCTCGCTTCCCTGCGTCGCTGTAAAAATCACTGCTGTATTCAAAATCCTCTTATGTTTATTCCTTTCCCTTTATTCCCTGCGAGAGGTGGGAGCTCTCTCAAAGTAATCTGCAGGCTGCCGCACCAGCCCTGCCGTCAAAACCAGATGATTCCCGAGCATTAAAGCCTTTGCCAGATTTGCTCCTGTCTGTTATATGCCAAGTGCTTTAAGGAGACAGAAAGGCCACTAAAGCCTGAGTTGGAGGAGCAACCAAGAGAAAATATGGGGAGTGGGGGCCTCTGTCCCCAACACTTCCAGCCCCACAGAAGTTAATCTGTTCCCCTAATACAGTAAGGAAGATCCTTTACAACCTGAGTGGGAATGGCCAAGCCCGGGCGCAGATGGATTCCCACCACACATGGGAAATACATGATGCAAGGGCCCTGACAGGACAGGGCATCAGTGGGAGCCAAGGAGACAGGTCCATTTCCTAGCTGGGCCATACACTTCAGCCTGGGGAAAGCACTCAATCTGTCTGCCTCTGTAATTGCCATTGGGCAATTAGGAATTAATTAGCTCTGCAATTAGCTGCAGGGCCATCAGTGCAGGGTGGCTCCTAGCCAGGAGGTGGCAGTGGTGGCCAGGACATGGCAGAGCCCCTGGCTGTGGGGTGGGAAAGGGGTTGAGGATTGACTCCCTGTGCCTTTGGGGACAGGGTTTTATGCAGCATAGGCTGAGATTGCTCACTGTGTGGCTATAAAAATCCGGGTTTGGGATTATGCGGAAGGAACAGGAAAATAAAGACCCCCCCTACACAACCACATCAAGTCTTATCGGGGTGATGTAGTGTCTTCAAAACACAAGCTCTCAAGTTTAAAGCCCTGATTTATGTACACCTGACAGCATCGTTAGGAGAAACTAGGGCTACCTTGCTCTCAGGAAAGATTAATGGAAACTAGGGATGGAAAAGTGATATGGGGCGAGGAGGGTACACTAGGGTGCTGCAGCCCCTGCAGAGGGGCTTGGACCATAGGGCTGCAGGGGCCGTGGTTATCTGAACAGTTAAGGCAAAATCGGAAATGTGAAACCTTAGGAGAAGACATTGAGTGGCCCAAATGTTTCTTCTAGGGGCCTGAGGATAAGAGTCCAGCTGGAACTTGGTCATGTTGAGTGCTGAGAGCGGGCTGCTGGTGGACTTGGTGCATTGTGAGCGTCCCTTATGAGGGACACCAGAGCTCATCTGGAGAAAGTCCTTATGGTCCTCACGGTCAAACACTGTAATAGTCCTTCTAAGCAGATCCTGCAAGATCCAAGGGAATTTGACCTTGCCTTGTCATGGCCAGGGACATAGCCCAATCGTTTCAACAGCAAAAGGTTGTTATTGCCCCAGATGAATGAACCAGCAAGGAGCAGAACTAGGATCAGGGCTCATTCTGCTCCCCGGAGGGAACAAGACCAGGGCAGTCTCTTGCTTAGACAACAACTGCCATCCCTGTGCTGGGGAAAGGTGCCGGCTGGATGGGCTCTTGGTCTCTTCCATAGCAAGAGAGTCTCTGGCTGCTCTCCTCTGCCCAGGCTGTGTTGTCTTCTGAATCCATGAAAGAACTTCTGAAATGCTCTTGCATCTGGATGTCAGTTGGGGTCCAAAATTAAATGTAACCATTTTTCAGAAGGAAGCAGAGGTGGGGGTGCTAATCATTAGGTGGGCTTCTTGGCACCGCTGCTGACCAGGCAATACCAGTTTTCTTGGATGACCAAAGATGATCATTGGTGTTAAAATGGTGCTGGGACTGGAAGAGTAGTTGCTTGATCTCCGAATGTGGAAGAACCCCAGATGCTGGCAGCCCAGGCTTCTGCTGCCTGGAGCCTGCCCTTCAAAAAGTCCCGTTGGTCCTGTGCAATGTGTGCCAAGACTTGGGGCATCAGGACATTTCATGTGGATCAGAGGAGGCACATGGACTGAGGTTGCCAAAAAACAGCCTTTTGCCCCATCTTACCTATTTCTGGAGGAATAATTTCATCTTGAGACACACAGACCGTGCCTAGAAACTCATGCTCCTTGGGCAACCCAGCTAGATGGAAATGTGAGACTGCCCTTGTTGTCACCAGCACACAGAGGTCCCACAGATGGGCACCACGAGTCTGCCTCTCACCGTGGCCTCTTGGCATCACAGAGCAGGACAGCATGGACACATGGAAGCTGAGGCACCAAGTGGCGCAAGTGCCCAACAAGCGAGGACACGAGCTGAGCTCCCCTATCCTCAGTCCCAGCGTGACACTTTCACCACAGCGATGTCTTCCCTCCTGTGTTGATCATGAGAAATGGCCAAAAATCCAAAAGGGAAGGTTAAAAACCCACTGGATTTTGCCTCTCACCAAAAATCGTTGTGCAGCCTGGTCTATGGCCACAGACTACACGACCACAAAAAAACTCTACAACTGTTTGCACCTTCACTGTGGCAAACGGTGGGGTTTTGCGGGCCTTAAACCTAAGCAAATACAGAAGCCTTGTGGGCACTCACCTGGGCATGAAACTGGTCGAATGTCATGATGGGCCCGAAGAAGAAGAAGGGAAGGTAGAAGTTGTACTTGAGGAGGTCAAAGATGGAGTAGATGCCCTCCTTCCTCTCGCAGTTCTCAAGTGCAAAACTCATGCAGCGCATGATGGTGAAGCCGCTTCCTCCGTAGAAGAGGACATCTTGAAGATCAAAAGCTCCTGTTACAAACCCGCTCTGGATGGGAAATGAACAGTTACCACCAGGAACATGGTGTCTCTTCGGTTCTCCCTGCCTTGCCCCTGGAAGGAGAAAGCAAGCGCTCCACTTCCAGGCTGTCTTCTGCATCCCAGAGAAGCCAGGAAGCAGAGCCAGCCTACACGGCCCACAGCTTCTTCATGAAGACATTCTTGTTCCAGGATGGGAATGTCACCTTGTCCCAAGGACTGAGCCCTCCCCCGAGGGACAAGGGAAGCTGATGGAAGCCCAGTGGAGAGGCAGGAACACGCTTCAGAGGAGGTGAGCTATGGGCGAGGACAGGCAGTGCTGTCCTTCAGAGGGACTGAAGGGCTTTACAAGTTTCTTCCTGGGCTTCTCTCCACCCGCCAGTGAGAAGAAGACTTCAACTGGGCTGACCTAAGAGATAAGCGTGGTCATCACTGAACCCATCCCAGCACTGCGTTACAGCTGGGAAAACTGCAGCACAGGGCAGCGTCATGCCTTACCTGGGTTCACCTGACAAACTGTTGCCTAAGCAGCAAGGAGGAAGCCACCAGAACATGACACAGCACCCATGGGACCATTCCTGAGCTTAGTGCCACAATAGTCCCCTCCTCTTAAACTCTGCAGGAGCTGCCCAGGGCCAGGAGGTGGACTCAGGATCTGGGGACACCCCAGGAGTTAAGGAGAGAGACACGAGGCAGAGGGGTGGCCCGAGGTGGCACCTACCTGCCAGGAGCTGAAGGGCTCCAGCTTGAAGGAGGCGAGGCAGCAGAGCCCAGCCACGTAGCAGAGCCACTTCTGCTTGGCCAGTGCCACGGAGTAGAGGATGAGGCAGTGGGAGAGGATGATCATCAGGTAGACAAGCCCCATGCTGCCCAGCACAGCCAGCACCCCGTACAGCATGTACACCACGGCCCGGTGCTGCAAGGGAAAACCACCAGTGGGGTGGAAACCCCCAGCCCTCCCATCCTGCAGCATCCCCCATAACCTTCTCAGCAGACACCACGTCACCCCGCTGCTTTTAATCTACCCACATCACTCCCAGCTCACCTGTGGCACCGTCATGGAGCAGATCTTGGCAAAGAGGACGTGTCCTGAGAGGGCGAAGATGATGACGTTCCTGAAGGAGGTGAACCACATCACCCACTCGAAATCGGCCACGTCCTGCGGGAGCAGCTGCTTTATTGTACCCAGCCTCCGCATCCCCACCCTAACATCCATGTCAAGAGACATCCACATGAATTTCAAAGCCTTTTCTTCCCCCTTTTCCACCCCAGGGCTCCTGAGCACTTTAGCTTGCTTATAAAAGCCAGGGAGAGACATGCAGATGTTGTTCGTCTCTGTGCAAACAAATCAGAGCATCCTCCGTGCTGCAGGGCTAGTATTTCCCTGACTACATCCGCTGTCTTCTTTAGGGAGAAAAAGAAAATGCACATGGACTTTTATAAAGTGTCAGTAGCAGAAAAACCAGCTCTGCTTCCTCCACTTACCATCTTCCTGCCAAAGTAGTGCCAGCCTGGCTTGATGCCATCCCGAAAAGCCTTTCTGTTCATGCTGTCTGCAGAAGAACAAGAGTTACGGGGAGAAGAACAGCTCCGGGGACAGAAGTGAGGTGGGACCTGGGTTTTGGCAAGGCAAGGAGCCTTCCTCATCATGAGGATGAGCCATCAGGGCTCGAACACCAGCAGCCCCATCCTGGAAGTGCCCATTTCCCATGGAAAACCAGGAATCAGGAACCTCCACCATTTCCACATGGATTTCCAGCAAAGATTTTCCGCACACCCTTTGGCCATTCCTATACAGAGGGGTGCAATTTTCAGGTTTTGGCTTTCTAGACAAAAAAATATATATTGGGAAGTGACCCTGTGTGGGCAGGCTGGTGGCATGCTTAGGGCACTGGCTGGAGAGCCATGTCCCCATGGAAATGGGGACACAACGGCAATGAGGCTGAGGGCAATAGATCTTTAATTATTTCAGATCCAATTTGGATTCTCCAGCTGTTTTCTGCAAAAAATTAAAGCTGTGTTGATAGTTCTGATATCAAACATAAAGCCCACCACCTTGCATCTTTCCAGGGGGACGCAGTGGAGTACGTTACCTCTGGATGCCTCGAAGATGCCACTGCCGCTGTACACCACGGCACAAGTCACAGCAAGAGCATAGAACCCCAGCTCGTAGCTGGGCAGCATTGTTTTAACCCCCATGGCTGTGGGTTACCCGTGAGTGCAGGTGATCCAGACCTGGGAAAGGAGAGGGAATAAAACCAGAGGCAAGGGCTCACCTGCCCTCCCACCCCACAGGTGCCCTAAATTACTGCTGGCCCTCAGCCTCCCTGCTTTGGGGGCTTCTGTGAAAGCTGACAGGAGTACAATGGCATCACCTGAGCCCTGGGGGCGGAGAGGAAGGTGCTGAGCCTCCTCCACAAAACCCACCCAAGAGACAGGACTTGGATTCTTGCCACATCCCGAAGTCTGGAGACAGACCCTCAGGATGGGGTTCCTCCAGCATCGCCCCTAATTCCTCGTGGTGGGATGCAGAGTAGAGCACAAAGATGCAGCGGGATGCTCCTATTGCCCTTCTGCTGCTTGCTTTTTGCCGGGGTTTTGCCTTGCCTTGAGCTCTCAGTGTGTGCATGTGTGTTAGGGGGTGTTTCTAAAGCCCCGGGCTAATTAGTCCTGCCAATGCTAATTAACCCCGGCGCGGCAATGCTTTCCCATCCCAGCTCGCAGCCTCCCGTTGCCGCTGCGGGTCGGCAGCTGCCAAAATCGTCCTTAGCGTCGGGAAAAGAGGTGGCAGCGGGGCTGGGGCTGGAGGGGGAACCCGGACCTGCCACGTCGGTGCCATCTAACCCCGTGGTGACACTGCCATCCCCCCCACCAGCATCCCCCCCCGCGACGGCAGCAGAGCTCCGCGTTTGGGCAGCGACTGACAGCGAGCCGGTCCCCCTCCCTCTCCCACATCTGCATTGCAAACCTGCGGGGTTGGTTTGGGGTCAGCGGGTGTTGCGGAGCCGGGNAGTCCCCATGCGGCGGGAGGGAGCTGGGAGATGCGGCTTTAAGGAGCTTTTATCCCTTTTCCGCGCTTTTCAAAGCTTGGGTTTGCTTGATTATTTATTTCTTTTAAGGAGGGGGTAAGGTCAGTTCCAGCTGCCCGAGCACAGCTTTTCCCCTGCAGGCTCTGCTGCAGCAGGTTTTTGGGGGGGCACCTCAAGACCGGCAGCATCCTCACCCCCCCTCACCCTCCCCAAAAAAGAGGACTCCCCTAGATAACCCCTTCCCTCCCCCCCCCCCCCCCCC
>VXAV01001906.1:50141-75627 GCA_013399715.1 Alectura lathami
CATTTTTCTCCCCATTACTGACCTTGAGCCCCGGGGGCTGTCAGGGTGGGGGGGGTCCAGCGTCCTGCACAGCAACCTGAGGGCTTGGGGGACAGGAGGGGGAAAATGTTGGGGGCAAAACAAGCAAACAAACAGAAAAAAAAAAAAAAACAAGGCAGGGCTTTGGGGGGTGATGGCCTCCCCTAGAGCATCTCTCAGTCTGGCTGAGCGGGTTTTGGGGCTCCGTCCCCGCAGTGTGCCCCCGGAGGAAGTTTGGCCGGGAGTGGAGCGCAGCAGCGGGAGGTATTTTTATTTTAGAGCAGCGCTGCAGAGGGGCTGGTTCAGGAGCTGTCTGTCACGGCAGCTGCCGGAGAGGACCTGTGCTGGCTGCCAAAGCCAACCCGGGCCAGGTTTGGGGCTCCGCTTCCAGCCTGTAAGAACAATCTCTGGGTGCAGGTGGGGAAACTGAGGCACAGTGTCTGCACCTGGAACAAGGGACGGCGAGGGGCTGGGAGGGGTTGTGGGCTCTGTTATTTTGGGGTTGGCCAAGGACAAGTCAGTGCAGCGTCAGGCCCTTCTCCACATGCCCAGCCAAGCTTTTTCCACCAGTTCCCCACGAGGGTTAGGGAGAGGTCGCATTGGGGTTGACCTCCCTGAGTACGTCCTGGGATGTCTGTGGGGCTAGGGGTGGGAAATAAGGCAGGAATTTATCCATACCTCCACAGATTGGCTGCTTTGAGGTGAGATATGGCATGGCCTGGGCTCCAGGGAGAGGAACTCCAGTACAGTTCCTTGGGACCCCCATGCCCAGGAGCTCCCCATGTGCCTGGGGTTGGATGAGGTCCAGGCAAAACCCACTCCTGGGGCGATGTCCTCAATGGGGTAACAGTGAACCTTCAAAACCTTCTCTTTGAATGTGCACCGTGTTGGGTGCCATCAGCACGCTCACAGATGTATGGTGTTCATCCTGGAGAAATGGGCTGTTAGGAACCCCATGGAGCTCCGTGAGGCCCTGCCCCAGCACCAGGATATGGGGGTACCCCGCTGGAAGCAGCCTGAAAAAAACGTTCTGAGGGCTTGGTGGGCACCGAGGTGACCATGAGCCAGTGATGGGTCCTTGGGCAAAGAAGGCTGAGGGTGTCCAGGCCTAAACTGGGCAAAGCATTGCCAGCAGGCCGAGGGGAGTGATCCTTCCCTTCTACCCAGCCTTGGTGGGGCCACGCCTGGACAACTGGGTCCAGTTCTGGGCCTCCAGTGTGAGAGACCTGGACAAACTGGGGACAGCCTGATTCAGGGCCACTGAGATTCTGCAGTGCCTGGAGCAGCTCTGCTGTGGGGAGAGGCTGAGAGCTGGGGCTGCTCAGCCTGGAGCAAAGGAGGCTCAGGGGGATCCCACCCGCGTCCATAAATCCCTGCAGGGAGGTGCAGAGAGGACAAAGCCAGGACACGAGGCAGTGGGCACAGACTGGGGCACAGGGGGCTCCCTCTGACCATCAGGAAGCACTTCTGTGCTGTGCAGGTGACGGAATCCTGGCACAGGAACCAGAGAGGTGCTGCGGTCTCCTCCTTGGGCATCTCCAAAAGCCTCCTGGGTGTGATGCTGGGCACCAGCTCCGGGTGGCCCTGGTGGGGCAGGGTGGGAACAGATGGATCCACAGGTCCTTGCCAACCTCTACATCTACCTGTCTGGGATTTTGCAGGAATTTTCCTTCAGGGCTCCTGGGGGTGAACCCCAGTTTTTAACCCAGCAGAGGGCAGGAGGGGGCATGACCCCATCATGCTGCTGTCCCCAGGGGTCCTTGTTCCACAGTTTCCCTATACGAGGCACACAGTGCATTCATATCCAGAGAGTTTGGGGCTGATTATATGTTTTTATTTTATTTGTACTTTATTTTATTTTATTTTATTCATTTTATTTTGTTTATTTTTATTTCATTTTTACTCTCAGTAATTTGTGATCTTGCTGGATCGAAAGTGCAACACGGGTAGAGGGCTGTGCGGCAGTTTTTCATGAGGCTCTGGGAACTGTGGTGATAAAAATCACTTAGCTTTAATTTATAGATATTATAAAAAATTAGAAAAAAAATCCTGCTCTTGATTTCTAATATAACAAGATTTATTTTTAATGTGACCAGTGTGCCTTCCTTGGCACAGGGGACGCCTCTGTGTTTTATTGCCCCAGCACTGCTGCTTTATGGCTAAGGGTTGTTTATGGCCTCGAGCTGATTTTAATGACAGTATTTTCAAACATCTGTCGGGTTGCTGGAAGATGTGGCACGCCAACAGAGACCAGGCCTCTCTTCAGTGTGCAGGGCAGTAAATGGGAAGGTGGTGGGGCTCAGTGAACCCAGCTCCATCCCTGCAAGGCGTGGCACAGACATGAGAGGTCTGATGGGGACCCCCAGCGAAGGACCCTTCCTGGCCGCTTCCTCCTGCCTTGTATCGCTGCCTCCCTGCTGCTGAAGCAGCTCTTTATGTGGTGAACTGGAGGGGAGGGAGGGTTATAACCACATGGGTTGTTTTGTTCCCACACCAAGTTTACCCATGCATATGAGCTGCTTGGACCATGCCAGCCAGACCAGGGCCTCAGCAGGCACCTCCCTGGCTAGCAGGACAGCTTGGCAGAAGGGAGTGAAGGGAGATCCATCCACCCACCCACCCATCCTTCCATCCCAGGTCACTCCAGGATCCCTCTCAGCACCCCAGAACTGACCTGCCTGTTCCCTATAGCACCCAAGGACACCTCCAAAGCCCCCCACTCTGCCTAGGACCTTCTGCTGCACTGGGAGCAGGACTCTGGAGAAGGCTCCCAGCACCTGGCAAGGACAACCCTGCATCAGTTGAAGCCGACTGTCGCTAGCCCCTCTTGTCAAGATCCCCTTTCCTTCCTGAGAAAGTACAGATAACTATTCTTGCTGACAAATGAGCTGCTTTAAAACCCAAGGATTCACTCCGTGCTGGCAGATGGGGTTTGGAGCCTCTGGTCTGTAAGCAGAGACGCGTGGGGATTGAGGTGGCATTTGTTGAGTGCCCTGTCCCGTGGGACCAGCCGGCTCTGAGCTGGGCTCGGAGGGGAGAGGATGAGGGGAGAAACCCAACACCCCTCTTGGCTCAGCGGTGGCTTAATTTAGAGCACAGGGGCTCTGCTAGGGTGTTTTTCCATTTAAAGCCGAACCTCATTCACTTGCCACGCACGGAGCAATGGCCCTGCTGCTTGCAGGGCAGGCGCAGCTGCTGGCTGTGGCTGCCGAGCGGTGGGCGAAGCGGTTTTCCTGCACCCCTTTCTCCTCGCTTCCCCCTGTAAAGGATTTTAATCCATCTCCTCCTCATATCTCCCTGCTCTGGAGCCTTTCCAAAGAGGGATTTGCTGCCAAGCTCCCAAGAAGCAAAGTGACCAAGTGACTTGCAGAGGCGACTGCACCCAAAACACAAAACCCACGTGGGTTTAATGCAAAGGGAGGGCGCTCACCCCCCCGCAGCCCAAATCCACAGCTTAATTTGGAGCAGTTAGAGTGGGATGGGCTTTGACCTACTGGCTGATCCTCTGCCACCCGGCTCAGCAGAGCCCAGGGCACGGAGAGCTGGCGCGCGTCGATCCCATCTATATTTAACTGTGCTAATGCAACTTAATTCACGTTACGGGCAGCCGGTGCAGCAGGCTGCACTCCTGCAGTGCCTGCTGCCTGTAGGTAGGCTGCTTGCAACAGGCTGAGAGGAAAACGCTGGCAATTAATTGAAGGTCAATAGGATTTATTCCCAGCAGCTCAGCTGTGCTTTTAGAATCGGATGCATCCATCAGGCACTTTCTGGCTGCTTGGTGCAAGTCCACGGCAGGGGACAACCTTTGGTTCAGCCCAGGTGGTTGGAGGACTCGTGCTCTTAGCACACGCTTGCTAAAAGCTGGCTGAATCCTAACGAGGAGTGTCCACAGCCTCAAGTACCTGCAGCAAAATTAATCTTTGGCTGTTCTTCGCAGCTTAACTGCAGCCGCCAGCATGCGTCAGCAGTACAGAGCGTTGTCACCGCCGTTAGCTGCAAAGCGAGAGCGAAAAAACTCAGAGCTTCTCAAAGAGTGGCCTGTGACATGACTTCACACTGCGCAAAGGCTGTCCCAGCGAGGAGGAGCTGGGTGCTCACACCGCTTTTATCCAGGGGAGAAAGGCATAATAATGATGGGCAGCAGCAAACCAAAGCCAGTGAAATTCAAATGAGAATTAAAGCACGAGATTTTAACAGGCTGGCACTTGTCCACGAGGAGAAACGTCCAAGGAAAGCAGGGGATTTCGAAGGTTTCAGATCAAGCCCAGCTGCATCCCTAGAAGAAAGCTCAAGCAGCACATCAAGCTGGCTGTTGGAGATCCTCCGGCTGAGGACCAGCAGTATGGGTTTTTGCAGGCAGTGAGACCAGGACTGTCACTGCTTCTGGTCTCTGGGTAGTGGGGTGGGGGATATGGGGCTGCTGCTTCAAAGATCTGCTTGGGTTTCTTAGATTCAACGACAAAACTACATGCGCTGCTAGAAAATTGCTCTTATACCTTGAAAAAATGGGAAGCAGCTGCTGCAAGAGTCAGCACGGGGATAATTCAAAGTCAGGTCCCTCTGTTGGTAGTATAAAGGAAATTTATTTCAAAACTAAGGTGAAAACTGAGAAGATCTGCACAATTTGGCTTGCGTTCAGATCCTCATCACTCTGTGCAGGGAAACAGATTGCACGTTTCCATGAGAAATGTTATTTAGAGAGCCCACACCTGTAAGTAAGCTATTCCATTGTGACTTAGTTCTTCCTTCTCTTCAAGGCATCCTCTGGCTGTATGTGAGTAAAAAAAGGGAGAAAATGCTTCTGTGCAACCCCAGGCAAGCAAATGTTTAAAGAAACAAGTGCTGCAACACCTGAGAAGGGGTTTGCAGCACGTGCCGTCACACCATATGTGTTCTGTAACATACAGCACTCCCATTTTCTCGTCCGAGTTTCACAGGTTGATTCAGACCCACGCTAGGAAGAATTTTGCTAGAGAGTGGTGTGATGTCCTCTGCCGTATCACGAGGACAGGAGACAAATGCTGACTGCTTGTTGGGAAGGACAGCAGCTTTCCTTTCATGTACTTCCGGGAAGATATTACTGATTCACACTTCTGTGTAAGCGAAATCAGAATCTCCAGCTGCAAGCTACCAGCAGCCACCGCACAGCAAAACCTCCACAAGTCTTGCGACAGCTCAAGCCACTTTTCAGGGTGATCTCACTACTGCAAGTTCTGAAAATAGCCAGAGGTGGGATGAATTAACCCTCTCTGGTCTGCTCACTCCATCCCATGCATCATCGGGATGGAGCTAAACAGAAGTGAACTGCAGCTCACTTGGATCTGCCCCTCGATCTAGGATGTACAGCTGCTCAAGCTGGCACGAGGAGTGCACTGTGGGCTGCAGGATGCGTTTTCCTCCCGGCAGGCTGAGCAGAAGGGATCTGGCAACGAGTAGTTTTGGTCCCACTTGTTGGAGAGAGACACCTGACAGCTTTGCTTGAGCTGGGGAAGGGAGTGGTGCTTGCCTGTCCGCAAACCCACTTTGCGATGGGGATGCTTGGGGTTAAAGCCTGACAAACTTTGCACTCACAAAAAGAGGCTGACAAAGCAAAGCACAAAGAGAAGAGCTTTCAAAAGACTTTCATCTCAGAAACAAAGCAGCACTATTCAGAAATGTCTAGCTCTCCATTTGCTTGTAATCCCCAAGGCTAGCTCTCTGCTGGCAGGCTGCATGGTAATGCCTTATTAGCTTGCATTTGGTGTTCTCACTATGCTGCAAGAGAAAAGGACAGAGATGCAAGAGTTTTCAGCACCTCCAAAAGTCCCTCCTCTACTGCAGCAAAAAGCTGCCTGTGTCCCACTAGCATTTCTTCCTAAAGAGAACAAGACCAGCCTGATGGATGACTGCAGAGAAATTGGGGAATTCAGAACCTGGATGGCAAGTATCATACGGAATGAGCTATTACAGGGAGCTGAATTTAAGGTAAGTCTTACTGACTGCAGGAGCAACCTGCAAAGTTTTGCTTTCCAGTGGAAGCTCTACTGAGTTTCAGAAAATCCCTCTGCCAATACGTTCAAGTAAAGAAACAAGCTGGGATGGTCAACGGAGACCCCAGAGAATGCAGCTGTAGATACTCACAGGCTGGGCTAACCCACTCAGCACTTCAGTACTACAGATACTACAGACAGCCTGAGACAGACAGATGTCGGCGTGCTGATAGCAACAGAGCTCAGTTTGTTCCTGGCACAGCTTTGGAAGGGGGCTGGTAGAACTCTTGTAGGGCAAAGTCCTTCATGTGCAGATAAAGGCAGCAGTGTAACGAACACCGAGCCTTCTCTAGGCAAATTCGGTTGAAACTAGGGAGGTTTTACCCAGAATGACACTGCGGAATTGCAGCTTCCTAAACTGCACCAAACTATGGCATGTGCATCCTGAGAGCCAGCTGCCTGCTAACTTTTACAGTCAGAATTTGCTGACATACAAAATCCTCAGCCTTTTTGTATTTCATCTCCATTTCTCATCCTCTCCTGCAAATGCTAAAGGCACGGAATGATCTGAGGCTGCAAAACTACACTTCCACTGCATTCCAACCCACGGGCACGATGCCTGGGCTCTCTCCTTGCTTTGCAGTTCAAAGGGCTCTGAATATCTTGATTAACTCTCCTCTTGTTTCTGCTGCCGAATGGCCTGTAGAAAGATATCCTTCACTTGGTCCATTGTGTCTTGGTACAGTTTAAAGTCTTCCTCTTTCTTTCTCACAGTAGTCTCCAAAGCAGCCTTCAGAGCTTCATTTTCATCCAGCTGGATCAGACGCCTATAAGGAAACAAAAGGAAACTGTGAGCTGCGGAGTTTCAAAGCAAATCAGAGCAGTGCTTCAGCTCCAGGGAAGAAAACACTGAAACACATGCTCCCTGGTAATTTTATAACAGGCACGAGAAAGAGCATTTCTGAACACTTGTTCCTTCTCTCTGAGATAGAGAAGGATATTAGAAGAACAAGATACCTTTCAGATGTTTTGTTAAAGACTGTAATTTTGTTTTCACTAATAAGCTTGCCATCAATGGCTAAGGAAAGAAAGAAACAGGTGCCGTTCTTGCAAGTGTTTTGTGTTGCTTCACATTCGCTTAACGTTTCTGTGCATCTCTATAGTTTTTAGGAAATTTGCGTAAGAATGAAGTAGACAAGGATCTGTGATTTGTACAGTTCGCTGGGTTTTAGTTCTGAGGGGCTGGTCCAGATAACACCACTGCTAGGAGGGCAGCGATGAATCTGAACTACTGAGTTGTTGAAACAAAGTGGCGGTAACACAGCAGGGAGGAAGGGAAACCATACCTTGTGCTGAGCTCCGCCACCTGCGATTCCAGAGGCAACCTGGACAGCTGGGCTGCAGAGAGCTCCTTCCTGCCACCGGTGTTCAAGGTGAGCTCTGAATGACTAGCAGACTGGCCTGTGAATTTCATCACAAAATGGAATTTTAGTGAAACAAGCAATCTTTTTCGTCTTGTAAGACAACAAGTAGATCTCAGGAAACAGTGAGTAAATGCTAAGGAATCTGCTCCGTTCTAAGTATATCTGAGACAGTGTAAATACATAGGACAAGCTTTTATTTTAATCTCCCTCCAGCAAAATTAAAACATGCTGAATGTGCATTTCAGGGCTGAATCTGTTGTGTAATATTTGTGTTTACCTATACAGAAAAGAAAAAATAAAACACATCCAAAATATTTAAGCAATAGGTGACAGAATAGAAGCAATTGAAATGTATTTTAATGTCTACCTTGTCATAGGCGTAAATGAAATACAGTAACTGTTGCTTAGTGAATGCCAGTGACGATTTTTGTGTGTGGCACACACTGAGACAGCTTTTTAAAAGCACTTTTTGATCCTCAGCATACACACAACCTAGGCTAAACTCAGTAAAGCAATTAAACTCATCCTTCAAATTCAGACTGTATATTAACGGAGATCAGACAGCAAGGCATTCATAGGTAAAAGGCAGCAAAAGCAAGAGCCATGAGCCAAAAGCCAGGAGACAAAAAGCCGTTTATTGCGCAGATACAATTGCTTATACAGCATTAGCTTTGTGACTAAAAATATCTTGCGTTTTCACTAGGTTATAATAGCGACACTCATTAAGCTCTAACCTATAACTTATCCTCTAATTACAATATGTTCCTGCCCTACCCGAATGCTAGCTCCTTATCTTATACTTCAGAGACACTGTGTCCTTGAGGCCTCTTTAATCACTGTTTATTACAGAAAGGCCTGTTCGTGCAGTAGTCTAACATTCATGTCCGTTATTCCACGCTCCCACAGTATATCAAGAATGGTTTCCAAACCAAAGTCCTCTCAGAACATACAGAATGTTCTTGCCACTTTCAAGGGACACAAAATCTTCTTTGAGGTTTATATAGGAAGGGTACTAAGAAAATACACCTCAAATTTACTAACTGGGACTGGAGAATCTAAACGGTGACTGAGCAAGAAACCCCTACAACAGGAGAAGGCTCAGAGAAGACAGCCAAGGATGAGGTTCTCATGAAGCTCAATTTAGTAGTAAAACCTTGGATCCTCCTCGTATGGAATATCTAAAAGAACCTGGCCAGAGAGTACTCTGCTCTGACAAAAACACACCAGGAGAAAGGTTATGTTTTATAACCAAGAAGTGGTTTTGAACTTGAGGTTGTGTTTCACAGGACTGAGGAAAATCTGCTTCTATTTACCTGTTCTCCTCTGGGACTTTTCTTTGCTAATTAGAAACTTGAATAAAACAGAAAAAAAAAAAAAAGCATGACTTATTTTAAAACACAACCGGGTTGTTTCTAACTACTCAGCATCCCTTAAACTGAGGAGACTAGAAACATTAGATTAGCAATTAGATCAGCTCTCTCCAATTTTGCATTTTCAGAAAGAAAAGAAAATATTACATTAATTAGTGGGTTCTCTAGACTCTATTTTAATGTTCACGCTTTTCATTCCTCCTTGTTTCCTCAATTATCTGGCATAAAAACATTTATACAACCTACATGCTTTGCTGAAGAGATACATTACAGACTTGTAGACGTTTCTTGTACAAACTCCAGAGAATTTTGGCACACCACAAGGGGCTGAGCTCTCTTCAAACAACTGTGGTGAAATAGACTGTTACCTACTCATCCCATGGCCTTACGGAGGATTTCTTCTTATTAGACTGGCTGCCAATCCTTTTCCACATTTGCTTGCAGTCCTTAAGCAGACACAGCTAATGAACTAAATATTTAGAAAGAAGAGAGCTGTCACACTGGTAAGCACAGCCTGCTTCCTCCAGCTACGAAATGCCAGTCTCTCAGAGCTGGGTTACCAAGTCATCACAACAGCACTTGACCACACTGGCTTAGAACCTCAAGTGTTCATCACAGTATCAATTGGAGGTGGCAAGGGAAATCTAAGCTGGGCACGTGCAGGATAACAGAGTAACACATCAATGCTTTACACAACCAGGTTGTGTAGAAGTCTAAACTCAAAACATCAGTTCAATTCTCCTCTAGAAAACCGCACCAAAATGTCCCCATGCTATTTAAGGCATGGGGTCAGAAGAGAAACCCTGGCATTGACAGCTTATTCCCAGAACTCTCACCTGCCTACCACCTATCCCTACATATGCTGATTCCTTCCTCAGGAGAAACCATGTGAGGGCTCCAATGCCTCTTCCATCCAAACCCTACTGGGAGTCACAAGTGGTACCCATGACACCTCTTCTGCAAGGCCCAGCGCTGCTCTTCTGTCAGAATAAACGTCCTGTGCCCTGAAGTCGCAGGCTGCAGCAAATGGCTTCTGAGCACTCTTCTATCCCGCATGGTGCTGGTCACTGGACTACTTCCTTCTGCTCTGTAGGAGGAAGTCTCTCTCCTGGGATCTACGCTTTTCTGCATAACTTTTTCTCTGTCAGTTGATACAGGTAAGACAGCTCTAGAAGTCAGTGGTTGCAGAAAAAGACATGAGAATACACCAGTGATGGCTGGGGCCCTTGTTAGGGGCACAACACTTCTGCTCCTAGGAACTGATCCATATTTTACAGAGGGGAGTAGGTTTCAAGAAAACATTCAGTACACATTTAGGGCAAAGGCTCCTCTGAATCCTGTTCCTGTGAACCCAATTCTCTCGACATGCTGGATGGGTGAATGGCAGCGCATCACACGAGCTCCTGAGCACCGTGTACACCTTACAGTGGGGAGCCCAGCAATCCTGTATGATACGAGACCACAGTGAACACCATGTGATTTCTGGCATCGCCGTGCTGCTCCAGAGAGATTCTGTTGCCAGACACAGAATCATAGAATGGTTTGGGTCGGAAGGGACCTTAAAGATCATCTAGTTCCAACCCCCCTGCAGTGGGCAGGGACACCTGCCACCAGACCAGGTTGCTCAGAAGGCAAGGATGCAAGGGAGGTCACTGCTCACACAGGTCACAGCGCTCAGTGGAGATCAGCTGTAAGAACCTGCACCAGGCACCAGCTGAGCTGCAAGGCTGTTGCCCTATGGCCAAAGATCGCATGTTCCAGGGTGGGGCAGGCCCAGAGCATGCACAAGGTCTGTAATGAGGCTTGTGACCTCTCTAGTCACTGTAACTCAATCTGATGCCATCCCAGTATTTACCACATTGAAATTCCTATTACTACTTTGGTCTCCTGGCATCTGAACTCTTTTTACTTTATGAAAATACATATAAAAAGGGAAATTACTAGAAAAGTTTCCTTAAGAATATGTGCCATTTTGTTGGTTTAGACACTTTACAGAATTAGAGTCCTTAAGCAATAAAAGAATCTGATCAGGGAAATAAAAATTTAACATCCACCATGAATTCTCCTCCTTTAACTATGCTAGTAAGGCTTTCATATTTATAGCAGGAGATTATCATGTTCATGGGATAATAAATTACACCACATCTAATTACAACATCACCAGCAACAGTTTTTCAAAGACACTGACAGGCCTTAAATTGGGATGCGTCCTTTAATTCTGCTCTTAACCTTCAGAGGAATTTCTCAGGCAGAAGAGCAAAGGAAACACAGCAGCGGTCGTGGCAGAGTGTCACACAACACACAACAGCGTCAGGTCCTTTCTGTAGACCACCAATCCTACGAAAACAACACATCACAAAAGTCCTGGTCCCACTTCAGTCTATGGCAGAGTCCTCTTGAATTTAGTGGGGCCAGGATTTCGACTTTGGTGTCAGCCCAGTGCTCTGAGAAGGTTCAAATCCCTGTGTGTAATGGCAAGCACGTGTGGAGGTTTGAGAGAGGAGAGTCCAAATGTTGCTGCTGTTTATTAACTGCTGAGGTGAGATGGGGGACACAGCTGTGGGTACGAGCTCCCCCTCATCTGTTTTGCTCTTCAGAGGAGGTTTCTGTGTAGTTGTGATCCTCCCTGGATCCACCTGCAGTTTTTCAAGCTGCTGCTCCAAAATGACACACCGCTGCCGCTCTTCCTGAAGCCTCTTCTCAGCTTCCAAGACTTTTTCACTGCCTTCCTCTACCCTGATATGCAAAAAAGGTGTTTCAAAGCTTACTGATGTCATGATTATAAAGAAACAGCCAGTCTTAACACTGATCCTACTTCACGCTGCACAGCTCCCAAAAGAGGGAACAGGAGAATTTTCCATGTATCCAAAGGCAGAAAACCCAGTGCAGTTCTTCTAGATTACATCCTTTCAATGTGCAAAACAGAATTAACTAATGAGTATAATTATAAATTATAGGTTCATTAATGGAGGCTGCCTAGATCCCTTAACACTGGCTGCTAGTGTGAATTTCCTACTCAGATGAGCAGGCAAGCTGCAGATAGCTGAGGGGAGATCTTTTATTAGAGGAAGGACAAACTGCATTTTTTTTAAACACTGGGAAGGAAATTTGGAAGGAAAATAGTTTATAAAAACACTGCCTAGCATTTAGCTGTTCTGCGTCAGTTATCTGCAAGTACAAAAAGAAGCTGGATGTTGCTTTAGTAAACTTGGCCGTTAGACTCCAGGGAAGGAAGCAAGTAGGAGAGAAAGTGATGCTTCACTCTGCAATACAGTAAGGAAGAGGAAACTACCTGTCTGCTCGCCTCACACATCTTAGAAAATTAACCACAAAAATTTGATGTGCACCCACAGAGGCACAGTGGTGCACCTCATGGGGGCAGTGTCTGGTATCGAATGATTTAGAGGAATTTAAAGCCAGAGAGAACCCTGAATTGATTCACTGTATTGGATACTGCAGAATAAAAAACCTTCCTCCTTGACCCATGGGTGATCGCTGATTACTCTGAATCAAGAGACTTGATTAGTCCTACTTCCCTCTTAGCTGACATAACTAAAAAAAATATTACAACTATAATAAAATTATATCACTGCCTTAAAAATCTAGCTACAGGCAAGGCTCTGACCTCCTGTGGCAGTGAATTACCAGGCGGTGACAAGCTATGTGAAATTATATTTCTCCTCAGTGGCTGTGAATTCATTAAACTTGCATTTGACCAGGTGTTCCCCTAGCACCCACGTTAGACAAACAGTGGAGAAAAATGATGAGACTATTTGGTTTTAATGAAATCTTCTACCAATGTGTGCAGCAAACTGAAATCTTGCTCTAACTCTTCCCCTTCTCCCAATCCTACAGCCTGTTTGCAACGTAATGTCTTTTGACAGTGTATTCTGCTCTGCAGCAAATAGTTGTGTGAAATACAGTCCTAAATTCTAGCGGCTGCTGCAGAAAAATCCTACTCGTATAACCCTTCCCAGTGCTCCTCTTGGCTTAAGCATTATATATGTTCCTTGAGCTTTGCTGACCTATACTCCAGCAGAGGGAAGAGGAGGAATGCCTCACTTTTTTACATATACTCATGTTGAAATATGACTGGATGCTATATCATCCTGAGGTCTTCCAAGAATTATTGCACACAACCTCACAGAATTTACTTCGCCTGCAGGAGCTCTTGATAAATGTGTGATGACTGTGAGCTGCTGAATCATCACTCTATGGTACATTTTACTTATAACTGTGCATTTCATTGCCTCTGTGCTCTTCATTATCCCGTATTCAAAATGGCCCCAATTCAGTAATCACTCACCTCCATCCTTATCTAATTGCACCGCTCTATTACAGTCACCGGGCTTACAGACATGAATAAAATTCTCCCAGTGTATGCTTCTAGGATTTATCCCTTAAAAGCACAGGATGTGATACATTCTTTTATAACTGTGGTAAAGGTATTTTCCTGTCTGTGATTAATTGTACAGAACAGAAGTTAGGTAAGTAAGAAATGATAACAAGTGCAAAATAAAGCAAGCAAGCAGATAGTTCCTATTGTGTTCAAAAACGCAGACAAAAATGAATCTTTCTATAAGCTGGAATGCAGATTTGGGAATCAGTATTTTCTCTAACTGGGAAAAAGTCAGTAGCTGAACGGTGTCCGAAGAGAAAAGACTGCTTTGCTTGCTCTCCTAAAACACAGCTTGATTTTAACATTGTCTTAAATTGAATTGAATAATCAGAGCAAAAATATTACTGCTATGCTTCAGTTAAACCAGAAGAAATTCATTTACAAGATAAAGTGAAACTTAAAAGAATGTGAAATGCTTCTCGAACAGAAGGCACATTATAACAATAATTACAGTATTTAGAGCTGATGAATAATATTGCTACCTAAACAACACCACACATCCATAAACACACCAACTCCAGTGTTATCACAGTGTAGCAAGCTTGAGGATGACTCCTTTTATTGTGCACTTTGTTCTAAGAGAATAAAAAAATGAATCATCAACGAGGCAGCGAAATCAAGCAGAAGAATTTGAAAAGCCCCTATTTCAGGAAAGTATCACACTGGCAGAGCACAGCATGCTGGGCAGCGTGGTACAGACTCTCACTCATCTCAGCTGCTCCTTAATCACAGCACCCCACAAAGGACACTGGCAGAATCGGCCGCTACTTTTTCTGCAGCACAGCGACCAGTTCCAGGACCTTCCACTTCAGCAGCCCGGCAGAGAGCCTTGTGCTCTGTGATCTGTCTGCAGCGCTTTGAAATCCAGGCTGTCAGTGCCAGCAAGCCTGAAAGCAGCAGAAGCACAGAGAGCTTGTTTCCCATTTCACCAATGAAAGAAATGAAACAAAGGCAGCATTTGAAAAAACGTATCAAAATACACTTGTCTGAAGGCTAAGCCAGAGCGCACAGCTATGCTCACCACCTCCCCCCAGCATCAATCTCCATACATAGACTAAAACCATGTGGAAATAAAGTCACCGTGAGCTGCACTGGAAAGGCCTTTTCCTTCGCAACAATGCTCTCCCTTCCCATGAGCCCTGAAAAGAAACTTCCCCTGCAGACCGCTTCACTGACCCTCTCCTTTGGCAGGAGCAATGGGAAGGAGAAGCCTGCATGTGGATCCCCCAAAGTGCTATGTTAAGCTATTAAATGGCATGCTATTGATTTTCTCTAACTGAAGGGCTTCAGGCAGCATTAGTAAAGTGCCATTCTTGTGCCTAATATGCGATGAAAGGAAGGGGCACTTTTTGCATGTATCCCATTATTAAATGCTCCATTTCTTCTCGCACCTCTCTGCACTGCAGTATTCAGGAATAACTCCTTTAGAGCAAAAAGCAGGAGAAACATTGGTGGTTGGGGATGGAAAAATAGGAACATGGGATTTAGGGGGCACAAAACTAGCCACCAATCAAAAAAGTAAGACAGCAAGAAACCACTACAGCCTGTGTCAAAGCCCTCTGACAGCACCAGACAGATGGTAAAAGAAGCTGTCATTACTGAAACAAGGCTGCCAGCAGCTTGTGGAGAATTACTATTGTAATAGTGATTGGTGGTTGCATCTCTCTTGTTTCTGATGAAGTTTCTATACATACCTTCCAGGTGTGATGTCACTGCTGAGAAGGGAAGGCTTAGTAGCTGCCGACTCTACAAGCAAATGGCCCATCTTCAACACCGGGCTAAAAGGAAGAAAGCTTTGTTAAGCACTGAGCTCTGCAGAGGGCAGTCCTCCAAGAACTCCTGATTTTCCAATGTCTGTGCTTACTGCTGCCTTGCAGGAGAGAAACTTCTTGAGCCTCTGAAGTGGGTGCCACACAGGCTCTGCATACACAAGAGCTCAGGTTGCTCCCAGACGCCAAAACGCAATGCAAAAACACCTTCTGTGTTCAATGTACAAAAACTGCAGCTCTGTTCTTGATCTCTGTGCTTCTGGGGGCACTAAGCTGGCACCCCAGAGCAGCATTTCAGAGCTCCATGTCATGTAGCATGTGGATGTCAAGAGCAGCCACACAGCAGCTGGTGAGCTGGAACAGCTCTTGACCCTGCGTCTCAACCCAAACAGGCAAACAGCCACTGCTGCTCTGTTCCCTCATGGGAGCTCTTAGGAAGATCTGTCAGGCTTGCTGTGCTAAGAGGAGTCAACTGATAACACCAGAGTATTATTCCATTCTGGATGAATTTTATGCACAATGATCTGTGTGTTTGGGACATAAAGTTCCAGTGTTTGTTTTTCCAGTTTTGAATTCAACTGCCTAAAGCTACCTGTAGACTTCACTCATGTTTCCTTGTCTTTAAGCTGCACTAACAGAAGACAAAGCCTTAAAATTGTGGAACAGGCAGAGCTGTGACTGGTTAATCCATCCTAAAACCAAGTTAAGGCTAGTAATGACAGAAGTGGCCTGGTCTAAAAATGTACATTTTTTACTTCGACATCTCCAAGGAGCTTTAGCTCCTATTTATAACATTTTTCATTCCATCCTTCCTGACAGGAAAAGATGATTCACTAATGTAAAATGGAATGGAGGGTTCAGCAGCACATTAAAGTTAATGGAATGAGTGAGCCCTGCTGACCAAAGTATTAACAGCTCTTGCAGTTTTCAGACTCCTCCTCTGACCACCTGCCATCAGCCACTGTCAGGACAGAGCTCCGTCAGTTACATACACAAGCAGTAATTTATGCACTGCACTTAGGGGATCCTACAAAGCCCGTGCCCCGCCTAGCTTTCATGCTTACCCTCCTGCTTACTACCAGCAAACATTTGAAGTAATTGGTAAATGAAAAAAATGGGGGATAAAATACAGATTTGCTTCATGAGAGCACAACATCTGTGGAGCTAGAAGTGAGAGGATAAAGTCAACCAGGAACGTGTAACAGGGGAGATGCTGCAACTCTGCAAAGGAAACTTCCATTTAGGGATAGCGTTCTAACTCTCATTTCAGAACACCTTCAAAACTTTCCTTAAATTTTGCAGTAATGTTGTACTTAGACATAAAGATACACCTGACAATTCTCTCAGGGTCTAAAGTAACACGCATGTTACACATGCATTGTGTAAGAGAAATTGGTTGCAACTTTAACTTGCTAAAAAATTTCCTCCTTCCTCAGAAGACCAGTCTTAACTCCTCACTGTCAATTACACCATGAAGTCTTCAGCAACAAAATCAGCATTTTAAAAGGAAAGGATACAACTTGCTCTGGTGTTATGGTACCTTCACAGAGCCAGAGTGAGCCAGTCTCATCAGTGTGAACAAAAATTAGACTTAGAATTAATAGAATCATATTAACGTGAGCATAACTTACATGGTCCTCAGTAAGGTTTTAAAAAGAATGCTTGTTAAGAGTAAACTATATGGTGTGTTTTCAACATTTTTGCAAAGAAATCCTACCCAAAGCATCTTTATTGATTTAAATAATGCACTGGTGATTTACCGCTTACCTAAAATGGAGATGTGTATTAATTGGCCACCCTATTTTCAGAAGGCTGCTCATTAGAAACTCCATTTCTCATAAGAGAGAAGAATCACAGGCACTTAAGCTAACCACATAAACATTATCTGGGCTGCAGAAAGAGAATTAGCTGTACCACCGCCATGCCAAATGTAGTAATGTCTGCAAGCCTGTGTATCCTTCTCTGTTCCAAGACAAACGTCCAAGAGACAGTGTGATTAGAGATTCCCATATTTTGTAAACAGCCAGCCACAGCCGTTGGCACGCAGCCCTTGTGGTCTGGTACAGTTCTCTGGGAAAACTCACAGCAACTTTAAAGATAGACATCAGGGTCTTCTTACCGAGCAGATCCAATCCTTCCAACCTGATCACTGCCTGATGTCAGAGGCTTAAGCAGA
This sequence comes from Alectura lathami, assembly GCA_013399715.1. Lineage (NCBI taxonomy): Eukaryota > Metazoa > Chordata > Aves > Galliformes > Megapodiidae > Alectura > Alectura lathami. The sequence goes on from VXAV01001906.1 coordinate 67,267, forward strand.
GTAAAATGTGGATCTTCTGAGGGTGCAGAGGGTGGTGTAACAACAGCTCCTGAATCGTCCCCTTGATGGGCTGATTTCTTCTGTTAATGTTGGAGGAGGTCATAAAACCAGTTACACATTTCAAAGGAAAAAAGCTGCATCAATGCGTGATCAGCAGATTATAATTATTGCTAGAAGCATGCCAGAACTTTTGATATACAGGATCTGCTCAGAAACTTTTCTTTAGTTTCTAACTATTGCAGAACAGAAACAAAGCAAGTCAGTGAAAAGTGCAGTTTCATATGAAATCATAGGGTATATTCTCTAGTGACACTAGAGAACCTACAGTGCAGCACCACCACTGTCAGTATGGTTGGTTTGCATCGAAGCTTTACCTTGGATTCAGCACTCTAGCCCTCATTTCCAAGGTATGTGACAGATTCACAATCTCACCGTAACCCTACGAGGGCTTTAGATCTATGGGAGGTGGATATCTAAATACTCTTAACAAAACCAGACCATATGAGAAGCCTTTAGTGGACTGCCTCTCAGTTCCTACACCTGTGCTCTAGCAATAGCACCATCCTGCCACTGTTAGTCTGCAACAAGAGACCATAAAAGCTGAAGACATTTTTAACACACTAGTCCATTAGAACGGACTTTCTGACTCTTCCACCTGTACAATGAAATTTCCATGTGGCTGAGGCTCATCAGACTCATACCCCTACCACAGAGATCTGAGGACGTTTACACTGGGAGATGAGAATAACTTACTAGGGGGTCCCACCACTCCATGAGGGGATGTAGCTGGGTACCATGGCAGCCTGATGATGCTAGCCACAACCACACTCACCTGTTAGCTTCCCTCAGCAGCCAAGGATGGACAACACTGAGAAATCCCCACTGAGGCCCCACCCCTGCTGTCAGGCCTGTGGCAGTCTTGGCATGGAGCCACGTGCTGACATCATTAATATCTCTATGTTTTCTGCTGTTTACACAGGTTATGTACAAACAGGAAGGAAAATCAGAGTTACAAGAGGGAATTCCTGCTTTATCACTCCAACAGAAGCGACTGTCAGTAGGGCAGGTATTAGTGTCCCGAGCTAGGAACCATCTTGGTTCAGATCTAAAATTATTACAAGCGTGCTCCCTTAGTTCACTTCTTCTGTCTACCTCAAGTGTGAGTTGCGCAATCTCCTCTTCCAGCTCTTTAACCTTTGCCTCTCGTTCAGCCACTATCTGTCTGAGCTGCTCTATAAGGCAGTTTTGTTTCTGAGTCTCACTGTTCAAGTGCTGTCCTAGCATCTGCTGGGACTCCTTGTTCTTCTCCTCCTGCTGGCTCAGGTGCTTTACGATGTCCTGCATTTGTTTCTGTTGGCTCTGAAAACACAGAAACAATGAGTGATGTATTTGTACACAATGATTACTAAGATTCTGTGCATGCTTTGCACTCTCCAAGACAAACACCCATTTAGGAGTGCTAGGGCAAGCCACTCCCTTGCCAAACTCATTCCCTGGTATAAGCAAACTGATGTTACTACTGCTGTTCCAAGACCTTGGTCCACTATGTTTTAAGTTTGAGGTCACCGTGCCTTGCTCTCAGCAGCTGTCCACTAAAAGAACTGCTCAGTACATCTATTTGTAACCCCCAGAGGCGTTCTGCTGGCTAAGGACAGTGCCTCAGTGGTCATATCAAGGCTTTAGTAACTGGATGGTTCAAGTTGGAAAGACCCAAGCAACTAAGACATTCGGTTTGCTGGGGGCTTTGCTACAGAATGTAGCAGAAAAGAGAGCTGGCTTTGGATAAAGAAGGTGGCTTTTTCAGAAACTGGATAAAAGTAAAGATTTCAATGTGCTTTTTGTGACACTAGAACATGACCAAACTGTGTGATGGTGACATTAAAAGAAGGGGACAGTATGAAGCTGGGCTGTTTTGCCAGTGGGTTTTGGAGTGTCCCTCACTCTAATACTTGTTGGACAGTTTGTCAGGCCAACAAACTGCAAGCAAGGTAATTCTTTGATGTAATGGAAAAAAAACAAAACAAAACAGGTTAACCACTCCTTCCCAGGTAAACTTGTGTCTTTGTGTAATAATTTTAGTGAGAATGCTCAGACTTAGCAAAAGTGACAGCCCTTATTTCACTCCTCTCTAATCTGTCTAATCTGCTTGTCAGTGCCCATATTCCCCACATGACTGCCTGGTGTGCAGAAAGGTGAATGCCAGCCTAGTCATTAGGCTTTGTAGCTAAATCCTGTGCACAGAAATAAGGAAAAGTAAGAGCTGTTAAACTTGTGAGGAGCCCCTCCTCCATGTAGCAGACATTCCTGTTTCCATCGTTCTGCAGAGTGTTTCTACAACGCCTACAACTTAGAGCCACTTGACTGCAACTGTCATCCCGGGTGCTGTCCTGCAGCCTTCACGTGACCTGATCCAAAATGCAGAAGGGCTGCAGCTAACTATGAAACCTCTGGCTGTCACAGTTTGATTCTTCAGGCTCCTGCATACCCCAAGGTTGTCTGTGTCACTGTGTCATTAAATGACATCATGTTTCACCACTTATACCAAGCGGGCTGAACGCAAGGGCTGCGACCAACAGCAATAGGCAGTACCAGTAAGGCATCTATGAGCTCATCGTCGTGTTTTCCTTTCTCCAGCAGGGTTACAATCTGTTCCTTCAGGGTTTTCATTTCGCTGCACAGCACTTTATTCCTGGCTTTTGATGCATCAAGTTTTTTTTTCAATTCCTCATGATTTTTTTGGAGAGCATCGTGTTCCCCAGTGAGTTTCTGCAGTGATGCAAACACATCACAGGAAATGACAGTTATAACCTATCACCAAGCCCTACGTGCTTTGGTGAGCTAAAGAAATCACACAATGCCCAGCAGAATCAAAAAAAAAAANCCTCTAACTAAGTAGAGATTATAAACAGTACTACTCACTGTCTGCTTGCCACCACCAAAAAGGCCTGTCTGTCTGTCTGTTCAGGAATACAGGTGGACTAGGTTGACTGAGTATGTGCCAGAAAGCATATGATAATTTTGTGTTAAAATGTAATTCTCTGTGCTCCTGCTCTTTCATTTGCCTGGCACATGCTGTCTCCTGAGCCATGACTTCACCTAGATGGAAGTGGCCAGGGAGCGTGCTAGCAGTTTTGTAGTAAAGGACAAGTACAAGGAATTTAGGGGAGTGGAGCCATGCACATTACAGTTATCAAGGGAAATACTCCCTGTGCTGCATTCCTGTGGCTGTAAATCTCTTTCATTCTCACAGCCAAGAGCGAAAGGTGTGTATTACCCCACGGCCCATTCTATTGCACAGTTAAATTGTGGTGATAAAAGCAGCAGCTAATTAAGCTCTGGAATGGTGCCAGGTGGCTTTTACAGAAGTGAATACAGGAAAAAAGCTTAGGGAAATGTGCTTGGCTAGCCTCTATATGACACCCCACACTACACCCCCCATGTTTCCTGTGGACACAGAACTCTGTATTCTTTCCAGTTCAAGGTTTACTACATGTGCCTCTAGCTGTAGACCCTTCTCTACTCCTAAACACTGGATGCCTGTTTATTTTTGTAGCAACAAAGTGCAATAGACAGAGGGTAAGACCCATTCTCCAAAATGCCTCTTGGAATGACTCTGGTGTAATTCTCAGCTTTATTCCATTCAAGTGTAGGAGCCCATAGCTATAAAAATAGATGAGGTGTGAGGGGGATGCTTGTATTTAACGTTGCATAAAGAACGCACACCCGGCCACTGGGAAAAGGGGATGCTACAGATGTTGGATGCAGCTGTAGCAGGGCTTCTTCCTACATGTGACTACAGGACCTCTCTCCCACTTTCTAATATCATACACCAGGTGCAGCTGTCAGGTGGGCACATTTCAGGCCAAGCAGACGTATCTGATGTGTCAGCTGTGAAGCAGGGGGAAGACCTAGTCCTGCACCGAAAGGTATGCCTGGCCACGCATACAGAAAACAAGCGTGGAAGGCTTTTGCTCAGTCTGTGAAGTGTGGCAGAAGTTCTTCAAGTAGATCAAGTGGGTTTCCAAAATGATCTCCAAGTAGGATATTTAACATATACCCTGAGGTTAAGGCAAGTTATTACCCTAAATACCCAAGCTGGACTCTGTCAGCTTATGGAATTTTACCTCCAAGGCTTCTTTCTTTTCTTTTTCCAAGCCGCGAATCTTCAGCAAGTTCTTCTCTTGGGCTGACAAATTCCTTGGATCAGTAAGCACCAGCAGTTCCCCATCAGTTCCACTCGGTGATGTTCTGCTCTTGTTTTGACCCAACTGATTCTCCAGCTCTCGAACCTAGGGGAAAATACAGTGGCCTAGCATCAAAAAGCACATAACCAAGGGGAGCTCAGAGTGCAGCATCTTATCGTTGACTTCTTGACATTATCATAGTTAACAAACATAGAGCAGCGAGTGTTTTTTCAAATTTAAATTCGTTAGCTGCTAACAAACATACATGCCTAGGGCATCTGTGCAGGGAAGAGGTATGACACAAGACCTAGGGGAGATGAAGGACACGTGGGAGTTCAGTGCTTATGAACATATGAAGCTGAGGCAGATAGCCCAAAGCAACTCGAATGCCACTAAAATGTGTGGTCAACAGACTCCTCCAAAAGAGCAGACACCCACTCATCCACATAAATTTAAGCATCTTGCAAATTGAAGCAAAGCGGTACCCTATGGCACTTCAGCTGGCATTAGACACTTGTGTGTGGACAACTGAACTCAGCTGCTGCACCTCAGCTATTCACTACAGATTTATTTTACAGAAGGAAGTGGGCACTGCTATAGCACAGTTTGCCGCAGTTAGTTTCAGAGGTGTCTTCTAAGATGTGATGCACCTACCTCACGTTTGATTTGGGAACTGTATTTACTACATCCCCACTGACTACAGAAGGGGCTTGTGGAGACTGGCTCAGACAGAAATGTCTACGGTTGAGTACAGTACAGTATGTACAGACTTCAGATGAATCCCAGCCAGGGGGTCTAATGAAAGGAAAATGTAATTTGCCCATGGGAAAACAGAGATTAACAATTTCAGTCAATCAGAGTGCAAAAATCACAGTTCATTCGCATATAATTCAATACCAGAGAAATAGGAAGATTGTGTATCAAATTACATGAGAGAATTTTTATGTAAGACCCAGACAAACTGCCTCCCTGGCCTGATCTGACATTTCAGCTAGACTGTGCTTTTCAGAGTTAAAGATTGTACTTCAGTTCCTGGGGGAACAACTTGAAAATCTTATCTGGCCTCAATTCTTCCCATGTGACTTTAGACACAGAACAAAGGTGTGTAAGTGAGAGCACAGACACTGACAGGGCTCCTTCTGTACTCAGTGGAGAGAGGCACCTTCAAAACACCCTGGGATTTTAACTAAGCTGCCACAGCTCTCCAAGTTCACTGAACTCTCTCCTCTGACACAGATATTATCCACCTTAGATACTGAAGCTTGCATGTTTCCAATGTACTAATTAATGCAGCCTGCAGGAATCCTGACAGACTGCACACATCAATACATATTTAAAATTTATCACATCACCACCACACACACACACTAAAAAACATTCCAAAATTTACCATAAAGCCTTTTATTCTGACAGCTGCTTTCCTCAACACTGTAAAGTCTGGTTGGGTATCTGCAGTAAACACTTTGTACTGTGACACATCTAATAAGCAAGTACAGGTGTTAAGAATAACTTAAAGAAGAACTAAACATCATACCTAGAGCACCCCAGCACCCAGCTGACAGGGCACTGTGCAGGGTCCTAACTCACCTTGCTCTGGAGAACAAGAATTTGCTGGGCTCGTCCACGCCAGCTGCCAGAATTGGCCAAGAGACTTTGAATATTCACATCTTCACCAACTTCATTTGCTAAAAGCTACAGAAAAGGGATAGACATCAGCAATAAGGCTAGGCTGAAACACATGTGTTGGGGAGAGGGGAGGGAAGGCTGCTCTCTCTAACAGTGAGCACAAACCCCTGTATCTATACACATTGTGTACCTCATCACCTTCATCACCTGTATCTCATACCCAGCATCCCATGTGATGTCAGCTCTTTCAGATCACCATCAGGATACAGATTGTTGCTGCTGCACGAATGGCTTCACTTGTTAAGGTGAGTCTTCTGATGTTTGAGTATAAGTCTTTGATTTTTTTTTTTTTTCATGTGAGGCCATATTTTGCTGCCTGCCTTCAGAGAGTGTCAAACTGTACTATCCAGCTGCATAGCTGGGTGCTGTGACCAGCACCCTCTGCTCTTGACACCTGCTAATACGGTTAGCATAACCAACACCATTTTATTATTTTATTTGCCATATGCAAAGCAGCCTGATCACATATCACTCCCTTTCCACCTCCCCCTTTTCTGCATTGTGATAAGAACATCTGCCCACCAGTGTTGTCACCAGGATGTGGTGATCCCTGCTCAAACGGGAAAGCCTCCTGTTGGCATTCTGATAAGAAACGCATGGCCCATCTGCACTGGGTCGCCTAGATGTGGTGACACTCTCTAAGGAACAGGGAAGCATAACATCACATGAGATGCTGCTTATAAAACCAAGCAGCTGCAAGTCCTAAGTGAGACTTAGAACTCTTGGTGGATGGCAAAACGGTGGCCAGGGTTGAGCCTAGGCTGTGATTATTGTGTCACATGCTGAACTGCAGGAATTTGACTGCAGAGGGTACAAGTGATTAAAAAGTCCAGGTGACTAAAAATTCTACATAATAAGAAAGCTACAGTACTTACTAAAAATGCTGTGTTATAATAAAACTCTTAATATAACCACAACCCAGCAGGCTGTCCTTATGCTACCAATGATCCCTAAAAGAACCTGAGTGTCCCCGTAACATCGGCAGAAAAGTGTCAGACTGTGCCACCTCTGTAAGAAGGGCATTTCAAATTCATCACCAAGGTTTACTAAGCATTACTAATGGTTTTCAATACAGGCAATTATTTTATATATAACTAGGGCTAAGCCCTAGTCAGAGTAGAGATGCTGTCTTAACACACACCCTTGCAATCAGGCATTAAGCCAATCTCTCTCACACAATTCTGACAGAGCCACATTAACGAGAGCTAAAGTTAGTATGATGAGCATTTAAATTATTTATAAAAAGGTCAGCAGAGTGCTATTTTTAGAACCATATTCTCTACTCTGATCTGCACTGCAGGTCTCTTACGCAAAGCAATGAAACCAAAGGAAGCAGAGCACAGAGCGACGCATTAAAATCCATCAGGAATCAAAGAGGAAAAGGTTACTCTGGATGTCACTCCACCAAACTGTTTAAACATGCTTTAGTTCAAGCATGGTCTTTAATCTCATTAACGTCCATGGGACTGAAACCCACATTAAAGGTAAATACATAATTAAATGATTTGCAAAAAAAAACCCTGAATGTATGCTTCAGGTCAAAATCTATTTTGCTGGACTGGAACTTTCAAACCTTCAAGTATTTGTACCCGTCATAAGAGCAGAAACAATGGAAACATTTTTCCACTTACAGTGGCAGAGGATGAAATCAGTGTGTGTCCATGTGCATATCTTTCCAGTGCAATCACTGTACCCATGGCCTTTTTTTACCCCCTTACAGATCACCAGAATAAAGGAGGCTAATGAAAGCTCCAAGAAAAAGAAGCTACCTTCTGATTCCATGAGTGAGACCTTGCCCAGGACCCCAGGCACAGGCTGCATCCTGGAACAGTACCTTTTGGGTCATCTTCAGTTCCTGTTTCGCAGACTGCAGTTGGTTACGATACTCCATCACTTTAAAGTTGGCTGTGGTTAATTTTTCTTGCAATGCCTTCACCTCTGGACTTTCAGGCTTTGAAAAGAAGAACAAATTCAGTAAGAACAGAATCTACAGTGAAAAACTGAAGAATTAAGACCCCCAGAACCCTCAGAATAACAGAATCTCTTTTTCTCCAGACCAATGCAAAAGCATTCTCTAATTTTTGGGGTATAGAGGAGGTGAAAACACAGCAATTTGGTCACAAAACTAGTGACAGGGATACACCCTTGTCATCAGGAAAGGAATGCACAACAGGAAAGAACTAAGTATCAGCTATTACTTCTCATTTCTTCTCTACAGTTACAATTCATACCAAGTTTCCTTCTGTCTTCTTCAGAGTTGATTGCTTGATTCCTGCATCGTCACCACCAAGAGAATGTATTTTTTCCACAGCTGTCTGTAGCTGGAAAAAAATGCACTATTACAGTGAAAAGCACACCTTCATGGAAGATTCATTAGAAAAAAAATACAACAGCAATTTTAATGATCCTGAATATTTATCTACTCTAGGAAAAAAAAAAAAAAAAAAAAAAAAAAAAAAAACTTCATTCCCCCTTTTTTTATTTTTTAAGC
>VXAV01001912.1:0-14555 GCA_013399715.1 Alectura lathami
TGCGGTTGGCCTTCTGGGCTGCAAGTGCACATTGTCGGCCCCTGTTGAGTTTTTCATTAACCAAAAGCCCCAAGCCTTCTCCCAGCTACTTCTACCTTCAGCTACTGTGATGCTGGATTCTCACGTAGTGATCTCTTTCACACAACTGGGTCTCACACATGTATCAGCACTCCACTCTGAGTGCATTTGTTTCCTTATCAGACTTGCACAAAAAGCACATTAACAAAGACATATGTCTGTACTTCCATAACACCTTATCTATCAAAGACAATCTTTTTTGTTAATAAAGTGCATATGGCACTGCAATTAATAGTGAAGGTTTTACAGCACCACTATTTGTTTTCAGAATGAGTTAACACTTTTACATTTTCACTGTTTGCTCCTTCATCCACTCTACCTAGTATTTGAGCTTTGGCTGTGCAGAGGAAGCAGTTCAAATAATTATTCATCTATTTGAACAACAATAAGTAATCTCTCCATAGCTACAACCAATATCAGCCTGTCGTATTTCACACTTCTATAATTTTGATTCTACAAAATGAGTTTGACATGGAGTTTTAATCCTATATTACCTCCAGATTTAGAGAGAAACAAACTGTCTTTAAGCTAAATTTAAACAGCACAAAGGAAAAGGCAGTAAAAAATGGTTCAAGGTTAGCATTTCCCTGTAACAGTTCTTTGTCTACTTCAAGCTTCTTAAAAATTCATGCTCAAGGTATACTTGGAAGCATTTTCTAATTACAAAGCTATTAACTATTGTAGGGAAATTGTTACGATTTTTTTTTCCTAATTAACTAATATTAATTTTTTCAGGGAAACCATCTTCGTCTACAAAATCATTATTTGAAGAGGCAAATTCTTCAGCAACAGTAGGTTGATTATAATACATTTTCTTACAAAAACCAGTCACCTCTCCTCAGCTGGTTAAGTCTGTCCTTTGGTAGCAGGTCCACTTCTCTGCCTGGATAACTCACACTATTTTTCCTACAGCTGTCTCTATAGATGCGACACAGTGAGGTGCCAGTAAATCAGGCAGCTAAAAATGATCATGGCCTAATCTATTCCATTTGAAAAAGTAGAGCAAAACTTTCATCTAATTATTTCTCAATTAAATTTCTGAATCCAGTGGGAAATATTTATGTTTACAAGAGAATTTTTACTAATTTGAAAAAATTCTTATGAAGCACATTTCAGATCTCTCCAGACAATGCAACATAACTGCAGCTTAGACTTGTAATACATTTCCCTAAAAGCCATGTAGATTCTGTCAATGTTATCTGTTTATTAGAGATATGAGAATTCCAACACCGAGGATACATTTTCTGTAATTATAACTCTTCACTGAGAAATAAGTGTTCATATCTGAACCCATAATTACACTGTTGCATTAGACAGCACAGAGGTTCTCAAGCAAAGTGACAAAGTCATTACCTAACAATGAATTAAAATGAATTAATCATTGGATATGTTTTCCTCAATACCTCCTAGTCTTGAAACCCCGGTTAAAGATATAAAAATATTTTTCTCAAGTCATTTTAGAATTCCAGACAAGATCGACATGTTCCAGATGGGATTTAGATATTGAAGGAAAAAAAATAAAAATAAAAAGGCTTAACAAAAGGAACAAAGCAGCTGTATTCCATGCACAGAACAAACAGAACCCATTCCACACCCATTCAGTCACACACACCCATACACAAATGTACTAGCAGTACACAAATTTCCTGTCACACGGAGTTTTTACCTGCTCTTGAAAGACGTTATGAGAATTCTTTTTTAAAGATTATATTTGATTCTGATATTAAGCTGACAAAAGGCTCCTCCAGTCTTTAGGCTCTAAGGAAAACTCTTCATGCAGCCAAAAAGTGTTGCATATCTAAACTGACACAGGAAGCTTGTTAGCAAGAGCTTGAGTGATTCTTGAATAGCTAAAGAGTAATGATACCTACGTTTTTCGCTAGCATCAAAAGCCGAAGTTAAACATGACATACAGGGAGAGAAAAGGAATAATAGAGTAATTTAATGAAGCTCCAATGGGAAAAATATTTTATGGGTAAAGAGACTGAGGAATTAATAAATAGGAAAGGAAGACAGGAGACCTTGTAAGAAAAGATTATCTTTCTCCTTCATGGTTACTGGATTTTCTGCCTTTCCCTATCCCAAAGTACAAGGGACTGATTCCACTTATTAAGGATTGTAGTTCAAGCTGCTCTCAATTCTTCCACCCAACATTCCTGAAATAAAATGGCATATTAACAGCAATTAAATTGCTGTTTCCTTAAAAAGGTCCCTTGTTTCTCCACCATAATTATGTATTTTCCATTGCATTCTGTTGCTTTGTCTAGGGGGTGTGAAAATATCCTGGGTTGTGTAGAATGAATACTGAATTATGAAATAAGGTACTTGCCCAACTTTAGCAGACTATTCTTCTAGTATCAGACTCTGAGTACACTTCTGGGCACTTGAGCTATTGGTAAAGCTGCTCCTTTACTATGACCCAGAACTAAAACTCTGGACTCTCCAGGACAGAGATGGACAGGAGATTCTTTCTGTTCACCCAGAGCCTGAATGGCTCTGCACCACCCCCTATCTTTCTATTCCTTGCCAGATTTCTTACTGCACATCCTTCCTCCCAGCATCTCCATGAAGAGCACCAGGCAAGTGCACTTCTATGCCCCATGCATGTGCTTACTTAAGCAGCTCCTGGCAATTGTACTCCCCTAAATAATCCTTTTTACTCAAGCCATACAGGACAGAAGTCCACATAGGAAGGGCAGAACACGACAGAGCATAAAGATGTGCATTTCCTAATGGAAGGAGTAGGAAATGTGGACTTATTGAGCTGATTCTTCTAAAACAGATATGAAATATTTGGGGATGTAGTCCAGTCCTCTCACATCTTTATGTGAGAAGGCAGGGGGATAAGCATAAGAAATCAGAAGCTGCAAAGAGATGCCTCTGGTTCAAATGAAAATGTGAAGTGTGAAGACAAGTTGAGAAAATTCTGCAACTGTGACAAGGAAAAAGCAGGTGCATAAGGAAAAACAGCCATAAGATGGATAAGATTATGTCATGTTCTGCTATGTTCATTAGGAAAAGTCTTACTCAGTTAAAGTTGTGAGGGTTATAGGACAATCAGGTTAGATGAGTAAGTTCAAGATTCTGAGAAGATGCCTTCTTCAATAACACTGCAAAAATATATGTTTCCTTAGTTACAAGGAGATAAAAGTCAAAAGGACTCTTAGATTCATTTCATTGGAGAGTAATATGAAAAGCAAAACAGTTCTGCAGGAAAATATTTGGCAGTTGTATATAAATATCATTATTATTACAGATTATATAAGTAATTCATTATGTTAAAAACTATTGAAACTAAATGACAAATCATTGCAATTTATTATGAACACTATGTGTGTAACCACAGCTGTATTGCCAATTTGACTCTGATAGAATAATCGAGGCCTGAATTAATAAAAGATGGTGAGAGACTGTGTTGACTCATGTGTCTTCCATTTTGGAGTGTAGGGTTAGCCAATTTGGCTGTAAATGAAAAAGAAATAATTTCAATCTATATATCAGGTCTGTTTTGTTAGCAGATTGTCTACTTTGGTTTGCAGATCAGCATGAGTTCCTGATGACAGCTGACTCACACATACTGTAAACCAAGAAATATCAAGTACAATGATGTTTGGCAGCAAAGTACCTAAAATATATAACCACTTAAATATTGACAAAATTTTTGTCATATGAGCAGCAGCATATTTTTATGTTATTGTTTTTGTTTTGCTTTTTTAATGATGAATCTAGAATGTTTAGATTTTGTTGATGCACGTTATTTTGCCTACTCTGGAAATGTCTTTAACACTTTAGACGTCAAAAGAGGCATGGAAGTAACACCGACATTTTTTGACAAACTTGTTAAAAATGAAGCAGAACCAAGCAGTCCCCTGCTGTGTGCACAGCAGTGACATTTTGGGGCTTCTGCAAGCTCTGGTAGAGGTTATAGGCACAAGGTGGGATGCTGTGAGCATTTTCTGAAGACAGAAGAAAGCTGTAGGTACCCTAGAGGTGGGTCTTCCCACAATGGCAAAGTAGGTGTGAGGTAATTCATTAGAGGGTTGAGCTCTCCCGTTTCTATCTGGCACTGTGACAGCTGACCAGAGCTGCTCAGTATCACAGAGTTGTTAAGGCTCTACTTTACTTGCCCTTTGCTGTGTACACTGCATTTTCCAGAAGCAAAGTGCCAATTTTCAGCTCAAGTTTTCAGAAGCCTGATCGTGAGACGAGTGCAACAGCATCCAGCATAGCAGGAATTCAGAGGACATGCAGAGGCTTGGACCAGTTACCAAACCAGTGGGAATCCCTAGCAACTAAGTCAGTATCTCTTCAAAGATGGAACAGATATGTAGAAAGAATAAAGTATAACAAAGCTAGTGGTGCATAATTCAATAGGACCTGCCATTTAGATACAGCTAATATCTCCAAAACACTGGGGAGAATAAAGATCAGACCAATTTGTTTTCTCCTCTGTGTAAGGAAGACACATTATGTGTCATGTGTCATTTTTAAAAGGAAAAATACTCTAAAATATCTATACTATATTTCAACTTTCACAAATTGCATTTATTCTTAAACCTTGCTATTTTATTAGCATTATTACATAGAAATTATTAAGGAGAGTTTAATACAGAAAGAGAAATTGCCTACTTGGTTCAATACACTGGTTTTCTGAATTCATTATTTTCAGTTCATGAACAGGGCAAGTGGACATGAAGAGATGAACAGAAGAGCTAAGCCTTTTAATATGCCAAAGAAACTGTTTCTCACTTGGAACTGCTATAGGTAAATTATTTCAACTAAACTGTTTTTTGATGGGAATTAGATTCAGTGACATGGAAAATCAGTTAATTTACTTTAGTTTTACCTGATTATTCATATTGGTGTTTTAACATTTTGTTCAGACATTCCAAAGTACAAAGGTTTAGTCTTTTCCAAAACAAACTCTTACACCAAAGTTTCTTCCAATTTTAATGTGAAGTCTTTTTAATAAAGATGATGTGCAAATGACAAATAATTCTTGTGATTTGTCAAAAAGTATAATTTTGTGATAGCTTTTGAGTCTGTTAGGGATTAAATTTTGCCAGCCAAGCAACCAGTCAACCAATGAAAGAAATCTATTAGTTTAATATACTTAATTTGAAACAGTAGCAGGAAAACTATTTGGTACGTAGCTCAGTGGTACAATAAAGAATAAATGGTAATGAGTGTTACAAAGTTTATTCTCTTCTCACATGCTTCAGACATGATGGATAACTTCTCTCTTTTGTTGCACCACTGTCATGTTTCTCCATTACAACAATTATACGGTATCATACTTCAGTAAAATTGTACTTTAGTTCAGTATGCCAGAAATCCTCTTCTGAATTTGCCTTTTTTTTTTTTCCTAGGAAAATGTTACTATGCCTGCGTAAGTGTGAAACTAGAACAATCATTTTCCTAAATGTTTAAGATTCTAGGCTGCTGTATCTTTAATTTGAAAAAATGATTTTCAAGTACACTATTGACTTTCAATACACTAAAAACTACTGGTCATTGTATGCTTTGGTCATTTCTGCTGTTTTTAGTCTGTGTAAGGGCTTTATATAGAAGGATTTTATATAAGTTTAAAAATCTGAGGACGTTCTAAAATATCTGGAGGGATATCAAGCTTTTCTGGTTGTCATTAATACTGACCCGCACAGATTTTATCACATTTAAGAGCTATACTTTCAGCTATACTGTGCTTCTGGCCTGCTACAAGGAGCAAACTAGAAACATCTGTCCTTAATGAAGAGCACTCCTGTGTCTCAAAGTGGTGCTGTGTTTCATCTTACTCCTTGTTTATGCTCAGAGATAAATGAAGATGGCTGTGCCCTGCTGTGAGGCAATACTGCAGCTGCTGAACGGTGCAGGAGCTGCCACAACTGAGCAGCCTCCTCAGCCTCTGTAGTCCTTGGGTATAACACAGCCAGGAACAGAAACAGGAGCTGGAACAGAATAGAAATCATAACTCCTAATACATTGTTTGCCAGAATTACCTCTGTAAATGCCACTTTTTATGAGAATGCGTTTGTGGTGTACGTGGTGCATAATTAAATGAAAAATAATGGTTTAGTCATGGTTTCTGATACTGTTTTTTCTTGCCCTGTCTGCAAAGGAAACTGAATTGTGCTACAACTGCTTTTTTTGGTTCAGTGAAAAACTATGGCAGGCTCATCTTCACACAGTTAGGAAAATATGATAGGAGATGTAAACAAAAGCATTTCCTCTTTCTCTTGCATTTAGCGTCAATATGCTGTGTGAGGGAGGGAACTGAGAGGAAATTGAAGTTTCCACATGAAAGATCGTAAATCTAGATCTGTTACTCATTAATGAGCCGCCATATAGCCTTCATTGTCTGTAGTTCTGCTGCTTAGAAAAAGTGTATGGTAGAGTGTTGGGAAGGTAACCCAGAGGCAAGCAGTAACAGGTGTGAGCAGTATGTTCTCTCCATCACCTAACTAATGTACCTTGTTTTTTTGTTGAAAAAGTAGGAAAAAAAAAATAAAATGAAATGGATAGTTTCAGTTTCCTTGCCTGCTTCGTCTGCAGTTACCACAAAACTGGTAGCAAAAATGGAAGTATTTTCCTCTTATGGCACTTCCTCAGAGAAAACAAACAAACAAAAAAAAAACCCACAGCTTTCCTGTTGAAATGGGTTTGATGATGAAGCTTGCAGCCTCATAGCTATATCAGAGCTGGCGTTTGGCCCATGGTCCTTTTTTGGAAGCTGCTGAAAGAAATCATGATAAAGAAAAGAAGTTTTGTACAAATTCACACAACTCATCCAAAAAATAGAGCTTTGGGCCATTTAAAGTAGCTCTTTAAATAAGCCGTATACTATCTACAATTGTAAAAACTCAGTATATCCTATCAGTAGGAATTATAGCCTTATAGTTTGTGAAGCACCTGCATGAAATGACTAAAGCAGAATGGTATGGAATTGCCTGGGATGTAGATGGAGAAACTGCATTTTCGCTTTTCAATATGAGGTACTGAAATAGCTTGAAAAGAAAAACAGGAGAGGATGAGCTGTAGAAAGACTCAGGGTAATACCATTTTTCATTTTAGTTACCATGTGAATCTGAGTTGTTACTAACAAGACATCAGATAAACAGATTTTTTCCCAAACGTCTAAGTTCAACAAAAGAGTACAGGCTAGAACAACTAAAATTTCTAACCCAGACAAACGTGATCTGTTCTTGAACACAGCTCAGTTAATTCATTTTCAAATCAGTACTTTTCTGCAATAACTGTGACAAGAGCTCTGCTGTATCACACCTTGTTTTTGTGCCCAGCAGAATTCAGCAGGGGAGACAAAGTTATGGGAAAACCCTGTATCTTGTACACCTGATGCTAGCCAAATTGCTTCTAGGCAGTGGATGATGAGGGCATGTGTGAAACAGCACTCTGCAACACATGCGTTCTCTGCTTTAGATGGCAACTGCTGTGTGGCAAGAGGTGAGCAGAATTCACCTAATGCCTCAGCTGGTAAACAACAGACTGTACTTTGTTTTAACCAGGGGCCTAATGCTATGCTACTCAACTTTGATTTTATCACCAAAATCACAATTTTTTGGCTGAACAGAGACATACAGAAAAGAGCCAAAAAATAACAGAATCACAGAACTGTAGGGGTTGGAAGGGACCTCAGGAGATCATCTAGTGCAACCCCCTGCTAAAGCAGATTCCCTATAGCAGGTCGCACAGGAAGGTGTCCAGGTGGGTCTTAAATACCTCCAGAGAAGGAGACTCCACAACCTCTCTGGGCAGCCTGCTCCAGTGCTCCAATACCCTCACAGTAAATAAGTTTTTTCTTAGATTTGTATGGAAATTCCTGTGTTCCAGTTTATGTCCATTGCCCCTTATTCTGTTGCTGGGCACCACTGGAAAGAGCCAGGCCTCATCCATTCTGCTCCCGCACTTCAGATATTTGTATGCATTGATTACATCCCCTCTTAAGTCTCCGCTTCTCCAGGCTGAAGAGCTCCAATCCTCTCAGCCTTTCCTTGCATGGGAGAAGGTCCAAGCCCGTAATCATCTTTGTGGCCCTGCATTGGACTCTATCCAGAAGATCCCCATCTTTTTGTACTGAGGAGCCCTGAACTGAACATAGTATTCCAGATGCGGCCTCACCAGGGCATAGTAGAGAGGGAGGATCACCTTCCTTCAACCTGCTGGCCACGATCTTTTTAATGCACCCTAGGATCCCATTGACCTTCGTGGCCACAAGGGCACACTGTCGGCCCATATCCAATCTGTTTTCCGCCAGGACACCCAGGTCCTTCTCTGCAGAGTGCATTTCCAGCAGGTCAGCTCCTAGCCTGTACTGGTGCATGCTGTTGTTCGTCC
The DNA here is from genome assembly GCA_013399715.1 of Alectura lathami. Classification (NCBI taxonomy): domain Eukaryota; kingdom Metazoa; phylum Chordata; class Aves; order Galliformes; family Megapodiidae; genus Alectura; species Alectura lathami. Next base: position 8,431 of record VXAV01001912.1, read on the forward strand.
CCAGGTGCAGGACTCTACACTTGCCCTTGCCGAACCTTATCATCTTCCTCTCTGCCCAGCTCTCCAGCCTGTCCAGACAGCCTAATACTGGGAAGGATCTTGCAGCCTGGACACCATGGGCCTCTAGTCCCTTATCTGCAGTGGAGGAATGAGTGAAGTTGGTCTGGAGGAGCCAAATGAGCAGTCTGCCTTGAGGTGTCAATTTTTCTTATTTTGTTTTCTTTTGCCCATGCTCCAAATATGATATATTCATTTAATTGTTAAGCCAACCAATGAAGTTGGAGATGTAACAACAATAGACCTGACTACCTCTTCAGGACAAAGCACCCTGTCTATTTTATTTGAATTAAAGCAATATAATAGCTTAGTAGAAGAATAGGAGATACAGGTGTTACAAAGGAAGTGGACATCTTGGACGTATGATGTCTCTCGTGATTGCTTTTCACCTGCAGTGCATAAGTGCCTTTGATTTCTGTTTCTAGCTTGACTGTGATCATAGTCTTTTTGTCTACTCTTTTCCGTTCACCATCCTGCCATACCTCTGTTTCCACCATCAATCTGCAGATAGAAACCTTAGCTGACATACATTTGCAATTGATTTACAGTTTTAATCTTTGCTTCTGCTTCTTCATTCCTTGACTTCCAGATCTTTATGCTCTCTTTCTTGGTTCCTAATTTATCTTGATTCTTCTTTTTCTCAGCTGACCCATCTACTTCTTGACTTCTAAGTCCCAACCGTTTGCCAGCAATCTTCTTCCTGCTCCTTAGGCTCTCTTCTATCTCACACCTATTTTAAGGCAGAAGAGGGTGAAGAGGAACGAAGGCAGAGGAGAAGAAGATTTTTACATCTCAGGCTTTACCAAAAGATTTTTTTTCCTCTCTTCACCTCCAACTTAATTCTGTTTTGATTTACCCTGGTTACAATAGCACATTCACATTTAAAATATCATTACAGATTATCAGTCATATTTTTTAGACTGTACACATCTTATATTTAGAGACCTCAAGTATATTCTTTAGTAGAAATAGTTCTTAAACATTTACAAGTTCTATATCCAACATCCAAGTCTGATGAAATTAACAAGAAGTTTGGAAGTATCTCATCCATGCTGAATAATCAAAGGCATAATAACTTAAGCCATGTGTGTCCTGCTTTCAGCTCGGATAGAGCTAATTTTCTTCATAGTAGCTGATATGGTGCCACGTTTTTCATTTAGGAGAGAAATGATACTGATAATATATAACAATTTCTCCCCGATTTAACTTCAGGAAGGTGAGTGAACAGATGTGTGTTGCTTAGCTGCCTGCCAGGTTTAACCACAGCACTGAGTGTGAACAATACTTCATTGCTCAGTCTCTCCCTAGCTCCTCATAAGATGTTAAGATCAAGTTTGCTCAGCGGTGGCTGAGTTGCATACGGGTGTCTAATCTGTGATTGTCCCCTTTTACTCTGCACAGGTGCAGCCTCGCCTTGAGTACTGTGTGCAGTTTTGGGAACCAAAAGATAAGAAGGACATCAAGCTATTAGAGAGCATCCAAAGGATGGCTATGAAGATGAGGAAGGGTCTGCAGGACAAGAAATGTGAAGAGCAGCTGAGGTCCCTGTGTTTGTTCAGCCCAGAGCAGAGGAGGCTGAGGGGAGGCCTCATGGTGGCCTACAGCTTCCTCCCAGGGGAGCGGAGGGGCAGGCGCTGATCTCTGCTCTCTGGGGACAGCGACAGGGCCCGAGGGCACGGCACGGAGCTGCGTCAGGGGAGGGTCAGGGTGGGGGTTAGGGAAAGGTTCTGCACCAGGGGGTGGTGGGCATGGAACAGGCTCCCCAGGGCCGTGGGCACGGCCCCAGGCTGCCAGAGCTCAAGGAGCGTTTGGACACCGCTCTCAGACACAGGGTTTAGGTTTGGGTGGTTCTCTGTGGAGCCAGGAGTTGGGCTCCATGATCTTGGTGGGTCTCTTCCAACTCAGGATATTCTGTGATTCAGCTTCATTTTAACAAAATCACAGAACCACAGAATCATAGGAGTTGGAACGGACCTATGGAGATCATCTAGTCCAAATCCCCTGCTAAAGCTGGTACCCTAGTGTAGTTTGCAAGGACTCTATGCAAGGACTAGTAGGTTTCTAGGACTCCATGCCACTTTTTTTCTGTGGGTAGAATTCATTCTAGGCAATCTGATTAACAGGTTTCTTTTCTCAAGAGCTTTTACTGCATCGTCTAGATATTGCAAGTTGAACAGACATTTTATTGTTCAGTAGCAAGAAATGCACTGGAAAGATTTTGAGCCACTTAGAAATAAACCCTGTGGTTCCATTCATTTCTAGGAGAAGGAAAATGTGAGGGAACCCTGGGAAACATCACTGTATAGGCTTTTCAACTAGGAAAATTGTGACATAGGAAAGCATAAGTGACTGCATAGCAAGGCTGTGGTAAGCATAGAACAAAATAGAAATTCCACTATAGTTAACCTAATTCTTAATTTCTGATTTCACTTCCGTCTGTAATTCCTTCACCATCTCATACTTTTTTATTCAATTTGAAGATTTAATAAGACAGCACAAGAAAATTCTCTTTTCCTGGTATAAATGATGTAATACAAAATACAGATGACTACAGCTTAACATCACATGTAAAGCAGAACATAAAAGTTAACAATGTTTTTTGTTTATAGGTCCTTAATATAGGCTTCCAATCCTCTGCTTTTAATTCAGCTTTGTTGAATCATTTCATTCTCAGCTCCTTCTCTTGCTGACATAATTGGTAAACCCAGAGATGTGTTTTTTTACAGCTTTTTATTGAGCTATATGTAAGTATTGAAAAAATTGGATAAAAATAACCTTTTTAGCTTGCCGAGGACTAAGATTTATATTCAGATTGGCTTTCAGTTATAATGGATCTATAAGTCAATAACGAGGCCGATAAAACATGGTTTCAGCAGAGCAGGATATTAAGAAGTCTGTGTTAGAGAACAGTTTGGATCCAAGCATCAGAATGTTCTTTTGGAAAAGAGGAAGCTGATGTGAGATTCAATATGCTCAAGTGAACCAAAGCTTTTGCAATTTTTAGTCTTTAAATTACGGTAAAATTCATTAGCAGTGACTAAGTATTTTACCAGCTTATTTTTCTCATTTGGAAACAAACTTATGAACTCTGTTGCAGGTTACGAAAATTTATTTTTGAAAGAAATTTTAAACTTTGCCTTTTCATATTGCATGCTCCTTTAGAAAAAAATAAATAAATTAAAAACCTCCTCTAAGACTTACAAGCAAAAACTGAGCAAAGTTTAACTACAATAAATTTCAACACACAATAAATTCCTGTGTGACATTTGATTAAATTAGAAAATCAGTGCTGGATTCTGAACACATTTTTGGATCACATAGGGTTGAGCATGGCAGCTGCTTGCTGGACTGTTATGTGTTTCATATACCCCTGGCAGATGTGAAGAACTCAGCCTCAGTTTCCTGCAAGAAGTGTCTATCTCTGTGCTGTATGTGCCAGCCTGGAAGACACTGTCATGTCTTCGCTGGACACCAGGGATCCTCACAGACAATAATTGTGACATATCACCTTGGAATATAAACACCTATTTTCTTTCCCTGCACTTTAATATATGTATATATATTCTTTGACTTAAGAGCTTTGACTAGATTTTCTCGCTTCCATGGAAGTGTGGCCTCTTTCTGTCTTTGTCAGTATATAAACAGATATTACATTCATCAGCCAACCATGCAATACTAAGGAAAACACTCATAAACTTTGGCTGAAACTGTACAGATCTCTCCCATATATTGCAGTAAAAAATTAACCACATTTGTCTGGATAAGCCAGTCAGATGAAGGACTGAAAGGAAAGTTGAAAAATAGTCACTTGTTTGTCTCCTTGTTAATGATCTCATCCTCTTTACCTATTTTTTTTTTCCCTTCTGTGGCTCAATTTTCCTAGGTCCTTTCAGCAGGACCTGATACATTTCCCATTCTAAAGTTTTCCTTTAGAGTAACATTTAACTCCTTGGTTACAAAAAAATCGCAGGTGTATGTTCTTGTTCTAAGATCTTTCTTAAATTGTCAAATAGTGTAAATTGATTTTCCCAAGTCGTATTGCTACAGAATCAAACTTCATCTGTATTGATTTCTGAACATACACTGGAAACCCTTTGGAGTGGAGATTGATATCTTTTTTTTTTTATATTTAATGTTTTTTATTTTTAAGTTTGAAAACTTACATACTCTAACTACTCTGAATATAGAAATAACAAAAGAAAAACAAACAAACAAACAAACAATACAAAGCAAATGAGAAAAACAACCAAACAAAACAAACAAACAAACAAACAAAAAAAGCCAAAACACTGTCAGGGATCTAAATGCTTAATATTGTCCGATAGGAGACATAGACTGTTCAGCATTTCCCGGCAGAGGGCCAGCAGCAAAGGAACAAGAGCACAGGTATCTCCGGTAGTCATATCAGCCACCATGGAGTCCTTATGCATAGGTCACCATGTTCTTTATAAAATTAAATAATGTCACCTGCACTGTTGTTATGGTAAAACTGAGTCATAAAGAAGTTGGGTGACAAAAAATAACGTCTTATTTAGGGTCACCCAAAAACTATGGATTAAGCCGAGAAGATGTTCAGCATAGGTCCTTCATCAGATAGGCCTAGAAGTCTTGCTAATTGTTCAAGTAAACATGCCTGTTTGTATGTTTCTCTAGGAAGCAATTCTAGAGTTTTTCTGGCTGAGTTATGCTGATGCCACAGTGGAAATCCGCAAAGACGCAGTGTAAGATGGATTGGCCATAGGCAGTCTGTAGAGTTTTCTGGGTAAAATAATTCCTGTGATATTAGATAGTGAAGAAAGAGATTAGTTTGTACACATCATCCATATTTTCCATGCAAGTTTTCCTGTGGAAAGGCTTTTTCTCACATGCTTCTTTTGCCTATGAAAAAGATTATCATTTAACAATTATTTTCTTTCTTTTTCCTATGTTATTTTTAACTTTTCTTCCTCCACTTCCAATATTTACCTGTACGCTGTAGAACTGTCGGGGTATTTATTTTTCCTTTTGTTTTCCTATACTTGCTTCAACTAATTCTTCAACTGTAGAAATGCTGCAGAATGTGGCAGAGAATGTAAGAGTAGAAGGGAAAAGCCATTTTTTTTTAAATCTATTTTTGTATGTGGCCCATGTTGATAACAGTCACTAATGCATAACCCACTTTGTTTAGTTATTTGTTCCACCCCTGCCATACACTAACATGTAAGTTCATATAAGAGTTTCAAACAATGCTTATAGGGAATCCATATATAGGGAATTCATATTTTATATCTCAAGCTGTTACAACACATGATTTTTCAACCTAGAGATCTTGCTTTTAGTCCTCACACCTGATTTAGAGGCAATTATACTATACATGTATTACATTAATTGCAAATATTCATAGATTAAAAAAATCCAAACTCTCCAGTTGTGACAAAGTTCGAGTTTAGATTATCAAAAAACTGATGTGATCATTCTCGTTATTGCATAATAACAGTATGGATAACAGCTTTTCCTTCTTTGTCTAGCAGTAACTTAATTTCGTGGTCTATTGTGTAACTAAACACTACAGACTACTAGAAAGCATGTGAAAGATTAAACTATTGATGTCAACATGTTCCTCATAAAGATATTTATGGAGAAATAATTTCTTGAGAAAACAATTATTCCCTTCAATGAAGGTAAATGTATTCTGTAAGGCATAACTTTGGAAACATAATAGTCCTGATGTTCTGCCAGAACTATGTACTTTTTTCCACTTGCTTGAAAAAACAAGTATCTCACCTGTCTTTTCTGGGGACCTTCTAATCTACAAATGGGACATGAGCTAAAAAACGTTAGATTGCTTCTGCAGTATTTTAGGCCTTACTACTTCCAAAACATTTGCTCAAAACATTGATTTATCACATTTTAAAAGCAAATAAAGTTTCTATTGAGTTTTTACTGCATGTGGCTGACAGGGGTTGCAATAACACCCAGGGCAAAACTCATCTTACAGTGTAACTTATTTTTTTACTGTATAAAAATAGAGACCGGGAAAACCCGTGTCTCTACCTGTATAAAAATTCATTTCAATCTTTCCCTAAAGC
>VXAV01001915.1:30804-114214 GCA_013399715.1 Alectura lathami
GGGGCGGGCGCGGAGGCGGGGGGTGAAGCGCTGCCCCCAGGTGCCCGGGGCTACGGGTGGTGGCGGATCCGGGCGCCCCTCCTGGTGCCTAGCAAGGTGCTGACTCGTGCTCTGTGGGGAAAAACGTCCTTAAAGCGTGGCCGAAAGTTCGTGCATCACCCGGGCGCGGCTCTGTCAGGGCGCGGGGCATCCCCCCGGGTGGGTGCTGGCATCTCCCCGGCCCCTTCCTGAGGCTGTCCCCTGCCCGCCGGCGGCGTGACACCCAGGCGGGACGGGCGGCTGCCAGAGGGACGCGGTCTGGCCCAGGGCTGGAGGCTGAAGGTACCTCGGACGTTCCCCGACCCCCTTGTCAAAGCAAACTCACGCTGCAGGGCTTAATTTACGAGTTGTTTTCCTTCTGGGTTCAGGGTAGTTTACATAAGAGATTATCACCCCCGTAGCCCTCAGGTAGGCTTCGAGACTCAGACTGGCAGCATTTGTCAGACTTCTTTGACTTATTTCTCCCCTCACGTTATCACAGAAAGGTGCCGAGGATTTCTGCGGCCGTCTCACTGGGTTCTACTCTGGGGTCTCCCCATCCCGATGTCTCCTGCCCTGCTGTGTCCTGCCGGGGCAGCGGAGCCGTCCCCGGCTCCCGGCGCTGCCTGTCATCTTCTTTAGGGTGCTCGGCCTCCAGGTTCATCCCACCCCCGGGCAATTCCTTTCCCCCTACCTCAGCCTGCCAATCTGCACTCCGGGAGGAGGGAAAAATCAGTGCCCCTTTCTGCAGAACCCTTCACACGGAACGCCCCAGTGCCACGAGGGGAGCCCGAACGCCGCACGGAGCGGGGCAGGTGAGCCGGGCCCGCACCGCCGGGGCTGCCACCAGCGGAGCCTGCGGCCCCCGAGGCTTTCCTTTATAAATGGCTGCTTTATTTTATTTTATTTTATTTTATTTTATTTTATTTTATTTTATTTTATTTTATTTTATTTTATTTTATTTTATTTTATTATTTTCTCCCCCCCTTCCATGTGTTTCTTTCCTTCCCCTGGGTGGAGCAGCACTGGTGAAGTGATGACTTACCTGCCACAGCTCAGGAGATAGCGATCTTGAATGGACAGCACTTACACAATGCCCCAGCAGAGCTTTTCTGGCTCTAATTTCTCTGATTATGTTGTTACTGGATCAGTGAAGAGAACCGTGAAAAACACAATTACCAGGAAGCCCTGCTCCTTTCCTTGTCTCTTTGTCTTGCTGCAGATCAGGCATGTGACTCAGAGAGGAATAGAAGAGCGGCTGTGTTCGTTCATATGACCCAAAGGGGTGCTGCCCGCCCATCAGACCCAAGCGTGGGAAAGCCCGGCTGCTGGCTGACAAGCCCAGTCAGCCATGTTTGCAGCTGGCATTCAGATGCATCCCGATGGACCAGGCGATAGCAGCCACCTTGTCCTGCTACAATGACTGCTGAGCCAGAGCGCGGCAGAGTGACAGGAAAACCTCCCTCCTGCAGACAGCATGGAGAAGGGAGGATGAAGGTTGTGAATGAGCTTGGTGTAGGAGGACAGTGATTTTTTTTTGGCCACTGGCATAACATCAGACTAAAGGGAAAGGGGACAAGCAGGCTTTGACTGTGGTTGTTGGTGCCAGGCTTGCTCAGTGCAAGCNGGCCGCGGTCCCCATCGGCGGCAGCGGTCGCACCGCACCCGCCCCTGCTCGGCACGGCGAGGGGCTCTTCCTCCGCCGGTACAAAGCTGCTTGGGAAATGGCATCGCTGCCCGGAGCCGCAGTCGGAAGCGATCTGCCTTCTAGTTTTTTATTTTTTTTAACGAGGCTCTTTTTTTTTGTGAAAAAGAATTAATTTCTTAAATATATCTCTCTCTCTATTTTTTTTTTTTTTTTTTTTTTTTTTTTGATCNTTTGTGTGTGCGTGCGTGTGTGTGGAAGCGCTGGGCTCCTGCGATCAGTGTCTGAATGAAACTACGTAAATGCAGATGTCTGTGCGTTGCACTGGAGGGAAGAGCGAAGCACTTCGGCCGGAGCCTGCCTGCAGATGCGTTTCATCTGGTCTCCAGGATTTTCCGTCTCCTTGGGGCCGTCCGCCTTGCTGGGCTCCGAGGCGGGGTTCTCTGAGCTCTGACAGATCGCCGGCGATGTCTCTTAAGCAGGAGTCCGGGAAAAAACACTGGGAAGCGTGGTGATCTGTTTTTGGGTCCCGTTCCCATCCCCTCGGTGACCCGAAGCATCAAAGCGTCGTGTTTCTGAAGACTTGGGATGTTTGGGTTCTCTTGTTGCTATTTTTTTTTGCAGAGGAAACTTGACAGAGGAACATATTTATAGTCCCGAGTAAGTACTTTCAGAGGAAATCTAGTTTGTGTAACTTAGACGAGCGGTGCCGAGGTTCCTGGCGTGCGGTGGAGGAACGCTCACTGGGGCTGTCAGCAGATCGATGCGTTGCGGGGTGCGCTCGTCCGCTCCTTCGTGTCGGCGGGAGCTCAGCACCTAGGGGAGAATGTACCTGGTTCCCAATGAGTGTAACGCTTCCTAAAATGTATCCTGACACTGAGGAGGAAGTGTTTCTAAAGTAGGTTTATAGTAAGTAATAAATGTGCATCTGGAAGTAAAGTATTCGCAGCGGTTTAATCCGTATTTATGCCATGCATCTCGATGCGAGGAGGCAACACTGAGAAGACACGCGTCCCTCCGAGCGCTCCCACACCTCACCATGAATGAAACCATGCCCCCGGCCGTAACTGGATTATAATTTTTGCTGTTATTAATTTTATTACCATTGGCTGCTTTCCTTTTTTGGGTTCATCCTGCTCCTCTTCTTCCTCTCCCCCTCCCTCTCGGAAATCATGGCTCACCCTGGGAGAAGAGGCTACGATAACCGTGAGATAGTGCTGAAGTACATCCACTATAAACTCTCGCAGAGGGGATACGACTGGGCCGCCGGCGAGGACAGGCCGCCCGCGTCCCCGGCCCTCGCTCCTGCTGCTGCTGCCGCTGCGGTGGCTGCTGCTGGCGCTTCCTCCCGCCACCGCCCCGAGCCCCCCGGCTCGGCTGCTGCTAGCGAGGCGCCCCCGGGAGAGGGGCTGCGCCCCGCGCCCCCCGGCGTCCACCTCGCCCTGCGCCAGGCTGGGGACGAGTTCTCACGCCGCTACCAGCGGGACTTTGCCCAGATGTCGGGCCAGCTGCACCTGACGCCCTTCACGGCCCGCGGCCGCTTCGTGGCGGTGGTGGAGGAGCTCTTCCGAGACGGGGTCAACTGGGGCAGGATCGTTGCCTTCTTCGAGTTCGGCGGCGTGATGTGCGTCGAGAGCGTCAACCGGGAGATGTCCCCGCTAGTGGACAACATTGCTGCCTGGATGACTGAGTACCTGAACCGGCACCTGCACAACTGGATCCAGGACAACGGAGGATGGGTATGTGCCTCGCGCTTTGCTTTCCTCCTGCGGTGGTTGGTGGGGTTCTGGGGTCACCTCGGTGGGCGGATGCAAGGTTTGCCCCACTGGAGCTCCCTGCTCTCCCACCCCTGTCCCCTTGCCCACTGGTGGCCCCAGCTGTGGCAGGGTCCCGATGCAGCATGACAAGGGGATGCAGGGCTCTGGGCGCAGCACCAGGAATAGCAGGTCCCCAGCGTGGGCGTCCCTACACGTTCAAGGCAGTGCACGGGACACAGTGGTGTGTGACCGATGCGGGGACCCGGCGCTAGAGGTGGCTGAGTGGGGTAGGTGGCCGTCAGTGCCACGGTTGCAGTTGGAAGAGAGCTTCTTTGCAGCAGGGAACGTGTCCAATGTTGAAACCTGGCTTTGTCTCACCACCAAACAAAGGTGCCAGGAGGTGCGTCTGCGAGATTGTTCCAGGGAAATTGGTGTTTGTTGTGGAGTCAAACGTCGCGGTGTCTCTGAGGTAGAAGTCGCCTCTGGCTGGGGTTGGTTAGCATCCCCCATAAAGGGAGGATTTCCACGTGTGGAAAATGGACAGCTTTTATGCTCACAGTCAATCAAACACCTTTCCTTTTTCTCTCTGTCTTTCCAAAATAAATAACCACGTTGGAAGTGGGAGGGTATTTCTTTCCTTTTTCCTGTGTTAATTGATACACTGTGACAAAATGCGGTCCCAGCTGCTCTCCTGCAGACCAGCCCTGCTGTATGTATAAAGCCTGCCATACGGATGCCTTGGGGGCAGATGAGCAGCAGTTGTACTGGAGGAGAACCTCAGTGTATGGGCTGAGTGCAAGCATCAGTTCCCTGGCACTGGTGCGGGTCCTCGGGGCGGTCACCTGTGGAACACCATCAGTGGGGGGAACAGGTTGCACAGCACACGTTCAGGAGATGTGTATGAAGGAATGGAAAATACAGCACGTGTGGCCCGGTTCGCATGGTTTGTAAGCGCGGTGGCTACAAAGCATAAAGTTTTCAGTGCTTGGTTCCTCGCTAGGTTGGTGTTACGCTCAGTAACGTGCCGCCCACATTGGCCACCTCAGTTAAAACAGAAGGCGTTGCCTTCCTTCTGCTGAGCCCACCTGAGCCAAGGTGCAAACATCAGGGATATCAGCGTGCCGAGGGTTTGCTGCTGTTTTTCTCACAAAGCAGAAGCTGGGGGAAAAACAAAAATAAATCTGTAAGGAGCTCAGGCTGCTGGAGAGCTTCGCTGGTTAAGATGTAAGCAGCGAAAGGGTTAGGGATTTCCAGCTTGCGCGTCTGGGCTGGGATGCCTGACTCGTGCGTAAGTCCCACTCCAGGCTGGAAGCCTGTGTGCGGAGCTGGGGCCCTCGGCTCGCTGCAGAGCCGGTGAAGTCATCCTGCTGACTCCAGCGAGCTCTGGATGCGATCTGTAAGCATGCTGGGGATGTGTTGTCCTGTGGGTGCAGTGTGTGAGGGGAAATGTAAATAACAAACAAAATGAGAATGTATAGGGCAGGTGTTACCAGAAAAGATTGGCCAGAGGAGGCGAGTGCTGGAGTTCATTCTCCACTGTTAGAAGTACCTTAGACTAGAAGCACTAAATGCCTTTAAAAGGCAACGATGCCTGATGTCAACAGCAATTTAGTTGTTTATTGAGGTGTCCTATAAACATAAACTCCTGATGCTGGGTGCATGCGATGCCATTTACTGCGGTGTGTTATTTGCGGTGTACGTGTGGAAGAAGATGTGCAAATTACTACCCTGTGGTGGCTTTTGCCTAAATGGTTGGTACCTCTGAGTCAAGCAATTGCTAAGCGCAGGCAAAGCCTGCTGGCTTGTTCGCAAGAGTTAAAGTCTAAAATGAAGTTTCAAGCACAGCTGTTGGGATCCTGTCCCCAGCCAGAAGAAATCAAGGATGGCACAACAGTGGGTCATTTTTTTTTTCTTTTTCTGGATACATCAGTGGGAAAGCATGCTTCAATAAAACTCCACGCATTGCTCGATCTTCAGCTTGGCACTTGCACCATACCCCACACACAAACCTCATGGCAGCATATCACTGGCTCCTCCTGAGCAGCTGCTTACCTTGTGGGTGGCTGCACTTTGCAGGACTTCAATGTCACTGCGAGATCTCTGTATTGCCCAGGTTCCTGGAGCAAACCCCAGTGCCTGCTTTTGTAATGGCGCAGCTCCTTGGCACATTGTGGAGCTGTGGGGTTACGAGAGGCTGTGCGGTAGCAGTACGTGGCTTAGGGAGAGAGCGTCGGGGTTAGTCATGAGCACGTGTTATGCAGCAAGCAAGTCGGACAGTGCACGCTTTTAGGGTGTTGTATGGGTCTGGGGCTTGCACCCAGGTCTGGGGCTTGATCCCAGGTCTGAACCTGGGCTGAAGTGTCGTTGCTGTTAATCTGCCTGCTCTGAATCCATTCTGGCTACACGTTGGATATGTTTTTAGAAGGACGCGAATCCTTTCTATTACAAGGAACTAGCAGATCTTTAAGGTCCCTTCCAACCCGAGCCATTCCATGATTCTGCGTAAACAGAGAAGGAAAGAAGGATGTTGTAGTGCAGGTTGGAAGGGGGTATAACTGATGGAGTGCTTACTTCAGCGGTCACGAGACATCCACTGCTGCCAGTGCCTGGGGATTGATGGTGCTCTGACAATATGCAGTGTTGTGGGTTTGTTCAAAACTTAGATAAAGCAACAGATGGAGAGTGCCTGTTTGAAGGCTGTATTATTAGCTTGTGGTTCTGGTGGCAAATAGATGCAGCTTTCAAAGATTTTCACATAGGTCAGGATACCACAATATTGTACTTTGGCCTGATAACATCTTAGTTGTGTTACAAGAGAAATGAGGATCAGCTCATCTCCACAATTTTGTGGTCCCTAGTATAATGCTATGCTTTCTGATTGACACCTTAATGGCTTCATTTTCTTTGTTAGTGCCTGGTGTTTTAGCTGCAGTACAGCTGGCTTTGCAGTGAACTAGCACGTGTCGTGACTTTCGGCTTTGATGTAGGGAATATGAAATGTGGTGCAGCTCGTGTAGGGGGGAATAACTGCTTTTGTCTTGCAGTTATAGCTTCCTGCTTTGGGCACACAACTTTAGGTACATTCACTATGCTCTGGGGTCAGGTAGTCTAATACACAGCTTCCTCTGTGAGCTTTCAAAGAAAAAGCAGGACTTAGCACAAGAACATGGGAACTACAGAAGAAGACAGGCACTGTCATATGCATGTTGTCAGATAAATCTTTGATGCTAGTGTAGAGAGGCCCAGGTGAGAGAAGCAATGTCGTGCTGTGTTGAAAACTTAGAAAACATTATTTTAAATGACAGTATTGGCATTTGAAACAGGGATGTGATAGCTATACATTTCCATCTGATCCAGTTCTGTGATTGTGGATCTTCATTCTGTTCCACAGTTCAGAGCAAATACAGGGGAGGACTTGGATGCCTGAAGTGCACCTTAGGTGGCAGGGAAGGGCTTGCTTCCTCTAGGTGCCACCAGCCGCTTCAGGGCAGAGTCTCCAGGTTCCCATGGGTCCTTGCCCGAGCCAGCTGGGAACAGCCCCCATCTTGCTCATGGGGAACCGCTCGAGGAACATCATTCCCCTGACCCACCACGTTGCAAACACAGCAGGCATGCTTTGGGCACAGCCATCATCACTTGCATGCAGTCATCATTTGCAAATGTGACTGTTGGTAAGCCCCTGCTTTGCCTAGAGACCCCATGGTTAAAGGCCTCACCCAAGGTTTCCTGTGAGTCCTTCTGCAGCCTGAAGGATTTTACACCTGTGTTTCCAGCATCTCAGGAGGCTTCGCCTGCTAGATATCTGATGGTTTTGCCAAAGTCCCTTCCCGTTTGGCAACAGGGCTCCTCGTTCTGCAGGGGTGAGATCTCATTTTGTGGAGAAGTGTCCAGCTCCTGCTGTCTGATGTGCTTTCCGACGTGACCATCTAAAGCCAAATAAATTGGTGTTTTTTGGACCAGCAGCTAGGCCCTAGATCTCCCATCTCCTGGGCTGACTGAACTTCCTTTTTTTTTTTTTTTTTTTGTTGCCCATTCTACTTGGCTTGGTGGCACGCCTTGAGAAGGAAGTGTGGAGAGAAACTGTGCCCTGTGGGAGTCTGTGGCCCGCTCACTCCAGCAAGGGATGGCAGCTGCCTGTAGCAGGGCAGCTACAGGTGGGTGTCGGCGGGACGCAGGGGCCTGCCAATTCCCATGTGTGGGTGCTGACCCCGCGTCCCTTCCTTAGTCTCCAGCACCTTGGCCTTGCTTTTCCTGCATGTCCCCTTGTCCTGCACGTGGCAGGGCCGTGCCAGCAGCCGGGTGCCCACGCAGGTGCTGTGGGTAGTGGCAGTGAGAGGCCTTGCCACGGCTGAATCCCCTCTGGGGCTAACCCCAAGTCACTGTTTGACTGTTGAAAGGAAGCGATCTGAAATCCACCGAGTGAAATATATGAATTGGCAGTTTCAAGTGTTGCACCTTCTAGGTCCTTTTGCCAGTTTTTGTGGCTTTGTGGGTTTATAATCGAATTCTCAAAATATTATCAAAATATTTTTCTTTTTGCTGTTGCCGAAGAGAAATTCGTTCTGCAGAGAAGCTGGGTGGCAGCAGGGAGGAAAGAACCAGGAGAGAAAGAGAAAATGTCTGGTGTTCCCCAGTCCCTTTCAGTTGTGACAGCTTTCTGTATAACCTGTGACAATGTTACGTTGCATGCTTTCTCAGAAGCCCTATCTTTTTTTTCCCTTTTTTTTTTTAATATAAGCATTGACCGTGACCTTTAAAATTTCAGAGCCGCTGGTCTCAGTTATGGAGGTGATGTCATTTGCCTTGATCTTGCAAAGAACCCTGAAGTTCAAACAGCAATCCTATTAAAAATTTCTGCTTCACTTTCAGTATTGAGAAAGAAGGCAGCTCAGTGTCTGCGTTAGGGCAGGCTCCCCTTGAGGTGCTGCCTTGGCTCTGCTGAAAAATAAGTGGCTTCGTTTTGCTCACACATTGCTTGAAATCAGGAGCGGGCAGAAGCCTGAGGCAACTGCAGAAATGTGTGAACCTGTGCGTGGAGCAGGAGCCGTTTCTCAGGAGCCAGGCACCAGGGCCTGGACTCTTGAACGCAGCACGGGGCTGCATGCTGTGTTACAAGCAAAATGAAGCCCTGTGGCTTGTCTTTGTACTGATCGAAGGTCTGTTGGACCTGGGATGGTGGAATGAGGTGGATGGAGAGGTGGGAGAAATGCTTTAGTCTTGTGTGATGGTTAGTCTCTGGCATGCAGGCAGACCAGCCTTTCTGTGTCCTTGCTCTTTCTTCGGCTTCACCACCGCCTGGTCAGGCCGGCCTGCAGGCCTCAGCGCCAGTCTGGCCGTGCTGCACAGCACCTGCTGCTCCTGTCACCGCCTCTGCTGGTGGCACGCGCTGCAGCTTCTGGCCTAGGGCATGGGTGGCTACGATGTGGGTTGGCAGTGGGGCGGTCGTGGCTAATACATGGCATGATAGATGGGGTTAAATGACAGATCTCTGATGGCAAAGTGAGTTTGTCGCAGAATCTCAGCGTGGC
Source organism: Alectura lathami (assembly GCA_013399715.1). Lineage (NCBI taxonomy): Eukaryota > Metazoa > Chordata > Aves > Galliformes > Megapodiidae > Alectura > Alectura lathami. Next base: position 39,753 of record VXAV01001915.1, read on the forward strand.
TGAGGTGACAATGAGCTCCCACTCGCTCCCCATCCCACTGAGCTGCGTGGGGCCGGACCCTGCCCATGGCCATTTTCCTCCACGTCCTTCACAGGGTGGAGCGTGCCCCAGCTCATTTGGGTTTTGTTTCAGTGTATGTAGGAGCCCCTCATGGCAGCTCGTACCTGCTGACCTGGCAATGATGGTAACGCATGTTCTTCAGCAACAGCAAAGCGCTGATGATTTCTGAGGGCAGTGCCGACCTGTTCTGTTTTCCTTTTCATATATAATAATAGGATGAATGAAGGTGTGCAATGCCATAAATCTTCTCTTCCACAGCCGAATCGCATCCAGGCCTTCTTGGCAAACGTGAATGCTGATGACAGATTTGAGGGATTTTTATTTTACTCCGGCTTTCAGTTTCATTAACAATCTGATGGCTTTTCTTTTTATTTTTTTTTCCTCCTTTTTTTTTTTTTGTTTTTGTCTCATAAAAGTCTATGAAACCAGATAACTTTTCCAAACACATCTAAAAGTCTGGAATTTATTTTCTGTTATTTTATACTAATGCTGGTTTGCTGTTATAATGATTGTATATTGGTAGATTTTGCTAAATTCCCTTCACTGGAAAGTTCTTTTCAGGTTTCTGGATCTTACAGCTAATGAGCAAGAAAACAAATCTGATTTTAGAAAGTGTTGCCATTGACTTCAATAGGAACAGGAAGAGGCACTTAATTGGACAATTGTAGTTGTGTTTACTTTGTATATGCAGCAAGAAAAATAAGATCAAATGAAAAAGCTACAGGGTTTCAGCTAATAGAAAAAATAGTCTTTTCTGCAACGCACAAATAACCCTCGTTAGCTGTTTCCATGGGAGAGCTTTGGGTGGAAGTACACTAGGCTGGGTTCAGGGAATGTGTAGGCATTTATAAGGGTGAGGAGAACATCAGAACTTTTGTTCAAATAAAACTGCTTTGAAGGGCAATCATACACCTTGATGAAACGAGGGATAAATTTAATGTTAGCTGCTGAAATGAGATCACTAAGTGCTGAGGGCAGGCCTTTCTCCAGGGCATGTTATTTCATGGTTATCTATTAGTTAAGAGTGCCACACAACTGCACTGACCTACTGAGGCTCTGTTATGCAATTCTCACCTTTAGAGTTAACTAAAGGAAACAGTCAACATATTGAGTGCATGCATCCTTTTGTCGCTATTTCATTTTACTGGAGGAAGAAAAAGGGTGATTCCATTTTGCTGTCTGCAAAGCCAGCTTGGTGGGCTTCAGGGTGCTTCGGTGAGTCATTTAAGCATGTGCGCCAGCTACAACCAGAAAGAAAAGGCCCTGTTTTCTACACATGGTGATTCAGAGGCTGTCGGCTGGTTGTTAGAGAAGGCAGCTGAGAGTCAAAACTCAACTGCCTCTGCTTGGTGCTAGCACTGAATGCACTGTGTGACTTGGGGCAGAGCATTAAGAGCTCTCTTTTTTGGTCAGCCCACTGTGAAATGGCTAGTCTTGTTAGCTGTACGTCATTACAGCTCTGGGAGGTGTGGTGGTGACCACCATGATATCATCAGTTGGGCTGATGCTTTCTAATTGGACAAAATGTCATACGAGACATAACATTGAACAAAAAGTCTGCCATGGTAACTTTGGGCTTCACATATTCAAATTAGATAGCATCAAATGTAGTCATTGCTGGAGCTTGCTAGTCCAGGAAAGACCAACGTGAATTTGATGGTGAAACCACCTGGGGGCGAGGTTTGGCTGGAGAGGCAAGAAAGAAGAAAGAAAAAATGAAATGGAAGTTAGACTTAAACTTTTTCTAATTCTGCTGTTTGGACATGTTTAGCAGTGCTTGCGAAGCAAACAGATTAGAAAGATCTGTTTCAGCTGTTGATTTGTAGTTTCTATTCAGGAAAAGGACAAACAACACGAGGAATGGCAACGTACAACTTTATTTTTTCCTCTATGTATCAGCACAGTTAATCAGGCATTTAATGGAGGAAATTCTCCTTCCTTTTCCATTCCCAAGAAATGTGCATGTAACAGCAGATACGGCCCTTCAGAGGAAGGAGCAATAAGCTGCGTTACGTACTGAGATGCAAAGTGTCTTTGTGTATACTTGTTCCTTTGCTTCCATTCAGAAACTTCAGTAAGTGTTCAGATAGTTCAGACAGAGGCAGAAAAAGCAATTAAAAACCAATTTGTTTAAGAAAAAAAGTCTCGTATTCAGCCTTTGGGGTTGACCATGAGGTTAACATTAGCTTTAACTGTCTTTCTGAATTGAGGCTTATGAGACAAAATTCCTATTGCCTGCTCCGGAGAGACCTGACTGAGTCATTGGGAAGTCCTGTGTTGTGTCAGTGGATGGAGTAACTTTTGTCAACTTTGGCTTTAAAGGAAATAATTCATTTCTTAATAAAACTCATTTTATATTCAGAGTGTGTAATATAAAATGTAGGAGAGGATCTTATTTCTAATCATTTTTTTTTTCCAAGTAAAAAAGAATTTTAAAAGATTCAAAGGAGAATTCATATACAATACGGTACTAAATGTGCTTCGGTTGGCAAAATAACGTGATCAGTGTTACACATCAGTAAAATTTCTTGATCAAAAATGTATGTGTAGCTCAAGTACAGAATGGCACTGAAAAAACTGAAGTAAAAAACCTCCCTCATTCATAATGACAGCAAATCCTACATTTTGTTCCAAGTGTCTGCGAATTTAAGTTCAGTTAGACGCATCCAAAGACCCTTGACTGACGTCATCTGGCAAATCACACTAAATTATGCTGTCTAAATACCTAATCCCTGTCTGCTGACTGATGCAAAAGGTCCGGAGTATAACCCAGAAGGAGACCTAATGTGTATTATTTTCAAATTCTAGCTTGGCCCATTCCCTTCTTCCTTGCCCAGGCCCCCTAACGCGCATCAACGAACAGCAGCGCCGCTCTGAAGCCTGCAGAGGGAAATGCTTTCCTCGTTCCTGGGCTGGAATGCAGCAGCAGGGCACGCTGGGAAGGGAGGAAATAAAACCCTCATTGGCAATGTCAGGTGGCAATCAGGCTGCAAATAAACGACCCAGCCTGGAGCGCGCTCAGGCTTCTGTGGTAGCTTGCGGCTGTCTGCGAAAAATCCTGCTGTAGAGAAATGGCCTGCTTGGCTCCGGGTGCGTGACGTCCTGGCCCGACTGCAGCCGATAGCTACGTTTTTCCATGGCAGCAAGGCTTCCCCCCAGGACACAGAGGTGTCCAGTGTCATACAGCAGGGAGCACGTGGGCAGACCCCAGGCACAGCCCCATGAAGCACCGTGCAGAGTCTTGGTTGCGGTGGATGCTTGGGCACGTCTGTGCCGCTGTGGGAAGCTGGAGAAAGGCTGCCTTGGGTTAGCCTGGCCCTGCCCAGCCAGCACAGAGTTTCCCAGCCCCAAAGATGAGCTGATGAGGACCATGAGAGGGAAAGCCCTCTCTCTGCTCTGGTCTAGGTGACACGAGTGTTGGGGAAACCTGCTGAGGCATCTCTTTATACCTTTCCTATCATCTAAGGGTGGTTGTTTCACTAGGAAATATTTATTTTGCAAGAAATTGGGATTTTTTTTTTTTGCTTTTTTAAATTTTTATTATTTTTTTTTCCACCCCAGAGAGAAGGATGATTGGGGTATGGTAACACATCCTGCAGGCTGGGGCTGTTGTGACAGTTTAATGGGCTGAGTGAAGACGCAGCATTGGCATGCTGTTGCGCTGTGTAAGTGGGCTTAGGGTTTGTTTTAGAAAGCTTGCTCTCTTTTTCCCCTCTCTGCTCCCTTCTCTCCCCCCTGCAGACACAAATACATCATTCTCACAAATGAAACTCTTTAATTTTAATAACTGGCCTAGAGCTAAAACTGGCAGTGGGAGAGGAGCTGTTTGGTTTACTGTCACTGACAGCTGGAATGAACTACCTGTTCCCTTGGAAGCGATGGACAGCCAGCGTGCTTGTTTTTAAGGACATTCTGATCCCTAACGAAACACCTCTCAGCAAAAATGACAAAAACCAGGGTGTCTTGGTGCTGCTGGCTGCTGTTTAGATGCAAGGCTCTGAGGGAGGTGAAGAAACACAGTGTGCAGAAGTCCCTTTTCTCCCTCCCTGTAGCTCAGACCCTTCTTTTCCTTTCACTTGGGAGAAGCTCAGGGTCCCTCTGGACTAAGTGAGCTTTGGTCAGAGCCCCTTCCAGGTTGGTTGGACAAGAGCTTTTCTGTACGGCAGAGTGGCCCAGGTTCTCAAAGCTCTGTGTTGTGGCAGCGAAGGGTGGGTGGTTAGTTAGATACTAAATAATTTTGCAATGAGTAGTTTTACCTCTGGCTCCATAAGAAAGTCAGCCTTCTTATTTTGCCAGTTCTCAGGAAAAAATGGCAATGCTCCCATTTCCTCTCCTCCTCCCTCAAGGCCTGCCACCCTTTTTATGTTTATTTTTATTTTTTTCCTCCCAGGGCCATTAGACAACATGCAAATTATTGTTAATAGGGCCAGAACAATACCATGCTCCCAGTGGGACAGATAAGGGTCAAAGCCATCGCGTGCCAGCCCTCAGCATGATGCTAATTTTGGCCGTGTCTGCCCCGAGGCTCAGAGGTCAGGCTGGAGGTGGCTCCTCGCTGCTCTCCTTCGCCTGCAGCCCTGGCCCTTGGAGGGGATGGGTCCTCCTCGGGATGCAGACCTTGCAGACAGGGGCCCACAGGTGGTTTGGGGGAGCTGTGTTGAGGATGCTGTGCCTCGCGTCTCCCTCTTGTGCCCCAGACCTCCTCCTGGAGGCCATGGAAGCACCCTGCTGCATAGTGCCAACAGGTATTGCTATCAGCCCCTAGCCTTGGGTTAATTCCTGGCTCTGCCTTTGCTTTTCAGCCATGGGCTCTTGTCAATGAGGTGGCTAGGGAGGGGTGTTAGAGGGGTTTTGCAAGGCTCGCTTTGTAGGTGGCTGCAATTGTACTTAAAAGCGAACAGACTATAAAGGAGGAGAGAGAAAGCTGCCTCTGGCTGCACCCACCAGAGGAGGAATGGAGCACACTGGGTGTCCCTGTTGGGGCTGAAGCCCAGGGCTCCTGGCTTCCCGGAGGCTCTTGCTGGCAGGAGCTGCCCTGCTGCAGGGCGGGGGCTGGCATCTCGCTGGCAGCTTCATTTTTGGAAATGCCAGGTGCCTGAAGTCATATCTTTAGCCCAGGTTTGGGGAGATGAATAAAGTGAAAAAGGAATACTTCGTGTTTCACGGAGTATTTAAAGTAGTGGTTTGGGACTTTTTTTTTTTTTTTCTTTTTCCCCTTCTTTTCGACCTTGCCAGGAATTCTGCTAAATCCCCAGTGTTGCAAACACAGATGTGCTTACCTTTAAAACATAGCAGGAGCCTCGCTGAAGTCATTGACTTCCAGGGGGGCAGGATCAGAGGACTGAAGCAGAAAGTGAAACTCTTTGAAAATAAGAATGCAACAGAGAAGCCTCCTCTTATTTCCAAATCGAGCATAATGCATAAAGTAAACATCTGGCACAAATGACTAATGCAGGTTTGTCCGGGGGGTGATCAAAAACATGCTGAATCCAACAGCATGTTTTTTTCACCAAGTTCAATGGGGTTTGCATCAGACCTATCGCAAGACAGACAAGAATATTTTTCTGCAGAAAATGTCATTTAAAAAAATGTGGAAAATTCTCCTGTTCTACCTCCTACATGTTGCTATTGTCAAACAGTCACTGATCTTATTTTAGACTTGACCTTAATGTTCTTTCCACAGCACACAGGGTGAATGACATGTTATTCAAGTTCTTAGACAATATTATGATATATCTGCTTTTATATTTAGCTACAACTTTCATTCTCCTTATAAACAAACCCACCTAACACAACCACCACCTATCCAGGGAAAGTGTTTCCATTCCCTTCGGTTTAATTTGGACAAATTTGGCATGAAAACACTCAATAGTTCCATAATAACCTTTGCAACAGGATGCCTGCTGTGCTGACATGCAGGTCTAGAGCGACTTGTACCATGTGCCAGGAAATTGCATTCTTAAGAAAAATCTAGACATAAATTTTGAACAATCAACACTTAAATTTTGAGAAGTCTGGTGTAAGCTGTTATCTGCCTCATGGGTTTTCGCTTTAATAGCTTTTTGCTTTCTGAGCTGTGCCTCTCGGCCCTTTGTGCAGGCTGTGCCTCTCTGGGCTGAGCCAGGAAGGGATGAGAAGTGATGAAATACCAGCAGACCCTGCTGTCCCACATCAGCCAGGGGCATTCTTCATCCTGGGACAGGCCTGTTTGATGAAATATGGGGGAACCAAACAGCAGACTAGCTCCAGGGTGAGAAAGTTTTCCCTGCCTTGAGGGATCTGAGCTCATCGCACTGTAAGTGAAGAAATAAAACATTCAGGGCAGCATGGATGCCCATCAGAGCTCAGTGGCTCATGCAGCTCTGCTAAGACCCTCTGAAGCATGTTGAATGTTGCATCAGCAAAACAGGGGCGGTTGCCCAAGGCTGCGACTGCATCCGTGAGCTTTGCCACTAGGAGACTATAAGGAAAAGTGACAAAACACATGTGGCTCCTTGGGAAAGAAAAACCCTCAGTTTTTTGTGATGAGTTCAGTAAAGCAACCAACCAGTGTAAATGGCAAAACACTAAACGGGATCTGAGGAGGAGGCGGGGATCGGGAGGGGATGTTCCATCAATGTGTACGGGCTGTGAAACCGTGTGAACCGAACCCCATCAGGGGAAGCTCACAAAAACTTCAGCCAGGAAAAATTATAGAGCCCTATAAATAGCTAAATTGAATGCATTTGTGTGTGTGTGTGGATGCACACATGTATCTATGAGGTCATGCGCATAAAAGAAATACAGTAGTACTTCATGTGTTGTTTTCATTTTAAGTAGTGGAAAATGTTTTAATGATTTATTTTTTTTTTTCCTAGAGACAGTACGTTATGTTCTGTCCTTAGGGCCAAAAACACAAAGTGCCTTTTTTCACAAGGAATCCTACAGAAGGAGGAAGGGAAAGTATTGTGCAGTGTAGCAAGGGTATAGTGGCCATTCCACAGTGATTACGCATCCAAGCAAAAACTGCACCAGAAAACTCAAACATGTATTAGAAGCGGAAAGCAAGATGTGTGAAGTGTTTCCTATTCCCTCCCCACACTTATGACAACCAAGCAAGCAGAGAGGCTGTCACAGAGTTCAAGTTTAACCCCTTGTATTTCACTTTAAGGCTGCACTTCTGTGGTAGGCAGCCAGCATGCTATGCACGCGCACAATAGATCGAGGACTTCCTGTGCTTATTAATTTTGCTCCCTCACAACTTTCAGTTGATTTTCAGTGTGTTAAAATAGTCTGGCCAGACACAAACCAGAAGTGACTGTAAGTGCTAAGCCATAGGCATTCAGGAATTGCCATAGCTGAAGTGAATGCCAGCCTGAACAGCTCCTAAATTGAAGTACAACACAGATTTTGCTTTTGTACTAGCAGTTTGTGATTCGAAGCCTGACCCCCCCCCCCATTACCTTTTAATACCTTTCATTCATCTGGTGATGGCCAAATGATGGATGAAATCAGTCTTTTGAAACAAAAAGGCCCTTTTCCATGCAGAATTCAAATGAATTAAAGAATCACTACGGTTGTTCGGTTTAATTCAAGAGCAAGACGCAGTCTGGGGTGTAATGCCCTCATGCCACAAGGGAATCAAATTTATATTCAAGTCTCCTTTTGCTGGCTTGTTTAAGCACTCATGATAACATCAGTGGCTTGGTAAATGATGTAATGGGAGTTAAATCAGGGTGACCAGCATAAACATCTGTCAGTGCATGTGAACATTTGATGTACGACCCCAGGGCCCAGTGCAGCAGTCAGCGTCTTGGCAAGGGTCTCTGGACGTCAGCTTCACCAGAGGTCACAGGACAGCAGTCTGGAGGGGCTACGTGCCGGCTCCCCTGTGTTGTGAGCGTGTAACTGGGTGCGTGACCTGGCTGGCTCCTATCTGGCGTCTCGCTTGGGAACGTGTCCACAGCAGCCACTCGTGCTGGACAGAAATCAGCCCGGTGCTGAGATTTGGTGTGAGGCATCGGCAGCGCTGTGGCTCCTCTCTAAGAAGCCTCAGCTGGTCTTCATGTGATGTGTGGGCTTGCGCTGGTCCTCTGAAGAGCAGGAGAAGTTTGCAGAGGTAACTGGTCTCATTCTGGGTAGCTGTGTAGACTGAGATTCATAGTCCCATTTGTACCCAAATTGTCGGCTTTGGTGTTCTGCACCCTTAATAGCAGAGGAGGCATTCCTTAGGCTCAGGCTTTTCTGGTTTTATTTTCATTCAAAATCATCTTGTTGTCATGTTCTTGCTTGGATTTGTAATTTTCTGTTCCTATTTATGATCCTAATTAGTTTCATGTTCCTAATTATTACTTTTTAATGAGATTCATGTGGGAAGCTGATAGTATCTAGTAAAGACAAATGTGTAAGTTACTGAATATGTACACCCTCCACAGAAATGGGCAGAAAGGATCCAAAAACACACTGCAGTGGAAGCACAGCTTATGAGCACTGTGCTGGGTTCGGTTGTTCTTTTCAGCAAGGTTTTTGTGGAAGGGCAGTAGGCGTGTGCAGCGCCCGAGGAGCCGGCAGGAGGGAACGAGCTCTGCTTCCCAGCCATGGGCAGGAGCCTCAGCTGAGCATGGAGATGTGGCTGGCTCCAGGTTTTGCTCGGGGCTGTGGGAAAGGAGGATACCGGCCCCGTTCCTGGTGCAACAGCAGCCAATTTTATGTGCTCGCCCCTCCTCCTGCGGGTGTTTCAGTCCTGCAGAACGGCGTGGGGGGCTCACAGCCCCCTGTCCCCATCCACCTAAAGAAAGATTTTGCTTCAGCATTAAGAGCTGCAGGAAACATGTTCCCATTTGCACTCGATCCCAGCTGTTATAAGTGTGACCGTTTTCACAAAAAATAGTCAAATTTGAGTATTTTACTTCTTTTTAATCACTTCAAGGTGCTTCATGCTTATAATCTACTTCAAAAGAAGTCTTTTGTCAGTCGCAAGTAAGTACATGAGGTAGCAAAGCATAGACATCTTATTTCCATGGCTTTTCAGAAAAGAGCTGGCAGCATCCCTTTTTTTTATGTTGAGTATAATGTAGACTCTGTTTGCAACAAGAAGAAATGAGTTAGGTATTTCAGAGTTATCAGGATTCTTTAAAAATGAAATGCATGCCTTTCAAGAGTGCAACGTAAGCTCCATTAATATAAAATGAATTTATAAGAATAAATATAAATATAAGGTAAAGTATTTTCTCTTTTCAAAGAGGCACTACCAACTTAAAAAAAAAAAAAAAAAANAAAATCATAATTAGCTCAATATTTTCACACTAGAAGTGCCAGAACAGCACGCAATTACTCTAAATGAGAAGCCTGAAGCAAAAAGCCACCCGTCCTCACCCAGGCAGATGTACGCGCACACACCACACGTGCACCATTTGGTTTTTACAAAGCATGCTGTCAAGTGAATACTGCCATGTTCCCCGTTTAATCAGTTTCCTCTTTTATTTGTGTGCTGTTTTATATAGAGGGAAAACTGCTTGTAAAGTCAAGCTTTTTAATAATTCATTCAAAAATGATTAGAGTTCAAGGGGAAAAGTTTTTCCTTTAAATGACTGAGCCAAATGGGAAAAAAGCACGTGTAGCAGAGGGTGAAATTTATTTCTGCCTACAGTATGTATTGTATATTTAAATTCTGCATTCAGACTTAACAGTTAGGCTTAAATGGAACGTCAGTAGTTATCATCTGTATTTGGGTCCTCCTCCCATAGTAAATGTATCTCCAAAGATGCTTAGGCAAAAAGATAAGAAAGATGGTTTTTGTCCTTGCACGTGCTGCATCTTCCCCGAGCAGGGTGAAAAATTCCATTTGGGACTCAGGACTGTTTTTGGTTGCCAGCTGTGATTTTAATCCTCTGTGCTCTGCCAAGTACCCTGGCAGCGCCCTGTCATTATTTCCAGCTCCATGCAGGATGTGCTGTGCTGCGCCAGCGGGGCTGGGACCAGGTGCAGCAGGACGTCTGTTTGCTGCGCAGTAAATGGCAATGCCATGCAGCTTCCAAGCAATTACAACTTAAACAAGTGAAACATCCCTGACTGGTTTGGTGGTGTTGATGCTGAGGGGCTGGTGGGTGGGCATGGCACGGTGCTGGCAGCTCCCAGCACTCTGCTTCAGCCGTCTGTGTGATCGTGCCTGTGCCCTGGGTCACTGCCTGCTATGCGCTTCTTGCTTCATGTTTTCGCTCCTTGTGCAACAAAACAACTACCAAGGGCCTGGATTCAACAATGTGTTTAGACTTGAGACTTCCCTTTGAAACCCCTGTCAACACTTTCCCAATATTCAGCTGAAACAGTGAAATCAACAGGGCTTGAGGACTCTGAAGCAGGGGTGGGAGCCTGGGCATTGTACTGGCACTGGTCTCCAAAACTGTCCACGTGGCCCCAGAAAGCCTCTTTCTGTTAATGAGAGCATGTCCTTCAGCTCCTTTGCTTTCCAGAAGCATCCTGACCAGCTGTGAGCTACATTGCCAGTATTTGCTGGCGTCTGGTTTTGCAAGTGCTACTCAGAGCTTGTGTGGTGGGAAGCAACCACCTTCCCTGCTCCAGGGAGGCTCAGCCGGGACCGTCTGCACTTCTCCTGTGCTAAGCTCAACTATTTGTGTGTGCTTAGCATGAAAGCCATCCTTTGGGATTCTGCTGTGCCTTGTGCTTTGCCTGTTGTCCCCTGAAGTCACACTTGACTGAGCAGAGTGTTGTCAAAGGCACCCCGGAGTGGGGATGCCACTTGGACACAACAGAAGCCCAGAAGGTGACAGAGACACAAAGAGGGACACAGAACAAACAACACTGTGTGGTCAACAGATCTGAGTGTATTTATAGGTCAACACCTGCAGGTATGGTCAGCAACGCCTTGGTTGTGGGAATACGTCATTTCATTTCTTGAGCAGCGACAGCCTTAACACAAGCCCCCGGTACCATATGAGCTGGATCAAGTCTAAGCTGTAGGCATATTGGCGTGGGAAGAAGTTTGGTACACCCCAGAAGCGTCATTGGGGCGTACCTGCCATGAGGGAAAGGCTGTTGTTAGTGACAGAGGGATTCTGGATCTGGTGGGGCCCTTGGTTTTCCAACAGAAATGGGCAGGGGACAGCCGGCTGTGGCCTGCAGTCAAATAAATAGTTTGACGCTAGGTACGGTACCAGTAGATGGTGCTGAAGAATGGATAGCACAGTTCCCGGGTTTCGCGAGGACCCATCAGGACTTCTTCTTTGGGGTCTTTTTAATAGTTCCTTGCACACCGGTCCTTGATAGGAGGTTGTATTGCCAGCTGGGCACAACCTGGGCCCGAATGCGTGAGCCCAACAGGTTTCTGAGTACATTGCAACCTCGGCTTCTCCTGTGGAATTGGAGGTGCTTTGTGTTTCAAAATTGTTCGCATCGCTAGTGTAACATTCCTTGTAGTAAGCATGCCCTGTAACTGCTTACTCACTGGCAGTAAGCAGTATTATTTTAACGGCTTATCGTAACACCCAACAGCTGTTCATTTTCAGGGAAAGACCAATGTTTATTGGCCTCCTGCAGTTGCCTCTGTGCTCTTCTGTTGTGTGCTGCTTTTGTCTCAGAAGGTCTTCTGCTCTTGCGGGCATGACCCCAGTCCCAGCAGACTCTCCCTCTGACCTTGGGACACTTTGAAGCAGATCTGAAGACATCGTTTTTCACCTTATCTTGTGTTCTACTTGCTGCAGGTCAGAAGTGCTGGGGTTCATAGCGGAGCAGGCCATTAGTGTAGTGTTTTCCATTTGTGGTAGGAAACCGTCTATAGAGAGAAAAAATAGATTTTGAAATTGTTTCATGAAAAATAGATTCTACATTTTACAAGTTCAACTATGAGTGATTTTCCACTTTTAGCTTTATATGCTTTTAAAGTTCTGTCTAAATTAGGCCACAGGAAAAGGATGGTCTATCTTCAAAGAAACAATTAGCCTGATTGCATTCTTCAGATTCGTGGAAAACAGCTGTGGGTGTAAAAGTAGCTCTGAAGCTTTCTTCCATGCTAGCATACAAGATTTGGGTGCAAGCTGGATACTTCTGCTGTGTGGGAGTTAAAGGAGAGGGCTGGTAAAACTGGTTGGTGAAATTACCAACACAGCTCTAGAACTGTGTTGGTAGTTTTAGAGGTGCGCAAACTAGGAGAAGCAAACAGGAGGAAAGGCATCCCACATCCCACCCATATGTCTACTGGACCTCACTGGATTTTCATGGACAGAGACCTCCTTGCACAGACAAATGTATGCATTCTTTTTCACCGCTACCTGCCCATGAAGAAAGATTTCTTTAGGTCATAATTATCATTCCTTTCATTGAAATGCAGCCCTGCCCTTACTCATTCAGCTTGTGGGAGGCACATCTTGTGCATTTATTACACATTCACAAGCCTTTGTGGGATGTTTTGAAGTCAAGGGGGTTAACTCCACTGAATTAGGGGAGATCACCAGAGAGACAAGAGTAGGAAAAGAAAGTAGTGTCCTAAAATATGTGGATTGTACTTCAGCATGTCTTCCTGCCATTTCTTTTGCAACGTAGTTTTAAGTTTAGAAAATATGAGACTAATTTTCATGGGCTTGTTTGCATGCCATTTTTTCTTACATGAAGACTGAATTTATTTGCAAAAAGGATGGCTTATTTTCCATGTGAGAATACCACTTTATGTGTCAAAAGGCATGTTCATGATGGATTATGTGTACACAGAGTGATAAGCCATGAAATTCGCCACTAATGTGGTTGTGTCCAAGCTGGAATGTGGTACCACGGGGAGAGCTCCACAGAAGTCTTTTGGGAAACCCACAGTGGTTCTGCCAGCAGACACTCTGCCTCTTGATTTTTAAGGTTCTGTAGTTACTGCTCTTCTGATTTGCCAGCAGCTTTTCATACAGCTGATCCAGGACAGTGAGCTTAACATCTGCGGTTCATATGCCGTACCCAATAACCTGCACGTAGGTGGCTAATGTGTTCCATGAGTCCATAGTCTGACATGTTTAGTGACACAGATTTCCCAGGATTTGTCTACTTGCATGTAGTTCATCAACAGGTGTGGAGGAGCAGCTATTCCTAAATAAGTCTGTGAACCAGCAGTCTGTGAACAACATTGCTCCTGTATTTAGTGTATTGTGGAGTTGGTTTTGGCTAAAGGGGAACAAAGTACTCTTATTGTAGAGCAAGAGTGTCAACTCATGGAGGAATTCAGAAATGGCTGCTCCTCAGCAATCCCTCATAAAGACAAGCTCTATTCTTTCAGTTAGCTCTGTGGTTTTGCTTCAGGGCTTGGTTTGGGGCTAAATGGTATTTGGATTGATAGTCAGCTGATGATGTATTTTTTTCTGAAGACCTGTCTTCACGGTTTATGTTACCTAGTGGTTGTCTGAATGGGGACTTCAGAAACATTTAGTTTGGCAGGCAGACTGAAAGAGGTTTGTTTAGATAACCAAACAGGTACAGAAGGCTATTTGATGTTTGAAATGGTCAACAAATTATGTAGAATATAAATTTTCAGCAAAAGCTCTGTAAGTTCCCTACTGCTTCAAAGTACAAGTTCAGAGATGAGGGTTGATTTGAGAATATTAACTGCACTGAGGTACAACTGCTCGTATGTGAGGCACTGCAGTTTGGCTTGGGCAGGCAGCTATTTACTGGCTATTTGTGATACCTAATTCCCATTTTGCCTTTCTCCTGGCCAGGCTGTGATACCTTTGCAGAAGCTGAGGAGGCAGCAGTTTTACAGGACTGCTCAGGCTAAGCAGAGAGCAGCAGCTGAGCCTACCCAACGCTGCTTACTTCAACCCCATGCTGCAGCAGATCCTGGAGGATGCATTTGTGCTGTAAAGACTGAGAGTATTTGTAGAACTTTTTAAACTTTTTGCAGGAAACACAGATATTTCAGTACAAGTACTTTGCATTGCTCTTTGTCTCCTTGGGTTTGCAAGTTACTGAGGCTTAGGCAACCTTTGTGTTTATTGTTCCCTCTCTCACTTTCACATGACTTTTTATTGAAGGCCTAATCACTTAGGCAGAGTGTTATGTTCAACATTCTTTTTAAATTAAATGTACTGGGGTGACCTAATCGGATGCTAGCTGGTTGACCGCAGGAATGGGAACCACGATATTCTGTAATCTAGTTTAACGTTAATTCACTCTTTGACCATAGGCAAGAAGCTTAATGTCTGTAGAACAGGACTAACAATTCCTTTGAAGTGTTGACAGTAAAGTGAACAAATAAGCAAGTTTTACTCTCCATGGGTCAGGCATTCTCAATTTAGAAGGAACTCCAGAGCTTCCATTCAAGTGTCTTAGGAGTTGAGAGATGTAGTAAGGGCACCTCGGCCATTGAGGGCTTCACGTGTTTTCAGGTACTGAGCCCTGTACCTCAGCTTGCTGTTGTGTATGAGGGGTTTTGGAGGGATGGAGTGAGTCATTCATCTCAGCTCAAAATAGTATGTCTTTATACTAAGTAGTGATAATATTAATGAACTCAGCTCCGTATGGTTAAGGGCAGCAGTGGCTTTGTCTGCTGCCAGTGAGTTTGCCTCTTTTGCTTTGCCTGAAATTATCCATGAAGTCCAAAGTGGTCAGCTTGCTGTTTGACATCACAGTGGCACACCTCATGACAGCAGAGCAACTTTTCACATCTTTCATTTTTCAATTGTGTTTTCTGAAGTGCCATTTATTTTGACACCTGGCATTTTTCAAGTCACATTTTTATTTGGTGGGAATAGCATTAACATGTACTAAAGGCAGAAAAGACTGAGGAAATGGTTAGAAGTTATTCCCAGAATGTAAATAATTTCCTAAATTTTGAGCTTCACGAGTCTGATGTGTTTTAAATGGCCTTCCAGAATGTGAAATGAAACTTGCCGAGGCATTTAACCAACAGTTTACAAAGGTGCTAGTTATTCCACTTGGCTATATTTAGGACTCCAGGAAACAACAAAGACAAAAAAAATAGCTAAACATTCTTGCAAAAAATTAAAGGAACAGTTTCAGCTGTAAAACTGATGTCTGCAGCAAAAAAAACACAGCTGCTAAATGTTACCAAATCATAATAACTGTGACAGAGTTACATCCCAATCTTTCTTTAAGACATCTTCACCCATTTGAAGGCCTCTTGATTTAAACAGGACTCTGCAGCAGTGCGGGGGGTTGTGTTAGAGGATCCTGGTAAAACTGGATGGCTAGTGTAAATCAGGGCCTGTTGTTGCGTTCCAAAGGGCAAAGAAGTCACATGCAGGGATGTATAGACAGGAGTGAGATGTAGGATGTGTGAAGAAATCGTGGTACAGAAGCTCCACGCTAGTGAAGCCTCAGCTAGAGGCTGAGTCCAGTTTTGGACAAAAAAGAAGTCACCGATCTGAGATGGAGTCCAAAGGCCTCCCCCGTGGCTTGGGGAACATAGCCCATGGGGAAAATCAGAGCAAACTCCGCTCACTTGGTCTGTGAAAGTGCAGAAGGCTGAAGGATGACCGGGTAAGTCTAGTGGCAGGCCCAGAGCCAGAACGGGGTATGACAAGAGCAGGAGTGTCAAAAATGACCTAGGCATTACCTCTAGTGTAATGAAACTTGTGCAGATACTTAGCAAAGATGAGACAGTACAAGTGTAGGTAAATGGACACAGCTCATTCCTCCTTTGCAGCAAAAAAAGTAGGTAAAGTAACTGGAGCTGATATTTTGCACTCCGCCTTATGAAGTGATGTAACTTTTACTAACCTTTAAAATACTGATTGTGAATGAGTCAGTGACTCTCAAGGGCTTTGGTCAGCTGTTCCAGTTTACTGGTCTGGAATCTCACATCTATCATCCAGTCTCCCTGAACTTCCCCTCATTTGTTTAAAAGCTGTGTTTACCATCTTTATACTGAGATGCTGTCATAGCACCAAGGTCGGAAATCCACCGTGATAGACACTATTTACATGCATGAGGAGACAGAGCACCAGCTTTTGCAGATCTGAGATTGAATTCTTTGCCTGCTACAGCGTGGTTCTTTAGGGCTGTGATTTCCTGTCACAAAACTTTTATAATGCAAGCACCCCAGAACCATGAAAAGGGTGCTTTTGCTGCAAGAAAGTGCTGGGAAGCGCGCTGATGCAAGCTTCCTTCCTTCATCCTCACCCTTCCCCAGGATCACCGCACTCCATTCTGTGCGAGCTAGCTGGTGCAGCCCCCTCAGTGCAGGTGCAGTGGTCACCCACCCCCTGCACCAACTCAGCTGCTGAGAAGGCCGGCAGAAGGGAGGGAACCCAGCAGACACGTGTGCTCAGCACCCAGGCCACGATGCAGGGTGAGCCACGGCATCCTGCGGCGTACCCAGGGGAATGCCTGGGAGTGACCGCCTGAGGGGCAGGGCTGGCGCTTGGCTCTTGGGCTTCTGCTCTGAGCGTGGTCCCTCACTGTGAGATATGGTGAGAGGCAACCCTAATGAGGTCCCTCGCTGCTCACTGGACTGATGTGGTTATAGGTTTTAATAATGTGAGGCTATTTTGTTAGCAGCTTTACTTTCCAAGTCTTTTCCCCTTCCAGCACCCCTAGGTACAGCTCTACTGGATCAGTTACCATCTGCTCCAGTGTTTGCATTTAGCCTGCAGGGCCTGTGATCTCAGAAATATTTCCTGTAAATGGAATCTCTCATGCCAGGCCTGTCACACAATAGATATATAATTGGATAAAACCTAAACTGAAAACAACAAACAACAAGAAGAAAACTACATGTCGTGCCATTCGCAGCACGTGAGGCTGTCCAAAATGGGATCCGCTCCTTGTTTATGTCTGAAGCTGCTCTAGTTTGTCTCTTTTTATTCCCCTTTTCCGTTCAACAAAATCAAATTAATGTAATAAGTCAATTCCACGGAGAATTTTTTCCCTCTTAATATCCAACCGGAGCAGCTTGCTGTGCCTTAGCAGAACAGCCTTATCCCTGCAACAAATGCATGTACTGTGTGTTCAGTCCCAATCCAGGTCTTGGATGCTAGAAAAAGCCCACCTGAAGGTGGCAAATGTTTCCTCATCTCTGTGGGCTAGTCCAATGGCCTGGGGCAAGGCTGGCCCTGGAGAAATCAGTGGGTGAGCCGAGGCAACCCATCCCCTGGTCAGCCAGAGCCTGGGCCAGCACGGCAAATGATATGCCACTGAGCTCTGCAATGGAAAAGCAAATGCAGGCTTGTGTAGGATGCTGCTCTCTGCCAGCAAGAAGGTGCAAGTGGTGGAAAACATCTGATATGATGAATCCACACCTAAGCATTAAAAAAAATTCTGATTAAATAAATAAATCAGAAGTTGGTGGCTCTGATTTTCCCCTTGCTCATACTAGGAATTTTCTTCATCGTCACTGCAAGAACAAACTGTGTGAGTCGTGTCTGTGCTGGTAGTAATGAGCTTACAAATATATTTTGTGTTTTGTTGGAGGAACTGCAAACGCTGTACGCTAGTCATAGCTTCCAAAAGCTGCTCAGAAATGCATTGCAGACATCAAAAAAGGAATTGAATTCAGCTTCAGTCAAGACCAGTAATTGGTTTTTATACTTAAAAAAAAAAATCCCCAACCAAAAGCTGTTCATCTGTATCTGGAAGATAAAAAAAAAAAAGGCCCTGAGTTTGGATCTGAGTATCTTCCCTTAAAGCAGTAATGGTAATCCTAATAAAGGGACTGATTTGTAATTTTTTCCCAACAGACTATGCCACGACGTTATACTAACTTAGGCTTTTTTATGATAACTGTAGTCTAAAGCATTGGATATATAAACCTTGAATCCTTTTTAATTCCAACATAAAAGGATTACATTTTATCAATTTATCTTATCTCCTAGCATTCTGCCTTTTTTCTTGCGTCATTTTTTGAACCCTCAAAACATGCTTTTTCTCTTCTTGTCTTTCTACCATAGACAGCAAGAATAAATCAAGAATAAAATCTAGTGCCATTTCTGTCCCTGGGATATTTTACTGATGCCACAATGGCAATTCATCAATAATGGTTAAATACAGACCTAATAAATTCACCCTTCCTTAAAAAAAAATGTGGCCTGATGTTTGCTAGCAGCCCCCATTTGCCTTTGACTTGAGCTGTAGGTTTAGTTGTTTGGAAGAAGATCGAGTTTGATCTGCCTTCATGAAACAAATAAAGCGAGCCAGAAGCAATCAAAGCTACATGCCAGTTCATGAAGAGTGAGTCTTACTTTCTTTGTCTAGAAGATTAACACTTCCTCAGGAGGGCTGTAATAGGATTGATGCTTCCCGGTGGCACTTCAAAGACACGCGCTTCTGAAGGTTTTCCTGCGTCACTTACAGTACTTCTGGAAGCTCTGCTTTTGCGTTTGGAGGGAGACGATCTCCAGAGCCTTCCGTCTGTGCCAGAATGACCTCGGTTTGCTGGTGTGAGGCTGAGCATGAGCGCTTGTGTCTGAAATCCAGTCCTTAGCCTGCATTTAATTGCCTCTGTACACAGGTATGCAACATCATAAACTGTTTCTTATGGGGAGATGTCTGCAAACTGAGATGGCTGCTGTCACGGAATTGCCCCATGCTGTGGGTGCCCTTCCATGAATTTAGTGGCTAACTCCTTTGTCTGGGACCTGATCCCTGCCACCAGAACCATGTATGCTTTTGTACCTCCAGTTCATCTTGGATTAAAAACAAAAGCAATGTGATGCTGGCATGGAGATCTGGGCACCAGGTCCTGTCTAGTCCCAGGCCCTGTTCCCACCTATCTTCCTGTCTTCCTGGTTCCTGTTGTGCTTTCTCCTCTCCGGCGCAGTGGGGGACTGTCCCCCACCAAGGAGGACAGCCTATGATCAGGTGGTTAGGCTTCTTGAAAACATTGAAATCCTTCAGACTAAAGGCTGAGAAAGCCACTCCCTGGTAAGTGCTTATGGCTTGCCTGGAGAAGGCAACTGCTGTCGAGGAAAGAGGGGAGTGGCGTTGCATGGGAAAAGCTGGAACTCTGCGTGGATTGGGCATGCTCTACTGGTTTGGCTCCATGGATAAAAGGTCCCTACCTGCCTGGGCTGGGCATCTGTGAAACATAAAATTGTGGTGACCTAGCAAGTTCCCTCGGCTGCAGGGCCTAGATGGGCCCTCTGTGTCTCAGTGTGGGTCTCACAGAGACCTGCTGTGTCTGTGTCCTGCCTGAGTGCTGCAGTCGTTGGCCAGTTGGCTGAATCATAGGGTGAAACACATTCTACATGCCCCTGGCAGACATCAAGGAAAGAACCAGAAAGTCCCTGAGCATCTTGTTCATTTAGTTCTTGTTCTTCCAATGACAAGTTTTGCCCTCACACTGATTGAAATGAATGGGATTAGACAGGGCATACCAGTTATGATTTAATTTTTCACTTCGAATTTGCTGTCAACCTCAGTAATTCTATTGCCAGGATTTCTCATAAAGCATCTTGGTATGTTAGTTAATACATTTAAATCTACTTAAAAAGACTCTCTCTTGGGAGCAAATGGAGCACTGCTTAACATTCCTTATTAGCTTGCTTAGGGGGAAAAAAACGGTTGTCCTTGCCATACTGGCTTGCAAAGGGAGTTGCATTCTTACTCCATGTACTTTAGTAATTTGTAATCTTTCGCTCTAACTAGCTTATTTCCATGTTCTAGCGATTCAGTTGTTTTAGTATCTGCTTTGACTAATAATGTGGTGTGGCAGTGCAATTTCGATGACCACAAAATGAGCAAGCAAAAGTTGCAGACTAATTCTGGTACTTGGACATACCCAAACAGAAATTTCCCGCCCGCGCCACGCTAACCAGCCAGCAACGCCGAGCCCCTGGGCCCCTCCAGCCCCTTCTGCATGGCAAGCAATTGCCAGTAAACATTAAACAAGTGGTGGAAAGCACCCTTCACTGGTTCTTCTCACATTACGAAGTGGCATGCAAGCCTTCCAGCCCTGGGGTGGATAATCCTGATGTTTTCCAGCAGCAGTGCAGGGAGGCAGGACTCAGTGCCGGGAGCACGTTGAGGGCTTTTTGCTGGGGCAGGGTGGGATAGGGCTCTATTTTTCTGTTGGTAGCCCAAGGGAAAGGGGTGCTGGGTTCCTGGAGCGCCCCAAGGCCAGTACCCAAGGATCTGGCAGGAGGCATTGCCCAGGAGTGGCCATGTGTGCGGCCATTGCCCGTGTGACAGAGGGGGAGCAGATGACATGTCGTTGACTTCTTCTGTAGCAGGGTTGTGCTCCTGGCTTATTGCAATCCTGTAAATTAAGCCTCCGCTCACTATAAATTAACCACCATATTAAGTGCAAAGTCCAGAAATCAAAGGACATAAATACTTGCATTTGAAAGCTGTATCGTTGTCTGTAGATGTTTAAGTGGGGATTTTATCCTTTAGATTAGAAATTCCACTTATCTCATCCTTCTGGTTATTTTCACTGCCCTTCTAACTTGGAGATAAATATTCCTTAATGGTTTTTTTATGTGTTTTATTTCTTTTTCCATGATGATCAGATCAGTTCTGACTGAAAATGAAGCCAATTATCAAGAACAATAAATAAAAAAGAAGTGCACATTGCTCCTCCCGCACTGGAAGAAAGAACAGTAAGTTGAGACAAAACAAATCTAGTTGCCAAGTCTGAGTACCAAAGGCAGCAAGGAGAACTCGGGCCCCATCCTAATTAAAGAGATCTAAACACAATGAAAACATATTGTACTGATGTCATATGTTAAAATATTTATAATTGCACAAAAGCAATTGCAGCCTATTGAAACCATTTACAGAGCTCACCATTTCAAGGAGAGGACTGACTGAAGGGGCTGGTTTTGCTCAGACCTAAGCTCCGGGAAAGTTTTACTGTTCCATTTCCTTCTGTGAGGTTTGATGTCACCTTTCCACTTCATTTTGTCACCTGCTAGATAAAAGAGAGCACTGTGCTGTTTTGTCGGAGGACAGGAGATGGTTCTGCCCAGAACAGGCACCACATAGTGGTTGGCTCTGCTAGAGTCATTTCAGCTGCTGGGAAGCCACCTGCAACGTGGGGGCCCTTTGCGTCCATCCCCACTGCCAGTGGTCTCGCAAAAAGGCAAGGGGTGATCTCAGACAGGCTTGCCAGGCTGATGATGCAGTTAGGCAGCAAGAAACACTCTTGCTTGCCTGCCGTGATGAAATAGTGGGAAAAATGGGTGCATTGGAAATTGCAGTCCAGCAAAAGCAGAGGGGAAACAGAACAATCCACAGCCAGATGTATGGAGGTGTTGGAAATGCTGGCAAGTCCGCCTGAAATGCTTTCCCAAAGCTATGCCTAACAGGGAAGGTGGGCAGCAGGCAGGGTGTCTCATAGTGCTCAGTTGGCTGCCTGAACCTGACCTTACCTGTGTATGTTTTGTAATCAAGAGCCCCAGTATATGTTCCAGCTGGAGCCTATTGCTGATGTACTCACTTAAATACTTTTTGTAGTATATAAATAGGTTTTTGGCTGGACATCATGTACTTATTGGAGTAGGAAACGTCTCAAGTGTGGCTGAATATCTTCGTTGTTTGTGTTTATATTTCTTGGTATTGATTTTCATGTTTTTCTTCCTCAAATGGTGGTGAGATTCCTTTTGTAGGTTAATAAAAATAATAAAATAACTCTCTAAGTTTCTCTAATATTAAGGATCTCTAGTGGTATGTGAACGTATAGGTTTCTTATTGGCATTTATTAGTTATGGTTTTTATTAGGAATTTAATCACTGGAAAGGTGATTGGAATATCAAATTGAATATCTAATATTAATGAATATCTAACAAAATAATGTGTAATTTTAGGTAAATAAGATTGTATTATTAATGCGTATCTATAATATTTAAAGTGAAATGTCAAACCAATTTATAAATCATCAGCAGAGGACCAATGGGGTTAACTCTCTGAAATTATTAGTGAGCCAAGAAATGCTATTCTGTTTCTGCCCAGCTTTGCTAGAACTCAAAGATTGAAACTTATTGTCAGAAAGAGATTGATAGCTCTGCAGGGATTCAGGAAAGAACAGAAAGTGTTATCTGAAGTAAGTTAAAGAGGCATTTATGAGAAAAGATGTGTGCTGTTTTTCGAAGTGGCTGTGGGTCACAGTGGATGGGTGCAACCCAGTGCTCATCCCACTTTACCCAGCTTCGAGGTTGGGCCAGTTCCTGTCCAGAACCTCTGTAAATGTGACCATGGGGTTGCCTCTTAGGTTGTTGAGAACCTGGAGGCAGTGGCTGGAGTCTGGTGCCACGCTCATGTTGAGAGTGGTGAGGCACTGCGTGCCCAGAGAAGCTGTGGATGCCCCATCCCTGGAGGTGTCCAAGGCCTGGGCAGCCTGATGCAGTGCGTGGCAACCCTGCCCACAGCAAGGGGTTGGAACTGGAAGTTCTTCAATATCCCTTCCAACCCAAAACATTCCATGACTCTAATTCTACATGGTTCTCCAGTAGCCTGGAGGCAGTTCAGCTCATGGGTGGCCTGAGCCACTGAGGTAGGCAGGACCTGCATCATGAGGCCTGAAGCCAAGGGCTTGGTGGGGGCTGAACACTGGAAAAGCCAAGGAGATCTTTCTGTAGAAGGTAAAGATCTTTAAGGGTTTGCAGTTGTCTCCTGCCAAACGCTTGCGAATGTGAAGCTGGATTGCTCTCCTCAAGCCAGGGAGAAGCAATACCCAAGTGAAAAACCTTCAGAGGCAGGAGAGGCACAGATGACTGCTTTAAGCCTATGGAGATACCCTCTCCACACCTCAGGTCAGGTGTTCCCAGCCTGTGGTACATACATGGTATTGTCACCCAAGTTTGTGCCAAGTAGCATTCAGCCCTCTCATGGTCAGAAGCAGCCACCAGAAACGCAGATACCTGCTGTTCTTTTGTCTTTTTCTCTTGATTCATCTAGCAGCAATGATACGCAGCCAGAGCCCTGCAATGGCTCACGTTATTCAGCAGATTCTGACCCTTCTTTTCTAGTCATGCTCCTAACATACTGGTCGTACTGCCATTTGCTTTGCAAGAGGGCCCCATACAGAGGATAGGCATCCCTGTGCTGAGCAACACAGCGATTCCTCGACTCACCACTCCGCTCTGTTTACTCCTACAACAACTCAATTAACCGGATGGAAATTAGATGTCAAAATGCCCCAGGCTTCAGTGGCTTGCCCAACTTCACTCAAAAGGCTTTGGCAGAGTGCTGCCTCCTGAAACCTGCATGCCCTCTAGCAATGGGCTGTGTCACCTCTTTACCCTCAGAGACAGTTAGGGTGAGTGAAAGTCGCAGACGTTTGAAGGAAAGTTAAAAAAAAATTGCTTGTTTATTTAACTCTCTAACAATTTAATCAATGTCCTATTATTCTTGGGAAGTTTAGATATGGCTCTACTTTTTTTTTTTTTTTTTTTTTTTTTCTTTTCCTTAATTCAGCTTGACATATGCGCTCCTGGGGTCAGTCCTTTTACACAAAGCTTCAGCCTTGGCAAGATAAATGTACTCTAACAGAGAAGAAACATACTTACGTGATTTGTTTAATGCAGTATGGACATATTCCTACAATTCAGTATTTAGCAATTTAAGCTTACTATGAACATAATTTGACTAGGGAAAAAAAATCCCTTAGTTCTCTTCAAATACTGCACATGAGGCCTGCCTAGCTGACAGATTACAGAGCAGGTTTTAAAGTGGACAAGTAAAGAATGCCAAATTCAGCTTTCCTGGCAATAATTGCCATAGAAAGAAGCTGGATTAGAGCAGCTGGAATAAAAAGTCAAGCACTAAAAGAAAAATGCTAATTACCAGTTTCTCTAATCATGCAAAATTAATGTTTTATGACATTTTAATATGATGCTTTTAGCCTTTCCCACTTTGCCAGTGCCAGCATCCTCTGAGCAGCTCAGGGATGCTGTAATTATGTGCTCCAAGCCATCAGCCACCTTGTGCCTTACCTGGCTGCTTCAAGCTGAGCCACAGTCATGATATTCCGACCCAACAATGTGCCAACTGCTGCTCTCTGGGAGGCAGAAGTGAGAATGCCAAAGCAGGAACCCCAAGCACTTACTGTAAGCCTTTGGAAAGGCCTGGGATCTGGAGAGGAGCTCCACATCTGGGGTGTATCAGTGTGGTAAGGTATCTGAATGTAGGCTCTAGGTAAAGCTTATTAAAAATACATGGGCTGCTCACAATGCCTGGACACAAATTTAGACCTCTGCAGAATTTTGGAGCATTGGGATCTCAGGTTTGGGCTCATCCCTGCTCCTTCAGTTGAGATGAAAAGCCTTTGCATATTTCTTAAATGTAATTTGCCTGCCGTCAGCCCCTAGCCATGTTCATTTCCGAGAGGTAGATTCGTATTTGAAAGGGGACAGTCATCTAGCCTTTACTTTTTTTAAGGCTTAAAATTTCCCTAGAGGTCAACATTAATTCTCTGCTGATAGCTAATTTAGATGGTCCGATTGGCTTATTTTCAGGCTGACTGGGGAGCACTACAGTTGAAATTAAATCTGTAGTTTAATTTCCCTTTTAATCTGTTTCTTCATCAGAGAGAATCTTTATTTCTTGGTAATTCTCTGTAAGAGGAAAAGACTGATGTTCCTATTTCAGTATGTCACCATACAAGTGCAGTGCACGATTTGGACTTCATGCATTTCCACAAAGTTGCTAGTTTCCTATAGTTATTCGGGTTCACGGTTATTAAATAGTGTGGGAAAGTGAGGGGAAAATGCTCTCATTTCATGTGGATGGTCCAGCCCGTAAAGAGCCCTGTTTTCCACCCTACCCCCATCAGAGGAGCTGGGATGTGAAACAGCTGGTGCGTCTCTCCAGAGACTAATGTGCTGTCTCTCGCTCCATTTTGTGTTCGTAAGCCTCAGGCATTATTCTGTAAGTGCACTCCAGGAATTAAATTAGTTTACAAGCTGGGGAGTAGGCTGTTTCTCCTTGCTCACAGAGCTGGGGTAGGAGTGCTACCGTATGGCCAGGGCGATGGGATAGCAACGCACTCTGTCCTAGGGAGCAGCTGGCACCTGCAAGCAGGGCAGTGAGCAGCCAGCACCACCGCATCCCCACGGCATGATAGGTCATAGAATCACAGAATGGCTTGGGTTGGAAGGGACATTAAAGCCTGTCCAGTTCCAACCCCTGCCATGGGCAGGATTTCCACCCCCTAGATCAGCCTACCCAGGGTCCCAGTGGCCCGTGCTGGGGTCATCAGGAGATGGCTCGGATGAGTGATGCCTCTCTTAGGCTTTATCCCAGCCATTGATGTGCTGCTCAATTTGCCAGTTTGCTTCTTCTAAGTCATGTCCATCCATAGCTAAAATCCTGTTAAACTGCCTCCTGTGTAAATGACTGCTGCTGGGACCTGGATCGTGCTTTCTTGCATAGAAATCGTGGCCAGTGCTGGTCTCCAGACCATTTCAAGCTGCAATCCCAAATACGCACTAGCTGGCCTTAACCGGCCAATGTGAGCAATCAGGAATAGGCTGTGTTTTTCATGGTTTTGTGCCCATGCCAGTAACAGCCAAGCCCGCTGTCGTCACTGCAGCGGCTCAGTGGTTCATCCTTTCACCACCTTTAAGAACCCCCTTCTGCTCCAGTCCCCATCCCAGGGGATGCACTTCACATGCTGCTGCAGTGCCGCAGCCCCGCAGCCCTGGCATCCTGTTGGCCTCCCACATGAGGTTCCTCAAGAGCCTACGCTTGTTGGTGCTGACAAACCAGAGCTTCCCTCATACCTTCAGCCAGAGATGGACATGAGAGCCTTGTGGAGGGGCTGCATGCAGGCAATGTTAAAAGTAGGGACAGGTCTCGCAATGTACCAGAGCAGCGGGTTAAACTTGGGCAAAATAGATTAAAATATGATTTTCACACCATCAGGTCCTTATGTTTCTGTGTGCCGGGTACCTGCAATCCAACATACATTGGCTGGCAGACTTGGGGCTGTCCTCATGCTGCTTTCGATCAGGCAGGCTGCTGAGCAGCTTGTGCAGTAAATGGAGCCCCGCGCATCCAGAGTGAATTGCGGTGTTTCTGTGCTTGTTGCTAGGGAACCGCACTGTACCTTGTGTTACGGCTGTCGGAGTGAAACGAGCTCAGTGTGTGTGGTAAGCAACAGCTGTGCACCTATGGGGACAGGAAGGAAAAGCCTTCCTGTGGTACCATCCCACTGTCTGTACAGGGTTTTAGAAAGCCAGCGAGCAAGCAGCAGCAGCCCAGCTAGAGAAGCAGGAGTCAGGGGCAATGTTTAAACAGCTTCAAAGCATAATTCACGCTGAGTGTCACGGTGCAGGAATGCCGCAGGCTGTTTGATCTTCACCATCGCGTACCTAAAGGTGAAGGGCTTTTTTTAGAGTTTCTTAAATCCCCTGAGAAAAGGTAACTATAACAATGAGCGAGCAGATGTGTGGGAGTAACTGCAGCTGTAACTGGATCCAGACACTGTGCTGTATGTAGGGACATGAAGAGAATGTTCCAATAAAATTCACGTAATAAAAATCTGAGCCCTTTTTTTCCTGGTTAAACTTGGATTCACATGTGCAGCATTCCTGCAGACTTTGATGTGGATTGAAGTTAGCACCGTGCAAAACTGAACCGGGAGAGATTTTTAACAGGTTTGGGGGTACTGGAAGTTAAATCTGTGGAGACCTGCAAATTCAAATAGAAAAACACTTGCCTAATTAAGACTTTGAGCAAAGCAGATATTTCAGTGATGCAATCACCCTCACTGTGTGAACTCGCTGCTCTAGCAAAATGTTCCTCAGACTTTCTGAAGGCCGTGTCCATGCTCTGCAATGTCGCCTTCTCATGCGCTCCTGGGTTCCTGACCCACCAGGTGAGCAGCTCCCTCCCAGGGGAATGGGAAGAGCGGAGCAGCAGCATAAGCCACTGCTTCTCCTTGTTTTCCTGTAGTTCATCAGCTCTGTGCTGAATTAATTTTTTTTCCAGACAAACTGCACAGTAGTAGTGCATTTTGTTCCTGCCCTGTGCCTCAGTCCAAGCTCAGGCAGCACCAGGCATTTCAGTGCAGCCAAAAGCGCCTTCCATCTGCCTTGCAGCAGCTGAAATCCTCTTTGTGTACAAACCAGCTTCACTGAATGCACACCAACAGCGCTGCATCTCTGTGCTGGGACACCGCAGGAGCGCCGTGGGACGTCTGTAGCATTCTCCCGTGTTGTGCCCAGCACCGTTCCCCCTGCACAAGTCTCCCTCCCATGCCGTGGGGGCAGCAGCCCCTCACCCCAAAGCCCCGCTGGCTGTTCTAATCAACCAGTCGTGCTTAGTTGTGGAGTGCTGGCAGGAGTGCTGGCAGGGTGCAGGCTCGTTAGGGCGAAGCTCGGTACCCATATAAGGCTTTTCTGTGAGTCCAGCTCTGACATAAGACTGTTTAATTAGTCCCAACTCCATCAAGCATCGGTCTGCATAACAATTTGCCATGGAAGCATTTGGTGATTTGTACATGAAAAATTGTCTGCAACACCAGCCTTGTCCTTCTGTAGATTTTGCAAGGAAGGTGCATAGACATTTGCTAATAATGTTTGTGTAGACATTTATTAATTATTATGGGAGAGGTACAAGAAGCTGAGAGAAATCTGGTTGTTCTTGACTCATTTGCAGTGGTTCATCCTTCCTCTTCAGCCCCTCGGTGCTGTGGCTGAGGCTGCTCCCAGACTCGGCACTCAGGGATGCTCTGAAAGTTGTGCCCTCTCTGCTCCAGGTCTATGTCTCGTGTGTTTGGACTGTGGGCTTTTAGGAAATTGGACTCCTTTATTTTAGTGCATTGACAGACTGAATACACCATTGAAAACTTTCTCAATGTGTTTGGGAGCGAAGTAGACTTTGTTAGGTGACAACACCACATTTTATCTGGCCAGGGCTGGCACATGGCCACAGACGGGCTGTGTTTCCCGTGCATGTGGCACGCAGCATCTCCAATTCGGCAGCCTCCTGAGGCACATACGCAACTTTTGGGTGGGACCGGGAAGAGCCCAAATCCCATGGTTATGTGCCCAGCCAACAAGGGGTTAAGTTGTTTTATATGCACTTTGTATAGATGGAAGTGAGGATGGACATGGTACCAGTGTGCCAAGGAGTAATCAGTAGATTACAAGTCTGTTGATGCCTGGTTTCTTTTATCTCACCAGCGTTAGTGTGGCTACAGCTTTGCACAGGTGGCAATTGGAAATTAGGTGCGTAGGACTGAGTTTCAACACCCTCCCTGGCACCCACAGCTCCCCCTGAGGTCTGGGTTGTCTAGGTCTGGATTATCTGCCAAACAGCCAGGGAAAAGAGGCAAGCCTGTCTCCATCAGTGTGTCAGGGCAGGGACGTCACTGCTGTTGAGTGTCGGCAGCACGCTGCTGGCAGTAGAGCTGTGGTTCCTGCTGCTCCCGTGGGTGTGGGGAGGCAGAGGATGCGGAAGGTCTTCTAGAGGACATTCAGGATGCGGCTGCCCCTTGATGGCCAGTGTTTTGTGAGAGGGGACAGTGCTGGCAGGGCACAGGAGGGTGAGCCTCCTGTTGGGCACCTTGTGAGCACCCTGTACCACCACCACAGCCTGATCGGTGCAAAAAAACCCCCAGAGGATGGCCGAAGATCAGCTGTAGATGTTCTTGTGCTCTCTGTTTGTTGTGCAGAAAAAAGGAAGTTTTTTTTTTCAAAGTGAAACAGGGGGGGAAGATTGGGCTATTGAAATCTAATCTGTGAAGAAATTATTTAGTAATCATGATATTGTTCATTATGGTTTTACAGCCGTAATCAGTAATGAAGGGTGACAGGAAAGCATCACGATTGCATCAGGATTTCCTTGCTAACTGACCTTTCTCTACCTGTGACAGAAAGAAAATAAATGCTGAGGGGCAGAGGAGGAGGGGGAGGAAAAGGAGAAAGGGGGAAAAACAGAAAGTAAATGGAAGATTAGGCATGAGATAAAGAAACTGCGAAAGAGATGAAATCAGTACAATGGTCTGTACCAACAAAAGTCTAGCAGTGTTTCCACAACTCTGTGTTTCAGCAATATAAAGTCAGACAGTTTAGTTTTTTTGGTTTAGTGTTTGTAGCCACAAAAATGTGTATTATTTCCTCCTTACCCACAGTGTACTCAGAGTCATCCATCCAATACAGAAGTTAATCCCAAATAATCTCATCACCCAGAATAGAGAAAGTGCCTCCAATTTACCACCCTTTATTTGCTTTTTACTTCCACACGTATCTTAATAGAACTTGCATTACAATATTTTGGAATTTTTGACCCTCTTCCTGCTGTCTTCTTAGATAAATGACTTCTTCGGCAGTAAGTTATGTTCTGTATCCCAATTCTTTTTTCCAACTGTCGGGGTACAGTCCACAAGCCTGGCGCTGGCATGGACATGCTCAGATGGAATTAGTTCATCATAAAGTAAAACAGTTCCTTTCTTATATCATCTTTTCCCTTGATTTCAGTGCTTAAGTAGAGGAAGATTCAAGAGCTTCAGTTTTTTTGTCAGCTGTTTATATAGAGAAGATATGATAAGGTTAGTGGTCAGCTCGAGAAAGTACAGCTGTATTCAAGCTTGCCCATAACCACTGCTCTGCCCTTACACGCGCAGAGGTGATTATTCCATTAAATTATCAGCAACGCAATGATTTGCTGCTGCTATCATTGAAGTTGTGCATGTTGCTCAACAGAAGCCATTCCCAATACTTTGATCTTTTCTCTGCCGCTATGCTGGTCAGCTCAAGAGTAGTAGCGTTCCATGGGGTCGCGTTCAAAAGGTTTTCTTTGCAGCTGAGCAATCTAAGAGCTGACTGACTGCTTAAGGCAGGGAAACTGCACTTTGGGACTAGGTGAAAAGTCCTTCGATGGTCTTTCCCCCTCCACTAAGTCTGCTCAGAGTTTCTTTTAAAAAAAAAAAAAATAGAGAAACATTGATGAAAAAGCCACCTCTGTTCTTTTTACTTACGAAATCAAAGAATGAGTAGTGCAGTAGTGGGAGTGTGCTAAATGCTTGCAACTTCATGGGAGGAAGGCTGTCATTTAGCAGCTGTGAACCCTAAGACCCTGAAGTTTTCTATGGCAATTGCGTATGGTGCAGAATGCCCATGCTTTCCGTTTTAGTCACTGTGTCTTTTCATCATGTAAGCTTTAAAATACTTAAAGAAAAATCCCCAAGCTATGCAGAACCTCCCTAAAACCTGTTGGTAGCCGTTTGGCATTAAGCAGGGAGAATTTTTTACCCTGGGGATTACCCATAAGAGTGAAATCAGTTGTGAAATAGATTCACCAGTTTGAATTTGATGCAGTCTGTCTGTTGACTTGCTGTTGTAAGGGCCTTCGGTTTCTCCAAGGCGCTTGTCACTGTGGGATCAGAGACACATTTTATCTGTAATTCTGCTCAGATGGGCCTCTTGGGTTTCAGAGCCTTTTCAGGCTGCCATTTACGTTGGCAGCATTGCCACGTCTTAAAGGTCTGAGTCTCCCTCTGACTGATTTTCTTAAGGTCTCCTCTCCTGGAGCTGGTTGCAGAGAAGTTTCTTGGTTGCAGAGAAGTTCTCTGAAAGTTCAGCCCCTGTGCAACCTTAAAGGGTCAAAACCAGAGGCTACATAAACCCCCTCAGAATTACATTTTTTCCGAACCCAACTTGTTATTTTTAAGCTGATGGCTTGGATTGGGTTTAGCTCTCACATGGGAACTCACTAGGGAGTTTTCGAGAGAGGGGAAACTGTCATCTCTGTCATCCTAACTCAATTAATTCCTACAGCTAGATCTGTGCTGAGCTCTGCTGTCTTCTTTGGAACTGGACACCAAGAATAAGTGAGCCACAGGCAGTAGAGGTTTGGGTCCAGCCATAGCATCAAGGTGTAGTTGACCCGGGTCATGCAAAACTAGGTCACGCGACAGCACATATTTAAGGAAGAACCCATCTAGCAGATGACTGCAGAGAAAATACAAACATAAATTCAGCCCCTCATTGAAAGCGGGGGAAGAAACATATGTAAAAAAAATAGAACTATGGAGGAAAGCAGGCTTGCTGTGAAGTCTGACAGTGTGCTTGTTTTCCCTTCCGTGACATCTTGGCTGAGAGATTTCATTTCAATTGTGCCTGACAAAGTAGCATTTTCTGCAGCATATTATGTGGAACTGTAGTGGCTTTTTGTTTGTTTTCTATCAGAAGAGATTTTTGAGATTATGAAAATTAAGAGCTCATTATTTTGTAATTACATTCAAAGAATTAAACATAAGACCTCACATTATTGGCCCTAAATAGATTCATTGTAGCATTTAATAACTGTTTAGTAGCTAGAGATGGTTGTGCTGCTCTGCGCAGGATGGATTTGAGATATCTGAAAACTAGGCATCTAGCAGACAGACACTTTCAGGTGATTCATGTTGTCCTAAAATAAGTAGGGTGAAGTTAGATGATTCATCCAGGGAAGAAATCTATGTGATTAGTTTAATCTAGACTTGTAGTTTTAAGACAACTCAGGCTTGGTAAAATGAGTCTCACTCTACATCTCTTGACTTTTCCGTGTAGGCTAAAAGTCAGAGCAGGGAGCTGGCAGTGACAGCTTGGCCGGTGATCACGCGTTGTGACTGACGCAGCAGTGTTTATTCCCACCTGCAAAATGGGTCCAATGTGACTTACATACCCAGCAGATGATGGATGAGTGACAGAATTCATGAACATTAAAAAAAAAAATCCTCGAGCAAAATAGATGAGATATGAAATCAAGCAGGATTACCATGACCGACAAGACTACCCATCTATCTAAAGGCAATAAAAATTATAATGATGGCATTTTTTCATCTCTTTCTCCATTGCGGGAGAAAAAGTCTGTAAGATTTTCCTATTTCTCATTCTGCTGCTATATTTAAGAATAATTAAAGCCATTCTGGCTAAGGGTGATATAATGCATATATTAGAAGTAAGCTTTCAGTTTAATTTTTCCAGCTGGTGGGCCTGTTAGCCCATTTATTTGACTAATCTTCACACGTTGACTGAAATAGGTAATTGCTCTGTTCCCCCTGAGACTTTGCTTCCATTTTTTCAGGCATGAAAGATATTAGGCTGTGTATATTTTAAATTCAAATACATAGTAGGATAGATTTATGTCCTTAAATACTATGCAGATCTAGCTATAATTCATTTCATATAGAACTGTAAAATGGATTAAAACAAGAGTGCTAGACAAGAAAATCCAGAGTCTTATCTGATGAGACAGGAGTCCTTTAATCCTCACTTCTGGAAGTGACAGCAGTATCTCCCTTCATTTCATGGTGATTTCGCATTTCTGTCTTAATGAGAATTCAGGGTTGATTCGTTTGTTTGTTCTTAATATGTTAAAGAAGCACGAACATTTAATATGGGATTGTGGTGTAGATACTCAAGGGGTCTAAACCAGTAAAGCACTGCTGAACGTGGTGGAGCTGTATCAGCACACGCACGTCCAGAAGTTGGCCTTACAGAGTCACGCGTATGGACTTTCCGAGTCCATTACCTTGAAATGAGCAGGCATAGAGTATGTTTAACAGTCAAAGGCTGTGGACTTGCTATATTCAGAGCTGGACCTGTGCCAGCGAAACATTGCTAGAGGAAAGAAGCAGTGAGAGTTTTAAGGTCCAATAGCTCATAAATCACCCAGGATAGAAACACATGCCGTATCCCACGGGAACGCTGAGATTATACTGTTGCGACAGTATCCAAACAATGTTCTAGCTCTATAATATCCGAGGGTACTAAACTTATATAAATAAAGGTCTTTATCTATGTACATATAGATAATATTTGTCATCTTAAGTCAAATTTCAACATGATTTTGCTGTCCTTTTTGTCAGGAACAATTAGACACAACAGCCTGTTCTTCTTAGAGTCCAAAGCCATAGCATTCGGATGGTATGAAGCAATCATTGCTTAGTCCATTGAACTTTTAGCTAGTGGGCTGCTAATATCATTTTGGATTTTTACAGCAGACTGGAGGTGGGAAGATAGGACTCAAGGTGTTATTCAGCATCAAGCTTGACTGAAAGGCACTGCTTTTTCAGATAAAACTCTCGCTTCCAGGATCAGTTAGGTTTCCTGAAATGAAATTAAATAAAGGGAGTGATGTTGCAGAAATTTCGGAATCAATATGCAGACCTTTTCCTAGATTTGGTTTTCACCAGCTGTTCATAGATTCCTAGTGTTGTAGTTTTCAGGCCCAAACAAAAGAGAATGAGAATTTCAGGTTAGAAGAAATCTTTATGCCCAGCTATTGCATAGTATTTGTGTGTATATATTCTCCTAAAGCAAGTTAATGTAATCTCAGTTTTCCACAAACTGCAAAACCCAGGAATTTCTTCTCGGTTTATTCTGGTGGGGCATAGTTTTCTGAGTAATAAGGTAGGGTTGCACTTACATTAAGTCCTTTGTTCAGAATATTTATCTTGAACTTTGGAAATAATTGAACTAAACCCAAGTCTTTGTGGTCCCTTTAAATATGTGGGTGTTGCTCAGAAACCTATTTCTTACAATTGCTGCTAAGGTATTTTGCTTTATTATTACCAAAAATACAATCCAGAAGGATGGTATGTCATCAACTATTACAGTTCTCTTTCAAACATTCTCTAAAATGTACTTGAAAATTGCTTTTGTATTTTGTAGCTTTTTGAGGCATTTGGTTACAGTTTTCTTACTTATTTGCAGCTGCAGAAACCCCATTTTGTCATCTTGTTGTTTGGGAGAACATTCCAATATGTCAGCATCTGTGAAAAGCATGAAACACTTGGCTGTGGCCTGGAACCCATTGATTTCATAGATGTCTTGTCCTCTGAATATTTTTCCCATAAACATTAAGTTGCATCAAGCTTTCTGTTTTTTTGGTTTTTGTGTTTTTTTTTTTTTTTTCCCTCCTTCTGCATCTACCTCCTCTCCCACCCCAACACTTGCAACTCAAGAAAGAAAAGCAAAAATTAATTAAACCCCCTTCTCCTACATACACTTTGTTTTGGTTATGGACTTTGATCGGAGTATTTTCTTAAAAGATTAAGGCCACTATTATCATTGATAATGAGTGGATAGAACTGATCTGAGAAATCATGAACTACATCTTTTCCAATGCACTTAATAGTATAGGTAGCCTTAATCCTGTACCCCTGCGAGGTAAGACTTTAGAACTTAATACCGAGAGAAATCATAATCCACAATTTAATATGGCTATTATCTGGCTTTATCTGTCTGTGAAGAAGATTAAATTCCAGATGGTAGAAGTTATAATCCAAGCCTGTTATAATTGATCACCAAAATGAACCAAAAAACCAAATGGAAAATAATCTTACCAGAATTATTTGTTCAGGAGCTTATCTATTGTAACCATCTTGAGAAAAGCAAAATACCAGAAGTATATTGGCAATACGTTGGACCATGATTCCCTCAGAAGTTTCCCCATGCAAATAAAGAGAGCTGCTGCCAGAACACACTGCAGTATGATCATAGAATCAAAGAATCATTTAATATCCCAATCTGGAAAGGACCCACAAGGATAATAGAGTCCAACTCCTGGCCCCACACAGCACCACCCAAACCCAAACCCTGTGTCTGAGAGAGGTGTCCAAATGCTCCTCGAACTTCAGCAGCTTGGGGCTGTGACCATTGCCCTGGGGAGCTTGTTCCATGCCCACCACCCCCTGGTGCAGAACCTTTTCCTAACCCCCAGCCTGACTCTCCCCTGATGCAGCTCCATGCCGTTCCCTCGGGTCCTGTCGCTGTCCCCAGAGAGCAGAGATCAGCGCCTGCCCCTCCGCTACCCTGTCAGGAAGCTGTAGGCCGTCATGAGAGCCTGCTTGACTCTGGGCTGAGCAAATCCAGGCACCTCAGCCTCTCCTCATACATCTTGCTCTCCAGACCCTTCCCCATCTTTGCAGATCTCCTTTGGACGCTCTCTAACAGCTTTATGTCCTTCTGGTGTTGTTGCACCCACACCTGCCCCCAGTGCTCGAGGTGAGGCTGCACCAGGCAGAGCAGAGCGGGACAATCCCTGCCCTCCCCGGCTGGCAGTGCTGGGCCTGGTGCACCCCAGGGCATGGTTGGCCCTTTGGGCTGCCAGGGCACACTGCTGGCTTGCACTGAACTTGCCGTCAGCCGGAACCCTGATATCTTTCCACAGGGCTGCTCTCCAGCCTCTCATCCCCCAGTCTGTCCATATAGCCAGGGTTGCCCTGTCCCAAATGCTGAATCCAACACTTGCTCTTGTTGAACTTCTTGTGGTTGGTGATTGCCCAGCCTTCTATTTGTCAAGATCTCTCTGTCCTTCATAGCAGAGAGACGCTTTTCCTAGCTCATCTCTTCAGACCAGCATTTCAGTCACCTTGTTTCTGTCTACAAGCCTCCTCATGTCCATGAGCCTTTGGAGAAGAGGAAGGAAAGGGAAACAGTGTTGAAGAAGTGCTCTGCAGTGAGGCTCATTTGGGCTCACTCTGTCTGCATGATCAGGCTCTGCAGGATTCACTACCAACAACACCAGAAGCACCATGAGCTCTGCAGTGGGGACTACCAACATCAACAGACCACGACACTGGCAGGCCTGGTGAGATGTATGGTTCCTCCATCTGTATCACCCAGAGGTGCAGCAGAGAGTATCCAGATGCCACCTAACTCCATAGGCAGTCTCAGTCTCTGTCCCAAAGGGATTTGGAAGATGTGCTTTCAACATTTGCTAAGATTTAAGGCTTAAGGAAAGCTACCATCTAATCAGTGGTTCATGAACTACTTCACAAGAAAATTAGGCTGTGACATGCTTCTGAAACTGCATTGGTCAATTGTGAAAAGCATGTAAAGGAAGCAGCATATATTTTAAAGGGCATGACCAACTGAATTCGTGGATTTTATTCGTTCTGTAGTAGTGTATGAAATAGGCATTGCAACAAGCTGTTTTGGAGCCATTCAGGAAGAGATTTCCTGTGCTACAGCTCAGCAGAGCCGTTAAAAACAACGCAGTATGAAAACTCACATATGTGTCAAATGTGTGATAACTCCTCCTGTTGACAGTGGTTTCCCTGTATAGAAAAAGAGCATCACGAATACGTATGTAGATAAGCAGTCCTATTTCCATTTTTATAGAGGAAGAAATCGAGTCGCATGGTGGCCGAGTGACTTATCTATGGTCAAGTTTGGTGGGAACTGGATGGAGCGTAAAAACAGGTTCCCTGATCCCAGCTTATCTCCTGTATGTCCCAGTTTCTCCAGTCATTCCAAAACCTTGACTCCCAGTCAGCTGCAGAGATTCACCAGTAAACAAGGTTACTTCATGTAGTCACATGCAGGATCCCCGAAGGATTTATTTTTCGAAGAGTATGATTTATAACAGTCCCTTTTCAGGGACTAGCAGTGCTTAGGTGAGGTTAAACCAGTGATTATTCTGAAGTCTTGTTTTCAGTGCAGTCTCTCTGGATGGTTGCTGATTTTGTTCCATTTAAAGCATTTTGTGGCATGAACTCACTTTGTTTCTGCCCACATCACTGCATTCCTGGGATGTTTTTCACAGGCCTTAGCAAGATCATCTGACAGCAACTAGTGAGGTCAATGAACTTTATACACAATTAAACACTTGAAGCTAGGAGAATTAATTGTTATTTTTTTCCCTGCAAAGTTAGGAAAGGATACACGGTGTGTTATAGTCTGTAACAGAGTCAATGTTATGTGTGGTAATCAAGCTAGTTTCACATAATTTAATGCTGAACAGAGTAAGAAAATGATTGCATCCTTTACATGGGCCTCACAGAGCAGTCACCACCCACACTGTTTATTCAGACTCGGAGCTCTGCCATTCACTGTGTAAGCCAGAGGAGGAAAAAAATCCCTTCGTGAACACTCTTGAAGCCATGTATTCTCAGTGCAAAGTGGAGACGGGGGGAGGAATACAAATGCAGTGCTTTTGGTTGCCACAGTTCATGGAGATGCAGTTTTCATCAAACATCCAGCAGCATGGTTAAGGAAGGAGTATTCAGAGCCAGGAGTACTGGATGGGATAAAAGCAAGATTTCTAGCAGTGTCTGGGTAGCTGTTCTCCTCCCAGTAACCCCCTCTGTTAGTACCTGAACAGAGAGGTGAAATCACCTCCTCTGCTCTGTGCAAAACCGGTACTGTCCACCAAAAGGGCTCATGGTGTTAAACTTGCCTCCTTCAAGAGTGAAATAAAACTCTTTTGCTCTGTTATACCTCAACTTTTGGTAGTAGGAGCATTTGAGAGCCAGTCCTTTGCTCCCTCATGTCTGCTTATCTGTTACAGAGAAAGCTCTAACCGGAAATGGTTGCGAGCTGGGGTGCAGGACATCTATGACAGTCTAGTGACATTGTGTATGCATCTAGTGGTAGTGGTTTTACTCCTTCTACAGCTAACCTGACCTCATCAGAGGGGTTGTCGTTATAATTGCGTCAGTATTCTCCTTTTCACACTTCTTCACGTATCTTCTGCCCCAGCCCTTTCTTCTTGAAAAAGGACTCCTCACTTCCCCAGCCACTTGCATTTTGGCACTTTTGCAGATTTAAGCTGCTTTTAAATTTATGTCTGGAAGTTCCTGAGATTTTAGAAATGCCGAGAGTATATCATCAGCTAGTCTAGAGACATAAACTAGACCCTCCCCTAATTTCATGCAGCAATTAAACTTTTCATCCTGGATGCCAGCTCATCAGAGTGGCAGGCACGAAGTGGTTACTCCATCATGTGAGGCTGCTGTCAGCAGCCAGGTCTGCTCCCAAGGCCTGCTCTATGCAGCACGCAATGTTGGGTCCACAAATGGGAGATCTTGTTCATCCTTTCCCCACCTCTTAATTGCTGGTGTCTTTCTGGCGTTTTCTTTTTTCCTTCTCATTTATTCTGAATAAATGGAATACGTGAGTTCCCCTGTGCAGTGACCTCTCAAAAATGCAAGTATTTTCCTTTTTTAATAATAATTGCTCAACATATAGCAATGTAGAATTTGAGTAGTACCTTCATGTTAAGTAATGCCTTCAAGACCCACTCAGTTTGTTTAAACCCTTGACTGGAAAAGTTTTATTCCAAACTCGGGTATCTTTCATCTGTTTTTTCCATTTAAAAACTAATCATGAGATGTGCAATAGGTAAATCCACGTGCTTTTGTTCTTCTCGCCAGACTGTTGCTTCATAAATTAGAGCTGAGCCACTGTAAACCCAGAGATTTGGAGTGTCCTCCAAACTGCCTTCTAAAAATACTTAGTGCATTTTTCCAGTCACCAGGTTTCTGACAGTATGGACTTGTTTCATGTTCATTGCAGTTAAACATTATGGGGGAAAAATGTCTTTGAGAAGCATAAACAGGGCTCTCGCTGACTTCAGTGAGAGCTGCATGTGCAAATCAGGGAACAAAACGTGTCCAAAATGTCTCATAGTAGGAGGTTATAGGGCACATGAGCTTACAGAGCACAATGACTGTTTCACTTATTATCTTCTGTGTTTTCAAAAGCACTTACATAAGTCAGTGCCTGGGGGGAAAGTTAGTTAATTAGACCAAACAGAAACCCCTTTAAGTGTAGCAAGGGTTATTCATGCAGCATTTATATTTCCAGCACAACGCTGCTTTCCCACTTTCCTTAGATGTGTGACAGAAATGTTCCTCTCCTCCCGCCAGTTAATACATTATTAGTACAGAAGTCATCAGTACCAGAATTATTATTTTTTATTTCCACATCGGGTATTTGAGTACTTTTAACTCACATTTGCCTCTCTCCTCAGCAGCCTGGAAATTGCAGCATGTAGCATTTTGGCTTGTTCAACCTTGGTCAAACAACCACATCTACCTTCAGCCCAGACCCATGTGTTTGACTTCACTTGATAACAGGTGCTCCATTGAATAAGCTGGGTTAAAAGAAGGAAAATCATTATTTGCCTTGTGAACTGAGTGAACTTGATACAGGAGTCCCTGTGAGACTAAATGTCTTTACAGATACAAAATAATCCCACTCTGTGTGGAAAACTAAGTCACCCGATGGCATGGTTTTTCTCCTAGACAGCACTGGAGTCTTTCAGTTTTCCCCCAGACATGTCAGTCTGGAGGGGCTGCAGAGACAAATCTTTGCTCAGCTGGAGCCAGAGAGGATAGTAATGAGCAACTGCTCAGTTCAGCAGTGCCCAGAGCCTATCTAGATCATGATACAATCTACCTGGATATCCTGAATTGCTCTGTGCCAAAGTGGTGCAGACAGTTGTCACTTTATTGCAGATATTGTCCAAAACTGCAAATACAGTCAGGGAAAATATCAGCAGTCCTTCTGAGGCTTTGACACAACCCATGGCCACCTTACCCTGTGAAGAACGTATTGGCTTTTACTGTTGAAGTACTTAGCTTTCAGTTCTTCTGGATTTCTGACCAAGTCCTGATACTCAGCTGATGGCGAAGGCCAGAAACTGTCCAACTGTCACCACCTGGAGCCTCTTCCTCCAGACAGGGATGCTTAAACTTTCCTTTGCCAGCTGGAGGACAAAGCCCTTGCAGCCTTGGACTGATAGTGGAGTTTGTTCAGTGAAACACAATGTGTCTTGCATCCGAAGAAGCCCCGCCAATAAAAGCTTCACTGAAATGTGCTGTTTGCTTCCAGCTACCTTTCCTCTGTGACAGCAGGGTTAAACCCAGACTGACTGGAAGGGTTTTAAGGCACCTATAAAGCTCTGCATTGCGCTTACAATACAATCTCTTACAATATGCTAGCAGGTCCTTAGTGGTACCTGAAGGCTTTGCTGAGGCAAACGTGTGTGCCCTTTTCCTTCTCCCCCAGGTTTCCTTGGGGAGGGGGCAGAAATACGAGTCTGGATGAGTGTGGGATGTGCCCCACAAGTCTCTTTCTCCCGAGGACTGTCTTGTGTCTCCAGAGCTTGGAGCTGGTTCACACTGGGAAGGTGTGGGGCTGTTAAGTCTCGTTTCTTCTGAAATGGAGAAAACAGCCCATGAAGGTAATGTTACAGGCAGTTTGCTGCTTTAGGCACAGGAAAACATCTCCACGAGTTGTTTTGCTGTCTCGTTCCATGAGCTTTGCCCTCCTCCCAGGACAGAAGCTGCTTTGTCAGATGCGTTTTGTAACCGCTCAGCTCGCAGCGACCTGGCTTTGGATGCCAACATGCTGTACAGCCTGTTCATGCCTCTCCACTGGAAAAACCAAGCGAGCCCGAGGTGGCCTGGCCAGCCCAGCAGCAGCATGGTGCGTGGCCCAGGCAAGCAAGGGCTTGAGGAGATCGCCAGTCCCACCGGTCTCTGCTGAGGGGCAAGTTGGGGGAGTCATTCTAAATGTGTGTTTCTGAAATGGGATGCTTGTTTTGGAGGATGATTTATTTCCCCCATATGTGTTTGGGGTCACAACACTTGCTTCCTCTGGCTGACTCCCGGTGTCTCTGTGGTCGCGCTGGGCTGTTGCCCTGCCAGGCAGGGACTCTTACTTTGCCACGACGCTGGCTCAGGAGGGCCACTTGGCACAACTGAAACCCAGAAGATCAGTAATAATACAGGGTGGAGATATTTCAGATGCCTCAAATTAAACGGACAGATGGAAAAAGGTCTTGTACCCCACGTGGCTGTAAGGTGGATGCTCAATAGGGTGGGTCAGGAGGTTGTACTGGGAGTCAAAATACTCGATGTGCATCTAAAAATCCTTGCTTTTGGGTGGCAGAAGCTGGGGGACAGGACTGGAGATGGGATTTAAGACCCTTAATTCTGTATGAATGTAGCTTTGTGGTTTAATGTGCACAGCAGTAGCTCTGTGGTTTATCATTTACTGAGAACTATGCTTTTCTAAGAAAATGCTCTCTTCCTGGTGCATATCTAAGCCAAGGCCTCTGCTGTCATTTTGTT
This sequence comes from Alectura lathami, assembly GCA_013399715.1. Classification (NCBI taxonomy): domain Eukaryota; kingdom Metazoa; phylum Chordata; class Aves; order Galliformes; family Megapodiidae; genus Alectura; species Alectura lathami. The sequence goes on from VXAV01001915.1 coordinate 80,536, forward strand.
AACTGTAAGGATTACTATTTAAAATAACTGCTCGGTAGTAAGAAGGCCAAACAATTGCCCAATTCACGCAGCAGGTGAGTCTATCAGAAAGCGTGTTGACTAAAGCTACCCTTAGCAAGTCATCAGTGTTGCATTTGAGCATTTGCCAAGAAAAACCTGAAAGTTCCTAAAACTGGCTACAGGGCTAAGGGATTTTGCCTTTTCTTCTGAGTCAGTAAATAAGGTCCTCAGACATTTTCCACTTGGAAACATAAATGTAGGCTAGTTATGTTTTTATGTGTGTGTGTTTTTTTTAAGGAGAAAAAAAAAATCCCATTATTTTGTAGATTGCTAACAGAACGCTTTTCATTTGCTGAGCTACCAGCATGTGGGTCAGTTATGCTCTTTCCTAATCAGGAATGCATTCTGAAATTGCTGTTCCTTGCAGCGAAAGGTCACTGGATTTTTAATTTCTATTGCCATTTGTGTTTTTCTAATAAATCACACCCTCTGATAAACTGAAACCACAGAAATGAAACTTCAAAACAAAACCTTTCCTTTGACCCACATATGGAACATACTTTTTTTCCAGAAGGATGATCATGTTGAATTTCCAAACAAGACACCTTTTCATTGAAGCAGTTGGTTACTGGTGGGGCAGGCTACATTAAGAAAATAAAGGGTGTACACTCTGTGTAGCTAGGTGAGCTTGGGTTGCCAGAATATTTTGGTTTGTTTGTAAGCACGAATATTTAGTTTCAGAATTAGTATTGGGGCTGAGCAGTTGACAACCCAAGCTATTATGGCTGCATTCACAATGCAGAAATACTTGAGAGCGAGTTCTAAGTAATACAGCTTGATATTTTTGGTGCTAATAAAAAGCATCTTCTGCTGCATCTGTTCAGTAAAGACCAAAACATTGCCGTAGTGCTGAGTTTTATGTAATGTGACTCTCAAGAAACGCCTCCACATAATGGATGATCAGTAGAGAACACTTTATTTTCTCTCTTTCCTCTTTCCCTTCCCTAAAAAGAAAAAAAAAAAATCTGGTTTCAAATAGTGGAGCTGAGCTGCTGTGAAACTGGAGCAAGGTGATACTGAACTGACTGATGATTTTTTTTTATTTTGATTTTTTTCACTGGAACCAAGTGCAGCTTGGGTACAAGAGGGGCCACAGCCCACTGGCCTGTGGCTGCTTGGCCTCACCTCTCCCTGCTGGTCTGTTGCTACTGGAGGAAGCATTCCCATTATTTGTTCTTTATTCCATAGTAGTGCCCAGTGGCCAGAGGAGACCCAAGAAGTCCTCTGTTAACAGGGCGCAGCATCCGTCCTTCACTAGTATTGCCTCTGAGCTTGGACAGGCAACCTCAGTTCTGGCATCTCCTGTCTTTGGTGTACTGGCCTTTGCAAATTTAATGGTCCTTTTATTGGAGAAAGTATTTTTGGATATCCTGTTGCTATAACTGGCAGATACTGTTTTCCCCTTAAGGAAAAGACATGCACTTTGTTTTGCAGTTTCAGATGGGACACACAAAGGGTGCCTTGTGCTAGTCCTCCCAGCACGCCCATCATCTTGTGTTGGCATGAAGGACCTGGCCCTCTGAAGTCCTGAGTGTTCCCGCTTCCCTGTGCAAGAGCTCGGGCAGCCCATCAGCCAGCACATGGTGCCAGTTATGGCAGTATGGGGCCTGTGGCCTGTGTGCTTATGGGGCTGGGGAGGGGTCTGGCTCCCCTCTGGGCTGGGCACCTGTGATGGGGGGCTCCCAGCAGCTGTGTGTGGCCCGCTTGGGTGGCAGGGGCTGAATGCCTTTGCAACAGTGGCCTGTGGCTTGCCTGCTGCTCAGACACCAGCCAGCCATTTCACCTTCCCCTGCCTGCTTTCCCATCTGTGAAATGAGGACAGTGAGGCTGTCAGAAGTGAGCCCACATATGCATCATTTCGGTTCAAAGGGGGCCTCTTCTATCTGATGGGCAGCAAGATGCTAACCCTGATTCCTTCGCGCAGAGGAAGAGCATAGTCCATGCTCTGTGGGTTTATGTCTTCGCTGGGAGGATTAGCTTTAAGCTGCTGCCGCCTTCTTCACGTATCCTTCAAGGCTTTGGGAAGAAGACCTTTCCCCAGGGGACGCGCAGCAGGGCTCGCTAGCATTTCACGTTGTGTGTAAACCAGGTGTTGTGAGAGAAGAGCAAAGGATATGCTTCCTCTGACAAGATGCACGGTGTTTTTGTATACGGTGTGCTCGTTCTGAGGAACGGCGTGCTTTTTAGTTTTCCGTGGAAATGGCCCACTTACCCTGAAGCACTTCCTCCCTCCCACCTGCGCTCACATGTGCCCAGGATTAGGGCATGCGACCAATGGAGAGGATGCGCAGGCTTGCCCTGGGACCTCTCCTCTCTGCGGGTCCGACATCCCTGCTCTGTATCTCACTGGATAGGCCTGACGGGGCACCAGTCTCCCATGGGATGCAGGAGGGAACCTGGGGGGCCGCACTCCTCCCTGCCTCAGGGATCTGCAGTTCCCAGCCCTGGGATGGAGGAGGCTTCCCCGCGTCACCCCTCCGGTCTGCCTCGGCCCTGTAGCGTGAGCACGTGGTGCAGGAGGTAACCGTAGATGGCTCTGATTCACTCAGCTTCCTGCCTCTCTCTAAGAAAAGGCTGTAAATAGCCAAAAGCCGGGGATTCCAGTGAAAAGAAGGGGCGGGTGCCTGCCGGTGGAGCCGCGACGCCCGGACTCGCAGAAGGCCGGTAGTGGTGAGAGCCGGGCTTCTGAGAAGCGGGGGCGGGCGCCACGTCCCTGTCACATCCGAGAGGCTTCCTGGGGCGGGCGGAGGGGAGCGCGAGGGGAGAAACCTCCACTGCCACCGACACCGCCTCACCCCTGTCCCCTGCCATCCTTCTCGTGCGGAGGCAGCCGCTTGGCGCTGGCCTGCTCCCTGTTCTCCTCAGGATGACAAGTCATGAGGCCCACTGGCTGGCTGAGGACCTGTCAGTGGTGCTGCCTCCAGCTGGCCACCTCTTGCTGCTTGCTTGCCCTGGAGGAGGCAGCCCCAGCAAAGGTATCATGGAGCGGCCAAAGGGTTGTAGCAGGAGCAAGGGCACGCAGATAACTGGGACAGCGTTGATGAGGGTGTCATGCGTGATGCGTCTGGAGCTGGAGCGTGAAACTGCTCGCGTGGGACAGGCTCGCTGGGGGCCCGCACCGCGCTGCTGGCTTTGAGGCAGCTCAAGTGGAGCTCAGAGAAGTCGGTGCTTCCGTGCTTTCTCTGCCATCGGCCTAAAAGTTCCCTTTGCCAATAGTGAGGTTACAGGCAGCAGGTGGGAAATGTAATGCTTTTTACAAGGAGCAGTAACCTAATACAAGATTTGTTCAAGGCTTAGAAAAAAAAAAAAACAGGTGCTGTTGAGGATTAGCTAGCTCTGTCTTCTAAGTGAGGGCTGTTGGGATGCTTGCAGGTTACAGATGAAGCCCTACGCCCATAAAGAAATTCTCAATGCAACAGATACTAGCAAAAACTAAAATTTCGCATGCAGGCTGGTTTAATATTTAAGCGTATATTTGCTAGTAGAAGACAAAGTTGGTCTACAGTGTATCACTCTGGAAGAGGCTAGAACCACTGTTACTGACTTCAATGGAAAAGTGATCTGTCTTCCTCCCCCATGTTCTCTACACTTCCCTTCTAATGCACCCTTGTTTCTTTCAGGCTGCTTAAAATGGTTTCTGCTCTTTTCCTGTTAAGAAATTCAAGCTCCACCTGTGTTTAATTAGATACTGGATAACCTGGGTTGTTATATTACAAACATCTAGGGCAGCAGTCTAGAAAAACCAATCAGTCCTAGGTCAAAGTGCAATGGCTCCAATTTAGAGCCAAGTGAAGCAATAGCATGTGGGGAGCATGAAACCTAACAAATCCAGAACATTTATTTAAAAAAAAAAAAATCACCAAAAACCTAAGTGAACTCTGCTGTGCAGATCTACTTAACACATTTGTCATTCCACAAGGAAACAAGCACATAAGATGATCTTTCTCAAAGACACATTAAAATTGTTGATTTTTGCAGGAGATTTCCACACCCCTTCTTGCTTCACAGCTTTGGGAATCAGGGCTTGTGTTTGTTCTACAGGAAATTTTGGATACACAAGTTAATTCCTATTTGCAAAAGCAAAGTATAAAGGAATTATTTTCCTTTAAATGTTCATGCTGGCTTTCAAAGAAAGGAAGGAAAGCACAGCGTGCACACCTCTGAAGGAACCGCTCCAGTGGTAATGCGGCATTTCTATAGCCTAAGGTCGGATGCAGGGCGTTCAGAGATCTGAAGTTTGCTGCCTACGTTGGCGAACGCTCATGTTAGAGGAGGGCAGGATTTGTAAGGAGAGGTAGCACCTTTCTAATGTTACCGCTGTACTGTAAGTGCTGGGATTCTTCCTGGCTGAGGGCATCTGCTCCTCCCCTGTCTCACTAAACTCTCTGTGAGCTGTGGAAACCCTACAGCAGGAAGGGCTTGCTGCATCTCCACCCTGGGATAACCCAAGATGGACCCTTTGCTGGAAGCAAAGTGAAACAGTGGGCTGCTGTCCCTTCAGGCCGAGAGAGGAACAATCCCATGCCTTTCCATAGCCCTACTGTGCAGGTGAGCCCAGGCCCCCTCGATTAGATCAGACTGTGCAGGCCTCTGGGTTTGTTTCTTCGGAGGAAAGTAATTGCTTCGAAATGCAGGCATCTCAGCATCCCCAGGATGGAGGCATCACTGCAATCACAACTTCACACACTGTGGCCTTGGGGTGAGGGCATGGTTTGTTTCCCCTGTTTTCTCTGGGCTAGCTCAAGCGCCTCTTTGCTCAGCTAGCTGATTTCCACCAGGTCCTTTCTTACATGTTTAGGACTCCCTCTGCCCTGAGAAGTGGAGCTGTGGCCCCATGCATGGCCTTGGCCGGGCTTTACCCCAGTGGAGAAGTGCTCGTGGGGCTTGTGGCTATCATTGCGAAAACTTTGAGAATGTAGATGCTAAAGCATAGGAATCTTTGTTCCTCCCCAAACCAAACCTTCAGGCCAGCCCAGAAACCATACCCCTGTCATCTGCCAGGCTCTCCCTCCTTGCAGAAATGCCACAGCCAAACTCTCTTGCCCTTGATTTTTTCCCTGCAGGTGTAGAGGGGCTCAGCTTTGCTGATGGACGCTCTGATGCTGATAAATGTCCTCATCTGCTTTCCAAGACCTCGTCTGCCCCAAATATGCTTCTCCTTAGGAACATGTGGCCTCATTTCCTTGCAGAGGCTTTGTGAGGCAACAGAGCTTGTTAGAGCAATCACATGCACTCTGTGAATACTGTACTTTGTGTTTGCAACACAGCCAAATAAGACTTGTGTTTATTATGTGATACCTGCAGATGTATCTAAATACCTTCCAGCCTTCATTTCTAAAGGGCTTTGTGGAGGCTGGCATAGTTCCTCTGCCACTGGACTGACCACAGTCAAACTTTGCATGACTTCTGTCATGAGGAGAAGAGGAAGTCTTGCACTGCCACCTGCAAATGCCCAGGAGAGAGCTAGCTGGACAGCAACTAAACGTGTTTCGGATCTGTGGGGAAGATAAACTTCTTCTTACGTTTGTGTAGGCTGGGGACATAGCAGCCATTAGCACATCTCTACTTGCCTGTGTATGATGCATGTGTGGGGCAGCTGTACAGGCTTCAGGCTAGCTATGGGTTCAGAAACACCAGAGCAGGTTGGGACAGAGACACACTAGCTGAGCAGGAGCTTCACCATTTGTATCCTGGAGCAAGGCGCCATCACCAGTGTGGTGCTGTGCTGCTCTAGGCAATCTCATATGTTTCTCCCAAACATTTTGTATGCCACAATATCAGAAGGACATAAAGCTATTAGAGAGCGCCCAAAGGAGATCTGCAAAGGTGGGGAAGGGTCTGGAGGGCAAGACATATGAGGACCGGCTGAGGCCCCTCGGTTTGCTCAGCCCGGAGCAGAGGAGGCTGAGGGGAGGCCTCATGGCCTCCCCCCCTCCCAGGGGAGCGGAGGGGCAGGTGCTGATCTCTGCTCTCTGGGGACAGCGACAGGACCTGAGGGAACGGCATGGAGCTGTGTCAGGGGAGGGTCAGGCTGGGGGTTAGGAAAAGGTTCTGCACCAGGGGGTGGTGGGCATGGCACAGGCTCCCCAGGGCAATGGTCACAGCCCCAAGCTGCTGGAGTTCGAGGAGCATTTGGACACCTCTCTCAGATGTAGGGTTTGGGTTTGGGGTGGTGCTGTGTGGGGCCAGGGATTGGACTCTATTATCCTTGTGGGTCCTTTCCAACTCAAGAGATTCTGTGATTCTGTGATCCCCTTTGCTGGGCAGGCTTTAGGCCTTTCACAGCAGGCCCTGTGCTGATTTTAAAATCTTTTTTCTAAATGATTTTTTTTTTTTTTTTCTTTTTCCTCACTATCTTTTGCACTTGTATGTGTATCGCTGCTTCTGAATCTCTATTTTTTTACGTAGAAATGACCTTCTATCTAGTCTTATAGCTTCAGGTTTTTTTGTTTGTTTGTTTTGAACTCCCCTGTGGAATCGTGGATATCTTTTTATAAAAACATGTTTTTGTTATTTATTTCTATTGCTAATGCATGTTGCCAGTCAGTTATGCTAATACTTCAAGCTTTGAGATACCGACCCATTTAAGTTTCTGTCATCCATTTCCTCGGCTGATGCTTCATTCTACTTGATCCTAATATGGCCATCTTTTAGCACAGCCACCTGCTAATTCTTAAATCTGTAAACTCTTTTTTTTGCACATCTGAATGAGGTCAGCACTCATCTCAAGCATGCTGTGTGCATGACCGTCTAAGGTATTTTTGAATGACCACATGAGATATCCAGTAAATATCTCCGAGGCTGAAGTCACCAGTGATGGTAATTCCTCTTTCTACGCATTACAGACAGATGGTTAAGGAGATGTTCCATTCACTGGTAAAATTTGTTCCGTAACAGATGCCTGCCAGCTGCCATTCCCTGCCCCGCTGCGTGATTTTATAGAGCTAACAAGATTAAGAAACTGTTGAAATCGATTTTTGCTTCTAAATACAGCAGATCTGATTCTGAAAGCGCTCAGAGGGCTCCATCTCAGGTGGTGCAAACTGGCACATCTCCAGCAAAAGCCAGTGGAGCCGAACCACTTCACCTCAGCCACGGCCTTGCTACGAAGAGCAGCTCTCATACATGAAAGCGTCGTCGCAGAGAAATCAACAACAGAAGTTTCCAGAGTAGAACAGCAGTGCAGAAGTGGGAAGAGGGGAGTGCTCGGGACCGTTTAAAAACTACCCTTCGCTATTACCAGCCATTCAAAACTGCTGATGCTTCTTGAAACACATTGTGCATTGGAAACTCCAGTACATAGCTAGCTTACTGCTTAGCCCCAGTGCCTTGGCAGAAGGTTGTTTTGCAGCCCTTGAACTTGCTCACGGCTGAATCAACACTTCCCACCTGTAGCCACCGAGTGAACACTGCAAAACCTCCCAGGCTGAAATCCTTCTGCTGATAAAAATCTAGAGTGAACTCAGCATGAAACTGTGGAAAAATGCAGACATGTATTTTGAGAATCCATGGTCGAGGTTTGAACAATCAGATGAGTATTAAGAGAGAAAAAAATGCAGTAGTTTAAAAATAACAGATCTACTGCATGGCAGCCATAAAAGGAAATTTGAAGGAAAGGAACAGAAAATCATGCCAGACTAATGCATTAGGAGCAGCAGTTGATATGTCATGTACCAATGACAACATCTATATCATCTCCTTTCGCTCCCAAATGCATGTAGGAAGCTTACAGAAGCATCCGTAGCATTCTGTTGAAATTCTGTTAGCACAGTGTTCACCACATCTTTGTGTTGCTGTAAATTTTTGTTGAATGCTACTGCTGTTGCTTAGTTCTCTGACCAAGATTTAAACTCAGGTCAAAGGTTTACCAGTGCTTAACTGAACAAGCCAATATAAGGTGTCACAGACTCCTCGAACACATCTGCAACCTGACAGATTTGAATAGTGAAAAACATGACACGCAGTGTGACCTTTCCTTCCCCACTGCTCTTACAGCTCCTTTCTTGTAAGCAGATGTTTGAACCTCTACCATCTTCCTAGTCTTGGCACCTACTGCTCCTGTTTCTCTGCATCCATCCCACTAGGTCTACCAGGATTCCATCAGCATCATTACTTCCCTCTTCTCTACTTTGTAAAGGGACGAGGTGGCAGTGCTGGGTGTCGGCAGCATCCCCTGCTAGCTGGATGCAGTCACAGTTTCCTGAACACCCCCTTCCCTGGAGAGCTCCGCTCTGAGGTCTGTGGTGGTTTGAGCTAATCACCAAAGAGTTTGGGTCTGCCGCAGATGTCCCCTGCCATCACCACCCCACAGCCCCAGCCAATCTTAAATCACTGCTTGCCTGCTCTTTATATCAAAAGTCCTTTGTGAGGAGCACAGTTACTCTTCTGTAACTGATCTACACCCATCAGGTCATCAGCTGCTTACGCATTTTCTTTCTTGTTTTTTTTTTTCATTTTTTTCTTGAAGAAAAAAAAAAAAAAAGCCAGAAAGAAAAAGGATATGAAGTCATGACAGAAATAAGGACCCTAACATATCTAATCTAATGATATAGAGGAGTCTTGTTAGGCTACGTGTGATTTTCAGTGTCAGCTCCTCACCTGGGAGTTCAAGTGAGGTTATGTTCTGCAGAAAAGGTACCGCTACAAATTACAGCAGCTATATTCAACAGAAAGACAAGAAAGAAAGAAAGACAAGAAAGAAAGACAAGAAAGAAAGACAGAAAGAAAGACAGAAAGAAAGACAGAAAGACAGAAAGACAGAAAGAAAGAAAGAAAGAAAGAAAGAAAGAAAGAAAGAAAGAATGCTTTCCTCTCTTAAGAACACAGGATGATCTTTGAATTTCATAGCCTTTCCTGAAGGTAACTTCGAAAGCCACCTCCCTCACCCCAGTTGCAAGGTCCCTGTGCACACGGCTGCGACAGTCCCTGGGGAGCCTTGTCCCAGCCAAGACATGAAGAGCCCCATCTAATGGGGTCACCAGCTGCTAATGAAGTTGCATGTTCATCAGCTACATCTAGAGCCCTCCAGGGAAACTTCCCCGCCATCCCTGCTTCAGGAGGCACGCTTTGTCTGTGGCATGGCAGCTCATAGGACCTGTGAGAGCTGATGGAGGCAATCTGATCGGGGGACTTTCTTTTTCCCTCCTTCCCCAGTCAGGTTCTTCCTTCATTCTCAAACTGAATTGAGCAGAATTTTAATTTTGGTGCCTATGTCAATTTGTCAGCTGAAGCCAAATGAGAGGGGAGTTATTCTGCTTTCTTCCTCCTGTGGAGGATCAAACAACAAATCTGTATAAGGAATTCCTTATGGAGAAGCCTAAAAGGAAGATTATGAATTTTCAAAGCAGTGGCCTTGTAAACCAAGCATCTCTGCTGAATTTCTGGAGCAGGAGCTCGTTAGGAATAATCATCTAAAACCCGACTGAAATCTCTGCAGCTTTTCTGACTTAGGCCAGATGAAGATCTGATCCATCCACCTGGTTTTAAGGCCAGACACACACTGTTGTGGTGTAGACATAATTTCCTCTGCATGCTTTGCACTGTGACAAGCAAATGTTTATTGGGCTTTGTATGGCTCAGCACGAACTTATAACACTTTTCTCTATGGCATTTATTTTTCTATAAATGATGTATATTTTGGTGTTTTTGCTGGTACTTTGTTCGAAGCTCTAGATCACTCATTGCTGAAGCACAAGTGTGACATCTTGGGAAAAATAACTTCCACTCGCTCAGTACTAATCTATTGTGTTGACTTTATTTCTGTCAAAGCACACTGAGAGCAAACAGTTTCCTACTGCTCCGTGCTTTTCAGCTAAACACCTTTTCCAAAAGGCTGGTGAAATGCTTGTGTCATGGAAAAAAGCAGAATCCAGCTGCACAGAAAATAAACCAAAAGGTGCAGCGAATCAGGCGTAATTGAGCACTTAACAGGTTCAGACTAGCTTGAGCTTACTTGAACTGAACCACTGAACCCGTCCAAGCTGAACAAATGCAGAGCATTTGGGATATGCCGGTAAAACACAGTTTAGCACAGTGTTCCCTGTCTGCAAGCAGTAACACGGCTACTTGGGCAGCCCCACCGAAAGCCTGGGCAGAGGAGAGGAGCTGCTGAGGCAAGCGTGCTTGGGCTCTCGGTTTCCCTGAACAGGATTTGCCCCTTCGCCTCTGCAGATGCAGCTAAGGGTGCTGCTGGGCTCTCTCCCTTTTTTTCTCAAGTATTGTCCTGGGACATGAGTGTCTGGGGATGCTCTTGGGGTTTCAGGCGAGGCAAAGGGATAGCAGATGACTTGGTCCTCTCTGCAGGAGCTTCGCTCTTGCTTGCCTCTGATATCTCACAAGCATGATGCTACTTTTTCCTTTCTGAAGAGCCAGTGTTTCAAGGAGAGTGTGGGGATTGCCCCAGAAATCTCCGTCCCGCTGGAAACAGTGATTCTAAAGCTGTGTGTTGGGCTTTGCTAACCAGATGGTGTTGCTACCACCGCACTGCAGCTGTTGCTGACTCTACGGGATGTTGTGCAGGAAAATGGATTTTCTTTTTGACCTGGGAGAAAGAATCCTGCCCACAGTGTCACACTCTGACAGCTGACGTGTGCCTGTCCTAGGAGATCAAAAGCATTTGTATCATTATTATGTCTAGAGTTAATTTAGGATTCTGTAAAGCAAATGTTAGATGGGAAAAAGCACTTGACTGCCCTGTAAGCTCATGGTTATTATTACAGTATCCCTGGCTCTGGCAGACAAAGCAGGGACATTGTAGCTCAGCATTTTCTGGATTGTCGGGACCTGTGTGTTGACTTAGGCTTCACTGAAATGTAAGTGGCTTTTACAGTTGTGCTTGGCCATCCTTTCTGATGTGAGTCCAAATGTTAGGGTTGCAAAGCACTGCGAACATCGCACACTGCAACCTGCAGGAGTTATCCCCGTGTGCACTGGGCTGGTCTTCGCAGAGAGCAGGCTGAGGGCTGCCGCAGCTCCCTCCGAGGCATCTTCCCATGGGCAGTGAGCCCTCAGCTGCCTTGTTTCTTCAGGAAGCCATTTTGTTTTGCTGGCGGTGGCTGTGTTGGGCACCACTGCACACTGAATTGGCCTGAGTGGGAGGTGCAGGATCACCCTCTTCCACTGCATGATTTTAAATATTTTAAAGAAAATGTGAAAGCTTCAACAAGAGAGAGGCCCACTAGTGAAGGGATACTCTCCTAATGAGTAGTCTTGTTAGTCAGAGAGCAAGGTGGGGAATGAACCCTGGCTCTTTCCAGAAAGGGAGATGTAGCTTGAGAATACTAAATGTCCGCTTTTTGTAAGGCCTCATTCTAGCAGTGCTCTGTGTCTTTTAGTGGGTCGGCACGCCTGCTTTGGGTAAGGGTTCAGTGTTGCCTGTGGGAGGCAAGTGGAAGGCCCTCTTACAGAATGGATGGGAGGCATGCTTCAAGCCAAAACGCCATGCAAACTCTGGTGGACTCGGTGGATGAAAACCGAATCAAAACCACAGCTGAATATTTGGTCCAGGAGTACTGAGGAGAAATTGTTTTTAAAAAACTGAGTAGACAGAGGCTCCTGCCAGCGTGCCTGGCACATCAGCCTTTGAATGAGGGCTGGCTGGTGTTTTGCTGGTGGGTAGTAGTGTGGCATGCACTTCCAGCAGATACATTTGGATGAACGCGGATGCTACAGGATGTTGGCGGGTTTATGCTTTCCCCATTAGCAATTTGATAACATTTTCTGTAAAATTTGATTAGCAACGGCCTTTTTATAATCTGTAATCGCTAAATTTCCGATGCTAAACATGTCATCTTACAAACGCATAGTGAAAAACGGATAATAGAGTGTTACATCAGACACAGGTAAGTTAATGGGCTGAATTTCATGTATATGTATAAGAAGAAAATCCCCTGAAAACTAAACAGGTCTCAAAACACTCTTCTGTAGATTTTGCACTGCATTCTGAATTTGACACACCAGAAAAATTTTCTGCCAAAGATAGAGGGGATTTTATATAGACCGACTCGCTCTTTTTGTCCTCTGTGTGTACATATTTATGTACACATAGTGGAGAGAAGACAAAGATGAAACATGCCTGTTTTAGCTTCATAATAAAGTCAAGCACGAGTGTAGCCAGAGGAGACCTTGGCCATGTATTCTGCATATGCAGGTAGAGTCTCATTTCCAGTTTGTTCTGTAAACAGACCCTTTTCTTCCATTATTTAGAACTGCTCAGCTGCTTCCCTGAAAGAAAACAGCAGAGGCAACTGAATACAGCCTTCTTCATAGAAGTGGCTCTTCTCTCAAAAGCTGCTTCATATTTGATGCTGCTGTGTTTTTTTTCTTCTTGGCCCCATAAGGAAATTCCAGTTAATGAGCACTGGAATCAGTGTGTGGGCAAAAAAAAAGTACGGTGTATAGCGTACTGTTATAAAATTACATATAAATATTTACATACCCTTTAATGTCACATTATGTTCAGTTAAGCTGTTGGGGGTTTTTGCTGCTTTGCTCTAATCTTCATTTGGCCGTTTCAACCATGACGAACACGTTTTGAATTATTTTTAAACTTCCAGCATCTCCCCTGTAAGAGCAGTGTACGTGATGGGGCAGGTGGCTGAGCTCAGCGCAAAGGATTCATTTGCTGGGGAGGCCTAGGACTTTCCAGCTGTATCTCTGTGTTTGAGTTTCCGAATAATGCCAGCGAGTTATCCGGACTGTACGCCAGCTCCATGGTTACACTGGTGTCAATTAACAGCAGTGCAGAGGAGAAGGACTCAGCCTGAAGCAGCTAACACAGGGATTTTTATTTTCTTCTCCTGTAATCTTTACTCCACTGAGCAGTGACAAAGACGCGGGTTGCCACGTATCCTTGTCACACCTTATCTAAATATATCGACCAGTTCCTCCAACACCTTATCTGTTTGCTCAGCAGGGACTCTTTCATTCACACCGGGGCTGCAGGGGAGCTGAATGGGCACTGCAGGATGAAGCAGACCCAGGGGCTGTTTAAAGCAGGGCTTTATAAGCCCAGCAGAAGCACATTTCCAAAATTAAAGAACCCGAGCAACGGAGAGATTATGCTCATGTAGTACTGTTTTTCATGCAGAACACATCTGGATCTGCTAGTCTTTATGCTTGGCTAACTTTATTGGAGTGGCCCTGAGCTACATCAGGGTCCCTTGGGACAGGTACACCCAGCCATGCAGGATCAGGCATCTCTGTGTGGCACTGGCACTGCGCCGGGGCAAGGCAGGAGAAGGGTCTCTTGCCTCACCGGTGGCCTTTGTGCAGTCCCAAACACCATCCTTGCACCCAACACATCCAGCCAGTGCCTTGGCCTCAGATGAGCTTTGCTCCCAACTGCAGCAGTGCTGCCTTAGGCAGGGGCATGGTGAGGATCCCACCAGAGCCAGGGTAGCCTCTGTTGAGGATGCATGGTTGGTGTGCATGACTTGACAATATTTACTTCTAGGTGCTGCCCTGAACTAAATGCTGATCAGTGAACACAACACTTACGGCATGTGGGAGCAGCCTCACTTGGGCCAATGAGTGTAACGTCTTTAGCAGACTTTGCATCATGAAGTGGTTAACAAATTCTTTTGCACAGAAGGGCTGGATTCAATAAAGCATTTCTGGGGCAAGTTACCATTGCCTGCCATACTGCAGTACGTCAGGCAGACCCTTTTTTTCTCTTTCGTTTCTTTCTTCTTCCCCTTTTAATTTTAAATTGAGTGCAGCTGACTGCCTGTAATACTGTTAACAATGGCACTTCTCTCCCTGCAACAATGCAACATTTAAAACAGATAAAGCCCATGTGAGGCTAATAAAAGTTTGCCCCGTCCTCATTCCTGTAGGGCAAGTTTCCCCACTGTTAACATTTAAAGTAGCAGGCGCCTATGAATCTGAACGTAATTGACTTTTACATGCTATTACTCCGACCCGGCATCACCAGAGGGATGTGCTGGTCCCGCATGCACTTCGCGTGGCTCAGCAGTAGTGGGGCAATGCGGATCTGCAGTCACTGGCTGGGGATGGGGGCACAAGGGGACCCAGCCAGCCGGACAGGACAGCCTTGGAGTAGCCCCTGTCCATCAAAGACAGGAAAATGGGAAGGCTCCATGGCTGGCATTCAGCATCTCACCACAGTAGGGCTCCTGTGCGCTCCTGATGGCAAGCAGAGAGAGAGAGCAAGCCAGCAGGTTCCCTTTCCACATTTTCTTTCTGTATTGCTCGGGCAGCTTGGGTTAGGGGTGTACAAGAAATTCTCTGGGCACTGGTCTTTCTGTCCGTATCGAGGAGAAAGCATACGGCAATGGAGAGCATTCACGTAATCCTTGCAAATAACATCATGGTTTCTGGGGTGCTAGAAAAGCCTTATGCTTTAAAGCAGCACATGCGCTTGGAGGTGATTTCTCTCCTGAGCAGTTTCTTCAAGATATGTGTGCTTTTCTACAATACAGGCTAAATTCTTCTTCAAACCAATCAGTTTAAGACAGTGTGCATAGGGCGTGAACTAACTGCGCAGGGCTCAATGCCGAATGCTCCCTTTGGCTTCAGCGGCCTTTGCGTTGGGCTCTGTGTTGCTTTGCGTATACGCGTGTCCGTGCAAGGCCTTTTATTTTTCTTTTCATTCAGAATGGTTTCAGAGCCAGTCTCAGTGTGATGACATGGAGGAGCACCTCTCCCCCTACCTCCCTGGGGCTGGATGGCTCAGGGCCGGTGCCCTAGCAGCCCTGCCCGCCACACGCTCCCTGCTTCTCCTGCCCAAAACTCCCCTCAGTAACTGGACTGCGGCCAGGACTGTTTTTATTTACAAATCTACAAATAGGATTGCTGGCCACCAGTGTTTACCAACTATACGTTCTGGCTGAAGCACAAATGACTCATCTTCACGTTGCTCATAGAAAATAAAAAAAGGCTTAAACACCCACAAAATTTGCTTACTCTTCAGGTGTAGCCCCCGGAAGGGTGAGGACAGCTTCCGCCATATTCTGGTTGGAAATATCGCTCACATGATGACTGGAAAGTCGAGCAGTCCCTAGTCATGGCGACACGCAAAATTCAGGAAAAGGGCTTGCGGTGAAATCCCAAGGAAAGTTTGAGAAAAATGCTGGAATGCACAAAGTGTTCCTTGAATTCGGTGAGGCCTTTTCTTGAAATGCAGCCAACGATGCTATGTGATGTCTATAGAATTAAGCAGAAGGTCTTTATCCACACGAATGCTAAGTTAGATTAACAGCTCGTCGTGCACTGACGGCTATCTGCAGGCTGCCATAGATGTCCATTTTCCTTAGAGTAACATGCGCAGAAGTTTCCCAGAGGTGAATCCCAAAATATCCACATTGCTTTAGGATGCCACTGCTTCTCTTTCCATTTATGCAAAATGACTCACACCCTCTAAATGAAAGAAATTTATCAAAAGAACGCAGAGTGATTTATTGGTGCGGGATGGGACAAGATGTTGTTTAAGGGCAACAAACAGTAACTGCATTTAGGCGTAAGTATTGCCAAGGGAGCCCGAGGCGGTGCTTGCTTGCTAAATTGGGTAAAATGCAGGGATTTCACCAAATGCAAATGACAATGAACAATATGTATGACTCAATATATCCGCTATGCTTTCAATGTGCAGTCGGAGGGTGGTATAGCTGACCTTTTAAAGTGATGCTTTTCAAACCACATTGTTATGATTAGCAAAGTGTTCATTTTAGACTACAATATTTGGACCCACCCCCGCTAATATTCTCGTGTAGCGTTTGAAGGCCGTTTCCCCCTCGTTTATAATAAAGCACTTCCAGCCAGCCCCAGGAGTGCCGTACTTCTATTTCTATCTCTAACCAGGGAATGAAATTTGCCATCAGTTCTCTGAAGCTTGGTGCACACCTCTGGAATACTTCAGTCACGTAGGGGCTTAACTGAAATAAGCATGATAGTGATTTTGTGAGTCCTTCCTGTGTACCAGAAATAGTCTCCAAGAACAATGCAAGGCAAGAAATATTCTTTGTTCTTTAGTCTCAGCCTCCTCCTATCTAAAAGCCATCGACAGCATCGGTGGCTGTTCGGAGTAGATCCCAATACTGCATCAGGGAACAATTCCAGTTTTGCAGCCCTCTAAGGGAAAGAAAAATCAGTCATCAAATTTGTAAATCCAAGTATACAAAAGGCACAAAAATAAGAAAGAAGGTATAGTGCTGATGGGCCTGTGCAGTCCTTCTTACCCAGGTGTTGCGGGTTAATTAAAGATTGTCCCACGACAGTGCCTAGCAGCAGCTTCCTGCGTTGTCCCCAGCGTGGTCAGGCCTGGTCAGGTTCGACGAGAGGCGGCTTTGCTGGACACACTTCCTCCATCAGCAAAGCCAAACTTAACAGGAAAAAAGATCAAAGGGAAGGTGTATGGAGCGATCTGGATGCATGGCAGTTCTCCTTACAAATAAATAGCCTGGGCCAGGCTGCTGCGTGGGGCCAGCACCCAGCCCGGTGCTGGGGGCAGGTGAGGTGTTGCTGCTACCACCCCATCCCCGAGCCAGGCCCTGTGGGTGTCCCCCCTGGCCTGCCGTGGGTCTGGCACAGTTTGGGCTGGCACAGGTTGGGCTGCCCACAGTTCTTGTGCAGCTTTGGCAAAGCACAAGACTGTGGTCAGATACTGCCTTGGGGGAAGAGTTAAGGGCGAAAAAATAGAGCAATCTTTTATCGCGTTGAGGATGCCTTATTTTGATCGTGGAGGTCAGGCACAGACGTGGGAATTCCCCAGGCTGGTTTATTTGTAGATTTGTTCAGACAGTTTCTTTCCTTCTTTCTTTTTTTTTTTTTTTTTTTTTTNTTTTTTTTGACAAATCGGCCTTTTTTTAATAATAATCTCATCTTGAAACTTGAGAGGAAGGGAATGTATGGGTGAGCAGCTAATACCAGTGAGTTCTGGAAACTCCCTTTTCACGATCTCTCTCATCTAGCAGCTGTACTTTTTTGATGCTTTCATTGCACTAAAAAGTTATTTGACGATACTGCCAATAAAATAACTGAATCCATTCCAGTAAAATTAATTTCAGCTCACAGCAAATTTGAGAAAAACACTACTAAGTAACGTTGATATTTGTGAGTTACTGGTACACACAATAGGGCTTTGATCTAATATACCATAAAGAGGAAAAGCATCAGAGGTGTTAGGACTGGAGAAGGCAAAGCAATTTTCTTTTTCTTCACTGATCACATTGCTGGGTTAAATTTAATTTTAAGAGCATATATGTAGCGTTTGGTGACCGGTAGATATAAACAACTTACTATAAGCATTGGTTTAAAATTACTTTTAAAAATCTCTCTTTATACAAAGCAATATATTTACTGATTTAAATCATACCCATCTGGACATGTTTATCAAAAGCAATCCTTGTCTAGTATAAGCCATTTGCTGCCATTGCCACCCACTGGTCAGGGACAAATAACCATCTTGTTACTGACCCAGATCGACAAATATCCTGATTAAACAGATACATCTTGCTACATATCCAGTTGCTTCCTATGCAGAATCCCACCTTTAATACAAAATCTGAAAAAATTTATATATTGATTTTATCTTAAAAACAACAGTTATAGTCAAGGAGAGGGGCAAGGGGAAGGGATCATGTCTGACGGACCATGAACTCTGATCTGGTAGCTGCATTCTTCAACTGCCTCTTTAAATGAGCCATATAAAATAAAAAGGATCCATTCCCTTTATGTTTCTGTTATACAAGGCAGTTTTGGCAATATATAATTAATGAAACGGAATTACAGACTGCAGGGAGCCATTCTTCTCACATAGGGGTCAGCATAGATGAGAATACTTTGGATTAAATATGAAATTACTACAGGCCCATAGTAACTAACCTTATTAATCTCTCCTCTTTTTCTTAAGAGTATCACAAAAAGAAATACTGCAGCAATTGCAGCTTAACTTCGGGATCCATCTCTACTTTAATCACAGCCCTTTATGTGTGGTGATTTTGTGTGTTATTTTGTACTAGCCACATTAGCAATTAATTTTATTAATCACATCTGTTGTTGCTGGTTTGCCACTTCTCTTCACAAACGAAAAACTGATATAAAACTGGTATAAAATGCTGCTTCTTAAGGGAGGTGCTCTTCGCTTAGATACCGATGACCAAAATGTTTAGCCAGGCCCTTGCATTTCTCTTTCCTGTGTCTTTCGGTGCCACCAGGTGCAGACCATAAATGCTGAGATGATTGCTTTCTCTACAAACGGTTAATCAGAGCCAAAGAAAGGCAATAATGTTTTGTTCCCTGCATCATTAGTAAGGGGGAAGGAGGAGAGGGCCTTAGGAGAACAAATGCATCTTTTGTTTTTAAGTTATTTGGAACAATTCTGCCAGGCAGCTCTTTTTCCCTCTGTTTCATTTTTCTTTGTTATTTTCCTATCTAATTAAAATTCTGCAATGCTGTCATGAAATTGTTGTCCGTTTAAGGTCACAAACAGCTTCTGTCCTAATGAAATATGAATTGCATTAGTTAATTGAATTGTGCACTTATTGTGTGTTGTGAACGGACTGAGCGCGCTTATATTCTTACTATATACTGAGCGTTCCATCAGTCTAGAGAATGTGTGGACATATTCTGCTATCATTCTTTGCCTCACACTGGGGAAATTCAATTGACAATAGTTTTAAGCAGTATTTGAGAAGGACAAGGACTGTAAGGTCTCACACAGGCAATCGCTAGCTGGGATGAGATCGGCTCTTCAGTGGTCTGGGGTCAGGTCACAGTCCCAGGCGGAAGCTGGAATAAACCAGCATTATGCCTGGTGGCTCTGTGATATTGCAAAGATAGGAAGAATCAAGGAAGATTAACAAAACATCTGCGGCTGCCTGCAGCAGCAGGCCTTTTGTAACCAACTCACTTAACGTGAACCTCGTAATAGAAACCTTCAGTGAGCTTTCCAGACCGTCCTCTCCCAGGATCTGCCTGGTCTCTTTGCTGATGTTACCCTCCCACCCCTGCTAACACAACAAGCATAGCTCTGGGGTCCTCTTCACAGATGAGAGAGTTTTCTCTGAACTCTGGAAAAGTTCACTTTAGCTTGTTGAGGAGCTGACCAAATCAAATGAAAACAGGGCAGCTCTTTCTGCTGCCATCAAATCTGTGGAGAAAACAAATGTGTCAGGAAAGTGCAGGCTCTAGCACTCAGCTCTCAGCCTGTACAATGTCTAAGGTGGAAATCTTGCATCTATAACCACTCAGTGGTGAGCTCTACTGTAACCAACCAGATCATTTCAGAGCGTGGTCATTAGCTGGGAAAACAATAACAGAATTCTTCCTTTACATGGATCTTGACTTTCACTTAGTTGTTCAATCTGTTCAGCAATAAACATAGACACAATTTTATAAATATATATAAATACCTACACATATACATATATCTCCAGTTTTTAGTCTTCAGATTTCTTTACAAAGTATGTATAATATATTACATACATATAATATGTAATATATATTACATTAGTGTACAATATAATACAAAGTGTGTATAACAGAATTGATCAGAATGTAGTACCTTCCAGTTACTCTTTAACTTGACAGGTGTTGAGAGACATCTATTGTTCTGTCAAACCATGCCTCCCTCAGCTTGAAACGTCGTTTCATTCAACAGCAGGCTGAAAGAAGAGATAAGCGGTGTTCAGGTTGAAGAATAGTTGAGAAATTTCTTCTCATTATTATTTTACAAGCAGAAATGAGGAAATATCCAAATGTAAATGGAAGCCTTTATTTTACTGAAGCAAACTAATGCAGGAATATAAAACCACCTAAGATAAACTCAGCTAAAATTGGTTTGCCACGATATGTAACTTGCAAAGGAAAATATGATGACCCTTTTTACCAGACTAACAGAGAAGCGCACATATATTATCGATCTATGCAGGCATGGGCAGCCTCTTTGCATGGGACTTCCCAGCTCTGCGCACATGCAGAGAAACTAGTAATTTCCTACTGTGGGCGCTAGTCCACAGCTGCAGTAACACTCACCTTCCAGGAACACTCCTCCACATGCCCCAGTCAAGCACTTTATGATCACCATCCCCAGATGATGTACCGAGATACGGAGGTTACGTGGGGCATTCACACGCAGGTATGTAGGCGAGGACTTTCCCTGTACAGTCAGAGGGAGAGGTTTCTCCAGAAGGCAGCCGGGGATACCCACGTTAGGCTCCTTCTTCTCTGTATCACCTTCTGGAAGAGTTTCTCGCCCTCCGTCCCTGCATTGACTGATCTGAGGGGACCCGCCTGTGGGTGTAGTTGTTGCGTTGCAGAAGTGCTTGAACCAGGTGAACCTCCGCAGTCCCTCTGAGGCAGCCAGACCTGCCAAAGCTTCTGAATAAGGAATTTCCCAGCTATCACTCAGTTCTCCTCTCACGCTTCTCAGTCTCTGGGTTTACCACAGTGCCGCCAGCTCTGGCTGAGCTCCTGGTTAATATCACTGCCCGCATGAAAGGCTGTGGGAGGTGAGCAAGAAGAGGTGGGTGTCTGCAAGGGCTGGGTGAGGTGCACCCTGACAGAGTGGCAGGAGTGGGCAAGTGACTGAGAGTGAAAGCGGTGGGCTGGGGCGTGAGAGGTGATCGGCAGCGGTTGGTTAGTGGTCTGAAAGGAGAGGAGTGAAAGTGCTTGCGTGGGGAGGAGAGGAGCTGGGGAGGCACGGCCGACTGTGGGAAAGGCGCCAGCACGCTACCCGTGGCACACTGCAGGCATCCATCCTGTGCACGGTTTTCTCTTCTCCGAAAGCACTTCATGTCGTTAAAAGTACACAGGTACATCTATCTAAAAATGCGATAGAGTGGTGTAGAACTGAGGATGGGAGGAAATGAAGGAGATTCAAGGAAGTTTGAAAAAGAAAAATAAACTAAGGAGACCTCTTGGGAGAGTAGACAACAAGCAAAAGACTGATGCAGCCTTGCAGACTCTAACACGGCTTTGTTATTTTCTGTAGCACCACCAGGTGCAGGGAGGCAGTCTGGGGCCCTGATCCTCCTGGTGGCCCCCTCTGAGGCCTGGTGGAGCCTCATCTGCCCGAGTGTCCTCAACTGGTGCCATCAGAAAGGCTGCCCAGGGACACTGGTGGCGCTGGGGCTCCCTGCCCAGCCGTACCTCTGCAGCCAGTGGCCACCACTGACCCCACGCGGGGCAGGGTGCACTCTAGATGGCAAAGGGTGGGCTTCAGCAGCCTGGGTGAACCGTCACTCATCTTTAGCTGGACAAAAAAGTGAAGGCAGCCGTGTGTGAACAGTGGCATTTTATGTCCTGGTACAGGCTTAAGATCCATTAGCAGGTTGTTTAGCTTTATTTTCAATTAAACCAGGAACATAGCTATCTTGTTTTTCCTAATACAGCCTCTTTCTTTGATGTTGCTTTCATTATATGTTTAATTATTAGTTCTTCCATTTGGGTAAATTAAATGGACAAAAACAAATTGTTATTGTTTACTTTTTAGTTTTCATTATGTATTTGAGAATGTTCCTTGTAAGATTAAAGATCTGGTTCATTTAAAAAATCTCTCTTGAGCTTTTTTTTAACCTTTTATGATGAACTGCATTTAACTTCTAGCAATTTTTTGAATATTAAATAGAAACAGTTGTTTCTGGATAAAAAGACATAGCACTTTTTTTAAAAAATTTTAAGTTAAATGTACTTTTTTTTTTTAAAATGTGTATATTTTTATATCAATTTTAATTTAGGGATCTATGCGTTTTGTCTCAATCAAAGTCATTTTTAGTCAAATGAGCACTATAAAGTTTATAAAATCTTCTTAAAACACTGAAGAACACAAACCTCCTCTGCCCAGTTAATACACAAGTATTAAAAAATGCCTTCTTTCCAAAATCATAATCCATCCAGCACAGACCGTACCCATGCTGTCCCACAAGAGGCAGATGTAGAATAATCTCTTCTCTCTCCCAGCCTCCGCTCTGTCCTGCATAGTTCCCATGAAGACCTCACACTAATCCCAAGAATTCAGAGATTGATTTAATCCTTCAAGCAGAAGGCTTCCAATTTTTATGATCGTCAACATCTTCATCATGATTTTGGATTAACTATTAACAGTTCTTTTTCACTGTGGAAATATTTTATTATTTTTTGAAGCTTGCTAAACTCACTGTATCAGCATTCTGGAGCAGTGAATCTAATGGTCTAATTGTCAATCCTGTGCAAAAGTTTTACCAGCTTTGAGCTTCTGTCATTCCTTTAGGTAACAGAAATCCCTCTTTTTGTTGCATGAGGACTGGGACCACAGAGTCAACATACCTATGTTCACTCTCCCTGTCACTCATTATTTGATGGACTCCTTGTTCAGTTATTTGGTTACTTACTAACAGGAGTAGTTCCAATTCCCTCTCTTTTCATATGGAACAGTTTTTCTGTTCATACTGTCTCATTCCTCCACTCTGATTCCTGTTAATATGTAGTGCAGAAAACTCAAACACAATGCTCAGAAAAGATTATAATACTCCAACAATTTTTAATTACGTGATTATCAGTGCAGTGTTTATTAATGCATAATATTAGAATTTTAGAATTGGTGTCAAGGGTTTAGCTTCCCCTGTCCCCATTCAAAATATCGTTTCAAAATGTACTACTAGGTCCAAGAATTTCAAAGGCTGGTACCTAACTATTTTCAGAGAACAGAAAGAGGAAATTCAGTCTGTTCGTTTAAGTGTCTACTCATGTGTTTGGGGATCTAACTTGAAGGCGTATTTTTTGAAGACTGAGGGAAATGGGATACATTATAGTGAGAATGAGAGAGAGCTCTCTTGGGCAATGCTGCTACAGACGGTTATTTGCCAAACCAAAAGCTCACTTTTTAGTTAAAACTAAGGGAGAGCAGACAAAAAGATAGCAACTCTTACTTTGAATAGGGAACTGCTTAAAATATGTTACCTTCCGTTAAGGACCCCAAATCTCAGAATGCTTGCTTCTGCTTCTTTACTTTCAAATGTTCTGAAATCCCAGAAATGTCTGTGAGAAATTGAGGAAGCTCAGAGCCTGAAAGTTCATGTGGGAGGGGAGGATGGCCCTTAGATACGGCTTGGCCAAGGCTTTGTTTTATGAAGCCAGTCTCCTGATGATAGAAAAGCTTGGCTACAGGGCTGAGGGCCAGATCACTCTTCTGAAGATGCCGTCACAGAAGATGGTTTGCCACCGGTCAGAATGAGACTGGCAAGGCAAACACCCCCTGTCATCCCAGGGAATGCAGTCAGAAGGAAGAGGAACTTGGCAAAGTATTTAATCTCTGCAAAAACTCTGGATATCGTGAGACACTGGATGAGCTTTTCTTCTGAGTAAGTAAGAGAGATTATCTGGGAACTGACTTCATTTGGCTAGATAGACAGATAAACTCTGGGTCCAAGACAAGGCTTTGACTAAGTTTTTCCCAGATTCATATGCAAGCCTGGCATGGTAGCGAGAACTGTGTTGTTCTGAGTGTGGCCAAACAGATTGTGTGAGATGGCGTTTTACTTTGAGAGAGAGTGAGGAAACCTGGGGAAGGGAGAGCCTAGAAAATGGAGAGGCTCAGAACAGAAGTAGATGTAGCAAATAAGGCAGAAGTTATGAGGGTCTGGGGAACATATTAGTCAGATATGTCTATTAAAGACATCTGTATATATGGCAGTGTCTTGTGAATTTAGAGAACATGATGCCAATTACGACCATCAGAGAGTCGTAATTTTGGTAAAAGCATAAAAGGGAATTCAGTAAATCTGGGAAGGTATCGGATATAGGAGCTGAATGAGCATAAGTGTTTAAACAAATTTAACAAGCTTAAAAGCAAAAGAACAATCGGAGTATTTTGCCACGGAGGATGATTTCAGTTATAATGGGCAGTAGGGAAATACAGTGCAACAACATTATACTGACCTACAAACTGTTCAGGAAAGAAAGACTGGTCCACAGAAGCAGAGGAGATACTGCTGTGTAAAGGGATACTGTAAGCACTATTTAGATTCAAGTGGGAAGCACTAAGCAACTGAATCTCCAAAGACAAATAAGGAAATGCAAAACTAGAATTTCCACAGCATGTTTAACAACTTTTGGAAAGTAAAGATGTTAGCAGGTCTTTGTTGCTAATGTCCAGCTTAAAGGAACCTAGTGAGCAATGTTGAACTCAAAAGAACTGCTAACAAAACTGCAGTAACAAGGACTTTGGTCACTCCTCTATGCTTGGCCAAACAGATCAGGAGGAACACAGATTAGAAGAGAGATTTCTTGACACTGGAGGCAACAGCATCCTGGAAAAGTGACACCCAAAAGGAAGAAACTAGTCTTAACTCTGGTGTTAATCGCAAAGTGATAACAGCTGACTCCCCAAGTCCTAACATCTAGATGGACCACAAGGCTAATTCAGTACAGCAGCTCTTATGTTCGTGGACCAGACTTTCATCTCTTTGAGGCAATATTATTTTATTTTCTTTAAAACTGTGACATAAGGATGTATTTTGCTATCTAAGAAGTTGAACAAAGAGCAACTTCATCTTTCTCCTGCTGAATCTACCCTTAAATATGACCCAAGGATAAGCACTAGACATGGCTTTAGGAGTTGTTCCCCCTCCCAGGGGGCTGAAAACCTTCACAGAGCTCCTATGGCCCAGTGGCTGCCAGCTTCGTGATAAAGCTTACTGCTTGTGCTTTACCTTCCGTGTACTGGGCTGAACTACAGCCGCTGTACGGTACTCAGGTGTTCCTGCTTTCTAAGATGGCATTTTGTTGGCTTGACAGCAAACCAGCTGCAACTGGTGTTGGCAACAAGCCTGGTTCCAAACACTTCTACCCAACTCTGCTTGCTTCTGTAGGAACACCACCGCAGTTTAACTTTATTCTAGACTTAAATGTGCATTGCAGCCTCACAGAGCAGGGCTATTCTTCATTACAAGTTGCCATCTGTGTCAGAACACAACTTTGAAGAGTCCCACTAGCACAATACAGCCTCACAGTGTGTGTGACTTTGCAGTTATGTTCACCTAAGTTGCACTCAGCATTGTGGCAGCCAGCTGCACTTAAAACCTGCTGGGACCACAGCTTAAGCATGATTAGCTGGCACACTGACAGTCTCGTGTTTGCACTAACCTCAACTCTATAGACAGGCATAAGCAACATACTGGCGAGAAAAGGTGTAACTTCTGTATGCATGCATGCTTTGCAGAAACCGTGCAAGGCAATATTGGATGCATGAAAATGAATAGTAAAACAAGAGGTAATGAAGGAAGGAAGGTTATAGCCAAAGGAAGAAAGGAATCACACAAGGAATACCTGAAGAAACATGCATGAGAAGGAACGGAGTGCCTGAAAAAAGAATGCAAAACCCCCCCAATATGTGAAAGAGGTGGAAGTTAACAGGTACAGTTTGGGAGTAGGCAAAGATGACAAAGATGATAAAAGCAATATACCAGGTCAAGCAGGCGTGAGAAGAGGCCTATTGAGCATCCCATGCTTGTTACAGACATGTAGGATGTCCACTTTGATGCAACAGAAGTTAGGCAAAAAGGATGCAATGGAGCAGTACATTTTGCTGCCCAGAGAAGCTGTGGATGCCCCATCCCTGGAGGTGTTCAAGGCCAGGTTGATGGGACCCTGGGCGGCCTGATCCAGTGGGTGGCAACCAGCCCACGGCAGGGAGCTGGAGCTGGATGTGCTCTAAGGTCCCTTCCAACCCAACCCATGCTGTGATTCTGTGATTTTTTTAACCAAAGGCCACCTGTAACCTATGCTGAAAATGCCTTTTTTTCTGCACTTCAAGTATATTATCAATTTAATATATGATAATATCATCGGTGATACTGAGAACACTGGGCTTCAGTGAATCAGTAGATTTGTTTCATCTTTAACTAATTTGAACCTTTAATCCTCTTGCTTGTGCAAAGTCTTCTTCCTTCAGGACAGAGTATTAAAGGGGCTCAAGAAGTAAATAAGGAAATAAATACCAGAAACCCCGTGGGGAACATTTAAATTAAAGTTTTCTAGTAGTCAAATCAACTTAATACTAAGATCACAGGCTCAGCTCAGCTTCTTTTGCTCCCCCACTTACTCACAACATCTCTGTGGATAAAGCTGTGGGAGTAAATAGCCAAAAAAAGGAAGGGATTTTAGATTACTTTTAGTTTCTTGATGCTTGTGTTGCTCTAGGTGATTGCTTTTTTATTATTATTATTTTTATTTTTATTTGTATTTTAACTGCTGTCATTATGCACATACAGAAACTTTTAAAACACAAATTTGTATAAACAGGAGCAGCCCAAAACATTGTCCTGTACATTTTTCCCCACCTTTCATGCCTGGTTTGCACTGCACAGTATGCCCGTGTTGGATAGGTGTTTGACTTTCTTCAGGGATAGAAAATATGTCAGTACAAATCCTTATGCAGACAAAATTGTGCTGATATAACTGCCTTCTACCAGCATAACATATTTCAGTTAACGAGTCAGAACACTCTTTGATATCAGTGTAAAATGGTTCCTCCTGGGGAGAGGATTGCTTCTTTACAGTTAAAATGTAGATAAGTTCTGAACATTTCCTTTGCTGGGGTGTAAATCAGTCAAACCTGTATCTAGTATTTCTCATCCTGAAATAACACATCTTTTCGTCACCTTTCTGACTGTTGGTCCTTTTCTGCATTCCTGCTTTGATTGTGTGCTCATCAGAAAGGGGTGTATTTAAAACCCTCTTGAAAGCAGAAGTTCTGTTTCAAGCAACAGCAACCACAGGATCAAATGCCAATCTAAAAAGAAAGAAAACCGGCTCAAAAGCTTGAAGCTACCAAATGGTTTGCAGTTGTCTGAGCTGCTTGTATTTAATATTGAGGAAGCAGTGACTTTCTGGCCTCCAGTGGTGCATCTCCTAGACAGGCAGGCACACAACATGACGAAGTCTAAATGCCGTGAGCTCCTTGAGACTGCTGCAATAACATTCTGGCAGACTGGGCTCCCTTGGCTCTTATACTTGCAGCAATTTGAATGTCTCTTTCGGTTTAGCGTGATGCTTGGCAAGTTTCCCAATCTTACATTATCTGGGAAAGGAAGACAAGAGAAGCTGGTACGCTGGGGGAGCCTTTGAAGAAGCTTCTTTGCAGTTTGTTCATAGCAAAACAGTTGGCTGCGGGTAGGAGAAGCGTTTGGATAGCAGCTTAGACTGCTAGCATCAAAAGAGTTTAACTGAACTGCATCCAGGCACCACGATGCTCAGATACCACAGCAATGTGTGTGGTGCAAGAACCTAGATAGAAGAAGATTAGATAGCAAATCAGGCAGAATTTTGCATGTGATTTCCTGGGTTTGTCTAAACTTATAGCGGCAACAGTTAATTATAGGCGTTTCTGAAGGCAGCTCCTGGGTGGGTTATGTCACATATACATTCGATTCCAGCTGTGTATTGCCAGCTGAGAGTTACCGCAGTGGCAGGAAGCCCCTGCTGCTGCAGAACCGATGGAAGCAGCTTTGTGCCTTCCTGCTCAGGGGCAGGAGCAGCAGACATCAGTGATGTAAGGTTTGGGGGAGAAGAAGCAGGATGACCCTAATGGCCAAACTGTGACACAGTGAGAGGCGAGATGGGCACAGGTCAACCCCCAAAGAGAGGCAGGCACAGGGGGTGGTTGCACATGGGAGTTATTTGTGGTTAATCCTCTAGATGACAGCCATACCTACTTCCAAACCTAGTCCCCTCTGCCACACACGAATCCCTCAGCTTGTGCAACCACTTCCTCTGGCACTGGAGTAAGGGCAGCCCTTTAAGAGCAGATTAATGCTTTAATGAAATTCTTGAGGCTACTTTGAAGTGACTGGGCAAGAGAGATCGGCCTTTCAGCATTAGCTGCTCGAGCCACAGTCACCACGCACGTTGCTGTACAGAGAAGACAGTGCTATAAGTCTTTCTGCACAAATGAAGCTATCCTTTTTTTTTTTTTTTTTTTTTTTTTTTTTTGTGTGGTGGTAGTTGAGCTGTGTCTAAGCAGCAGTTGCCCAGGTTTCACAGCAGGAATAGCTAGCCTGCCTGGAGTACTATTCTTATGCACCTATAGTGCTTGCAGCCATATACCTGCCCCTGAGCTGGCTTGTTCAGTGTGAGGTCAGCTCGCTCTTCCTCTCCATAGAACTGCAGTCTGCCATGTAGATCCACCTGCACACCGAAGTTTTCAGAAAAAGCAAATGGCTAGGTTTTGGGTCTTACAGCAGTTTTGATCTGCAGTTTCCAATCTGTGAAGTCTTATTTATTTTAGAAAGTGGGAAAGCTTTCAAGCACTGATTTCATAGGTAATGCATTTATTTTTTTCTTGGCTGATATTTGTGATTTTGTTTTCCAGTCTTTCCTTTGAGTATCTGAACTTTAGCATGAAATTTCTGCTCACTTGGAAACACCAACGCACCGCACCGAGTAATTACCAGTCTTTCCTGCCTAAATTAAGGGCCTTCTCCTTCCTAGTGGCCTTAGTTCAAGGTCGCACAGCAGATTTAAATACTTTATGAATTTGCATCTGACTTGCTGTCCACAGAAACTGTTTATTAAGAGATCCAATTTCCATTGGCATTCTCCCTTTCAAAGGACGTCAACAGGAAATATAAATGCTCAGGTCTTTGTGAATGATCTGCAAGGACATGCAGGCATTAAAAAAAAAAGGGCAGCAGTTAACCAAATCCTTTAGTTTCTGTTTTGAATGACTGGCCATAGGAATGCAGGCTAAGCTGTATTTCAGCTGTTCCCAAGGAGGTGTATGTGTAACTTGTTGATAGTGGTGCGTCAGGCTCTGGTGACAGCAGTGCCATAACCACCATGTCCATCGTCCCGCAGCAGCTCCAGCGCCTGCCTCCCCTCAGGAGCACCAGGCACCAAAGAAAACAAGGAGAGATCTGTTGTTTCAGAAGTCTGGCACCCGTGCTTCCCACTCTTTACCAAAAAGGAGCAGTGCTAGCAGTGCAGAGCTGCCAGCACTGTTAGGTTGTAAGGAGCAGCACGACTTGCTCCAGTGATTCATGTGAGCATCTAGCGTGCGGGAGAGCTGAGACATCTGCCCTGCAGGACCTGCAGGGGATCCGACTGACAGCAGCAAAGCTCAAAGACACCAGCTTACTTCACTGGGAACTACACATCATTACCTAAAGGAAAGACGAACCAAGTTTCAGCATTGTGTTCTAAAGATCGCACCAGTGACTCAGGTGTATCTCTTTCACAGCAAAAATGACGCGGAGTGTGCTGTAAATGCGCAGACACAGTTCAATGCTGAACATCTGGTTAAAATAAACTGCAGTCTTATTTTGCAAATAAAAGTTCCTAGGGTCTACCTGACAAAGTCTGGCCAGGGAAACTATCTCATGGGGAAAAAATCACATCCCTAGCGTACAGAGATAACTTTGTTGGCCCGATTCCTCTCTCCACTAGGTAAGCTTACGTAGACTTAACACCAGATAGCAGAGTCTTTCTGCCGGTTGTTTGGGAGGTACTTCAACCATGCTGGCAGCCTCCTTCAGTGGTATAAGCCATGTCTCCATCAAGGGATTTGGCCAGAGACACCAGCAAAGCCTCTGTAATGCAAAATAACCCTTTTTCTCCTGCTGTTAGTGTCTAACATTTTTCAGTTTTAAAGCTTTCAACTAAAAGGAAACACACGGACTTTGCACCTTTTCTTGTACCAGCTATACATCATTACCTTTTACAGAGGAATTAAAGCGTGCATATGGGTGGGAAGTGTGTCTGCCAAACATCCCAATGGTACTTGCTTGTGGGGGGCAGGAAGGGCTAGAAAGGAGGAAAGAGCAGATGGGCCCTGGCAAAGAGAATTAGCACTTCTCCTGGGGGATGCCTGTTGTTGGTTTTCGTGTGCGCTTTGGAGGTGGGGGGCAGAGATTATTTGCATTTCATTAAGCCTTCTTATTTTGTTTTTGCATTATGGCATTTGAATAAATCTAACGGTCATAGTTAATGGGCTACAACTGTTTATGCAAATGAATTTAGGAGCTGTTTTGAATAGCAAAACAAAGCCCTTAAATCTGTTTGTGAAGCACATCCTTCTAGGCTGATTTTCCTTATTCTTTCCATACAGTCCATATTAGCTCTTACCTGATAACATTTGCCAGAGGACTTTCTGGATGAACAGAAAAATTGAATATTTGCCAGCCAACCCTCTGAGCTCTTGTTGGGCAAGGCAACTCATAGGATTCAGCTGACAATAGGATTCAGCTCATTGGGGCAACTGGTGGCTTTCACCCTGTGCTGGTTAGACAGTTGACTTTGTCTGAATTCCCATTTGCCTCAGCCCACACAGCCCGTCCTAACTCCCTTCCCTGCCTGGTCGCCCTTTGCTTGCCTCCCAGGTCTTGTGGTTTCGTGCAAGTGGTGAACAGAACAGAAAGGACAAGGAGGAGGAGCGGAGGGGAGGCTTTCAGACCAAAATCAATCTCTTCTGAGCCGATGCAGGCCAGGAACTTACACTTATATTAATTTCCCATTACTACTTAACTGTGAAATGATGAAAACATGGAGCAAGCCTCTGAGAGGCCTTCAGGAACAGCACAGAGTAGAACAGCCCCAGAAGGCAATCCCAAGGTGCGTTTGCATGCTGGTACCAGAGATCTTCCCAGCCTTATGTGCCAGGTGATGAAGGGGGCTTACAGCTTGCTCCTGCTGCACCCAGTAGAGCACAGCACACGAGTGCAGGCCTATGAAATGGCAAGAGAAAGCCATGAACAAAAACGCTACCCCATTTCTTCCTCCAATAAGGCTTTCACAGGTGAGCAAAAATGGTCTGGGCTGCTAATGAAGTGCAGCTCGCCAAAGAAAACACATGCACAAACTTATATTTTCCAGGTGGCTGCTGGTAGAAGCATAACTGCCCTTTAAGTCTACGGCATTTTTTTCATTTGGCCTAAGCTCTTTTTTTTTGTGCTTATTCATTAAATTGCAGAGTTATTGTAAGGTTACTTTATCATAAGGTAACCTTCATTGTTTCATTCCCTCCATAAATCAGTTGATTGTCACAAGATTTAAAAACAAAACAAAACAACGAAAGCCTGCTTCAAGCCATGTGAGGAATGTGTGGCATTTCTGAAGAAGGTGCCACTGGCTTTGACTGAACTTTTACCAGAGGTTCTGCAGCAGTGCGGCGTTGGCCAGCGCGGGACTGTAGTGCTACGGCCACAGCAACGCTTCTGCGCTGCTGTGTTCAAGGCTAAGTACAAGGCAGGCAAGCCAAGGGCTTTTGGATCAGAACTCAATGTTTAGACAACAAACAGGGGATCAAGTGTTTCCCTAAGAAATGCTATAGCAAGCAGCAGAAAAAATGCATGACCGGTTCCTCGTGGTTCAGCTGATGGCACAACCTGCTCAGACTAGTTCAATTTCACCCTCCTCATTCACGTGCGCTGCCTGTTCTGGCAGAGACCACTCCGAGCAAGCCCTCCCTTGGCAAACCCTTGGTCTTTCTGTCTTTCTTTTCCCTGTTTACCTCTGCTAATACCTGCGCCTCAAGCCCTTTCACAGCCCAGCTGGATACATTTATTAAACAAAACCCTTCATTGCTGAAGTGGTGGGCTGATGACAAAAGCTGTGCCAAAGCACTTTGAACATTTCTACAAGCAGCTACTTTCAGTTCCCATTTCTCAGACTGTTACATGATTTAACTCTTTTGCTGCAGCCTGAGAGTGACAGACACTGGCAGCTGGAGCATGCAGGGAACATAAAGGTGTGTGTTCGTATTTCCCTTTATTACCAAAATTCCAACTGGAGCCAAATTTTCAAATTTGGGCTTTTGAATTAGGTAGGCTATTTCCAGTGCAAGTGCACTCAAATAGAAAGTAAATTACTAGCAAGACTGAGAATTTAGACAAGATTTTGAGACAATCAGACCTGTGTTGTCATTCAGACCCATTTTGTCATTGTTTTTGTTTTAGAGTCATTCTAAAGATGTGTCAGTGGTCCCAATACACTGTGTTTCTTTCCAAAGGGTGCAGTTGTGCAATGCTACAGTATGAGATCAACACTGTGATGCTTGTTCTGCCCTCCAAAGCGATCCACAAATCTCTGTGGTTGTTTGCTAAGTATACCTGTGTAGGGAAATGCAAATGTTTTAGGAGTGGTTTGATAAATTTGACTGAAAGAAGAAGAAGGTGACCTGAAACTGTATGGGTCTTGGTGCAACTGAGAGTTGTGAAAATCCATGCAATTTGTTTCTGTGTATGGATTATATACAGCTTGTAGCATTCAAGTAATATAACCCTAGAAATTGAAACTAAGGCTGCTAAATATTCATGTAGACAAATAAAACCTTGGTTGAATGGGCTTATCAACCTGCAGAAGAGAAGAACTTGCCAAGGACTGAGTAGAGCAGCTTTGACGGTGTTGTTTGAACATGGAGGATTTTGTCCAGACTGCCTTCTTGCCTTCTTTCTCTCCTTCATGCTAATATTGCTCCCCCAGAAGTGGTACCCATTAAATACAACCAATGAGCGGCTGCAGTGACATTATACAGCTGATGCCAGAAATACCTCACTTTAGTGTGGGCCTTTCCAGGAATAAGAAAACCAGGCAGTCTCTCCTAGGTCTGGTTTTTTGCATGTTGCAGAGCCACGCCTAACTGAATTAAGCAGCGACGCCAAGATGAAATTGCTGAAACATTTCTCATGCTGACTTGGTTTAACAAGAATGGAGCCTTGTCTGAATGCTGCATGGCTTTCCACACAAGCTGAATGCTCTACACCTTACTAACCCCATGTTTAAAGGGAGATGGCTTGACCATTCGCCGTAGCCTGAGTGTATCCTTCATCTCTGTCCGCTCTGGAGGCAATCACTCCGCCAACAGGTTCGCTCCCCAGCACTGTGAACCAGAACAGTCATCCCCATTACTATAACCAGTCAGATTCATGTATTTCTAAGCATATGCATTAGTTTTCAGGAAGTAATCTAACCATGATTAGTCTTTACTCCTTAAATGTTTCCAAGTGCCATGTTTAGTCAGCTTTATGCAAATAACATTTCCATTGATTTGAATTTACATGGACTTCAGGGAGAGCCTGGCATCAGTAGGAGCTGCAAGACATGCCCCCAAGACCACAGGCTCA
Source organism: Alectura lathami (assembly GCA_013399715.1). Taxonomy (NCBI): domain Eukaryota; kingdom Metazoa; phylum Chordata; class Aves; order Galliformes; family Megapodiidae; genus Alectura; species Alectura lathami. The sequence continues at coordinate 113,649 of VXAV01001915.1, forward strand.
CCAGTGCAAGTATTCAAACAAACAACCAGCAAGAACAAAGAACAAAGAGGTTAGATGAGACCACTGTGATGAGAACCAGTTTTGTCAGAAATACCTGAGTCAGAAACTCAGATATCACTGGAGAAACGAAAGAGTATGCAGGCAGCAACTAATCGAAGCTGCAGATCTAAGACTATGTAGGGTATTGTGAAAACAGAGAATCCAGAATAGATCCATTTCTACCACAGGCAAAGGTGAAAGGTAAAAATACAAACACCCCAGATGGTGATTTGATCAGGCGTACCCATACTGGAGCCACTCTCTGCGCAGGTTCCCTGCCAGTGGTGTGGTGACACCTTCCTCTCCTGCACACTGTAATCTGGTGAAGTGCACCTGGCTGAAGGGCCAGCATGTCAGCACTCCCAGGCGTAAAAAGATACCAACCCCTCTAAAGACAGCGGCCTCGTGAAACACCACACCTCAGCACAACACCGTTAGGGGCTCAGCTGTCCTGATTTGCATGTCCTCACTACTCAGGCTTGCATAAAGGACCCATGATCTCTGCAGGAGAAGAACAGCTACAGATT